>ML685766.1:35594054-35705033 GCA_007922175.1 Pelusios castaneus
GCCAGGCCAGTCATCCTCTCTCTCAAATAGAGTGTGACTGGGGGGGGCAGAGAAGTGGATTGCCGGCATGTAGATCTACTGGACATTGTTCCCCATGCCCGTGTAAATTAGGGGCTGCTCTGTGGTCAAGTGGCTCTGTGGATGCTTTTATATGTCCTGATACAGACCAGATTTCTCCTTTCCTGGCCCCTGAGGATTTTTCTGGCTCCAAAACAATTTAAACGGTATCCCATTTTATACATTAAGCAAGCTCACCCCCTTTAATCTGCAGTATTTTTCTAAACCGCTTTCTTTCCCAGCTGTCCTCATCTCCAAGCATAGGCTTATACTCAGTGAACTGACAGAGTTTTGTGTTAACAGCTCACTGCATCACACGGCATTCCAGAAACCAGAGTAACATCTCACCTCCAAATTGTCTCCTGAGTTCTCTGCTACTGGCCAGCCAGACTTAGAAGGGAGAATATATTTCACTTTCTGCATTGCTATTATGCCTCCCAGTGCTGGGTGATCAACAGAGTGACACTGTCCTCCTTGTAAGGTTGCCATGTGCATTACTGCCTCACCTCCAACGCAGGCCTATGACTTAAAGGCACAGTTTGGCCCTTAATTAGTTCTCTAAAATACAGGCAGTCATATGAGTATCTCTATTCCTAGTAGCTAGAAACGCATGGCACTGTTGCAACAAATGTTTTAGCTTTGCACTGCATCTGCAATCTTCCCAGATTGACAGGAACTTTTTCTGAGCTGATAGGAAACATTACTTCTGGAAACTGGTGAAGCTAACGTATTCTCCTCTGAATTTCTTGGAATCCACTTTATCTGAAAAAAAATATGAAATATTATTTGTTAAGAAAATTCAGGCAAATGATTTGGTTTAGAAAAGGGTGGTTAGCCATTTAAATAGTCACATTAAACAGTATACAATTAGATTTAACTTGGTTATTTCTTCTTGGATTCATAAACTCACATATAGGAACACTGAAAAAGAAAGAAAGGACTATGGCCTTGTCTGTATTATATTTGTTCTGAAAGATTTCTTTCTTTCTAGGAGCGGTGCAGCTCCATCAGTGGTAGCAAAGGTGAGAGGGGTATCTTTAGTCTTTGCTTGAACCTCTCACCTTTGCCTCGTCTCAATTTGCCTTATCCTTTTTACTATCTCCACTCCAGTAACCATCTTTTAAATGAGAGGGGAAACAAAAACCGTTAAAAACTGCTTATTCAGGGTGACCTGAGAGTGCAGCTAGCCTCTTAACCTGGAGTTTTGTCAAACTCACTGTATCTGGGAAGTGAAATTCTCATATCGTACAAGACAAGTGCAATGCTATTGCACTTACAATATAACCAATTATGTGACACAGTATTATTACTTACAAGCATTATGCTTAGCAGGATTTGATATTCGTTTTCTTGCTCTTCCCTTTGCCCACTAATAACACTGTTTTGTTTTCAATGTACTGCATTTTAAACTGCAAATTTTAGTCTTTTTATACTTCACTCATACCTACATTTCCTCCTCCCAACCCAGAACAGTAGCACAACTGACACTGTGTGCATTTAAAGCATTTCCAGGCTATTATAATAATCTATCATGTTTCATCTATCATAATATTATCACAGAAACTGATTTGTCAGATATGATACTGTCACAATAATACAGCACCTGAATAACACTTACAATAAGGACTCACAGCTACTACCTCCAACTTCAACAAGGTCATAGAGCACAAGCTTGAAAATAATGCATTGACAGCAAAATAACATTAATGTAATAAGTACCCCTGAACACATGAAAATGAGAACCCAAGTCCTGCTTGGTGATCCAGGGGAATATTGGGTTTTGGTTATTAAATTGTAAATGGTGACCTGAACTCAGTTGATTCATGTGTGAAAACTAGAGCTGTTGATTAATTTTTAATAACAAACTCAAATAAAAACAACATTTGATGATTATGTATTCAGATAAATATTTGAGAATTAAAAGGAAAAAAAAACGTTGATCATACTGACTTGTGTTAGAATGCCCGCTGCAGACATACTGGACGCAATAACTACATGAATATAATTGAGGGAACAAGTTAGTCCATAGTTCAGTGCGAGGGAGGTTCTGACATTTTTGGTGGAATGTTCAGTTTTTAAATATTACGAAGTTGGCAGCCCTGCCTAGATCCTGGATGCTATCCCAAAACCAGAAATCTATAAACTCAGGAAATCTATAAAGTCAGGAGATATCTGAGCCATTAGCTATTATCTTTGAAAAATCATGGAAGAGAGAGATCTCAGAGGACTTGAAAAGAGCAAATATAGTGCCCATCTATTAAAAAGGAAATAAGGACAATCCAGAGAATTAACTTCTGTGCCAGGAAAAATAATGGAGCAAATAATTAGGGAATCAATTAGCTAACATACAGAAGAGAATAAGGTGTTAAATGATAGTCAGCATGGATTTGTCAAGAACAAATAGTGTCAGACCAACTTGATAGCTTTCTATGACAGGGTAACAAGTCTTGTGGATAGAGGGGAAGCTGTAGATGTGGTATATCTAGATTTTATTAAGGCTTTGGATATGGTCTCGCATTACCTTCTCATTAACAAACTAAGGAAGTACAATCTACATGGAGCTACTATAAGATGGGTGCATAACTGGTTGGATAACTGCTGCAGAGAGTAGTTATCCCAGAGAGAGAATTAGTTAGGTTCACAGTCATGCTGGAAGGACATAACCAAGGCCAGTCTGACCATATAGGTGAACTAGGTGGTTGCCTAGGGCGCCAGGTTTTAATGGATGACAGAAGTGAATTTTTTTCTCCTATTTAAAAATACATTAATATGTTATCTCTTATAAATGAAAGTATTGCTCTCTGACAGGGACACCAAAGTCATAGTGCACCTAAAGCACCAAAAGCTCTTGGGCCAGTCCTGGACATAACAAGCAGGGTACCCCAGGGATCGGTTCTGGGTCTGGTTCTGTTCAATATTTTCATCAATTATTTAGATAATGGCATAGAAGTACACTTTTAAAGTTTGCAGATAATATGAAGTGGGGAGGGGTTGCAAGTGGTTTGGAAGATAGAATCACAATTCAAAATGATTTGGACAAACTGGTGAAATCGTCTGAGGTAAATAGGATGAAATTCAATAAGGACAAATGCAAAGTACTCCACTTGGGAAAGAACTGCGCACATACAAAATGGGCAATGACGGCTTAGGAAGGAGTACTGTGGAAGGGGATCTGGGCGTCATAAGGGACCACAAGCTAAATATGAGTCAACAGTGTCACACTGTTGCAAAAAAAGCAAACACCATTTTGAGAGGTATTGACAGGAATATTGTAAGTAAGACACTAGAAGTAATTTATCCGCTCTACTTCACCCTGATTAGGCCTCAACTGGAGTATTGTGTCCAGTTCTGGGTGCCTTATTTCAGGAAAAATGTGGACAAATTGGAGAAAATCCAGAGAAGAGCAACAAAAATGATTAAAGGTCTGAAACACTTGACTTATGAGGGAAGATTGAAAGAGCTGGGTTTGTTGAGTCTGGAAAAGAGGAGACTGAGAGTGGACATAACAGATTTCAAGTACCTAAAAGGTTGTTACAAGGAGGAGGGAGAAAAATTATTCTCCTTTACTGCTGATGATAGGACAAGAAGCAATGGGCTTAAATTACAGCCAGGGAGGTTTAGGTTGGACATCAAGAAAAAATTGCTTACTGTCAGGGTGATTAGCTACTGGAATAAGTTGCCTAGGGAGGTTGTGGCATTTCCATCATTGGAAAATTTTAAGATCAGGTTGGACAAACACCTGTGAGAGATCATTTAAGATGGTACTTGGTCCTGCCATGAGTGCAGGTGACTAGACACGATGACCTCTCATGGGCCCTTCCAGATTCTATGATTCTATACTGCAGTGAAACAGCCCCAGAAGCTGAACCCCATGAGTCCAAGTTTGCTGGCACAGGCCAGTCTTGGGCTTTTTATGGCAGTGCAAACATACCTAAAAGGACTGTGACATTTAAAATTAACATATGCTTTTCAAAACAACAACACAAGAAATAATATAAAATCCCTGACAAGACTGTGGCACTCTGAATAACAATCTAATTCCATCAAACACTGCTTTTCATCTCAGTTGCTACCTTTCCCTGCATGTTTTCTCTTTCATTCTTTATAGTATAAGTAGAGCTAGGTAAAAATTTTTGGTTGAAAGCTTATTTGCTGAAAAATGCAGCTTCTGGGCAACCAAAACTCTTTGTGAATTGGAGCTGAATTCAGCAAGTCTTTTGGGCCAAATAGAACAGCTGAACAGTCCCTTATAAATCCAAACAGTTTTGTCTGAATAAGAACAAATATTTCCCTTTCAAATAAATATATTTAAGAAACGTGTCTTCGTCTTCTAAATGAGAAAAATTGTCTATTGTGGTTCCATACCGGGAAGACATTTAAACGTCAAGACAGATAGCTAGAGTGCTGTTGGTAAAGGAGAGAAAAAAGAACAGAATAAAATGTGGTTAGCTCCTACGTTCCATAACTAAAATTTTCCATTGTAGATTGACCAGACCCCCTTCCATAAAGACAGAATTGCTATGTAGGATCCACCAAAAAATGCATACTAAATTAAAAGGCAATTAAGAGTGTACTGAATAGTAGAACCTCTGTTGTGTAGATCTTATAAACTAAACTTCCATGTTGTTATGGAGTATTTTGCTTTTGTTATGTCCCTGGTGCTTTTTAGCGTTTAGCTGAAATCTAGCAAGGACTCAATAGGCACAAGTGTGCTGGTTTTCACACCAGCAACAGCTGCTTTGGTTGGCCAACACACTAAATATAGTAATTTGCCATGTAGACAACAACAGTGATAGCACATCAAAAAGAGATTCTGTGACATAGCAGGGATTCCTAATGTGCTTGGAATGATAGATGAGGTGTTCATGCACCTCACAGAATGATGCTGCTTTTCAAAACAGAAAGCGGCATGTGCGACCATCAATATCTTACACTGAATTATTGGCTTCTGTCATGATGCCTGTGTTTTTAGCCAACTCTGGTCTTGGAAAATTATTTTTATTCTAGTGACATCTCTGATAAAAGAGACATCAGTAAATATTTTCCCTGAAAAATTCATTACAGAGGTTTACAGGTAACAGGAACTGTCCTATGAAGCCTGCCTATGAATTTCATCAAGTAAAATAAAAACATTTTTATACACATTTCAAATGGAAACGCAGAACTGGGCATAACAGCAGATCTCGTACTTAAATGATCACTGTCTATGCTAAATGGTCATTGCAAGTGTTCTTCCATGATTGGTAGCATCTTCCTTATAGATCAAAGAAAACACCTTGCATCTATGTAATGTGCTTTATTCTTCACTATATTTTGCTCTTCCATTATGCTTTATATTACTGGGGGGATCAAATGGTTTTGATTCCCAAAGATGGTGTTATAAAATACTACAGTACACTTCCTTCACAATGGCCTGTCAAGATAATTTTGGCACTATCACAGGGACATCCCAGTGAACCTATAGTTGACTGAAATTAATCACCCTCTTCAGAATTCAAAGTTCCCCAACAATCCAGAGAACTTGGCTTTTCTGTAAAATAATGGTCATTGTCAAACAAAATATTAATATGGCAATGAGAGTTTCACTGTCCTTGCCTCACCTCAATCATTTAAAACTTAATCCTCCTCTTCCAGGGTTTTCAATATTCCCCTCAAACAGAAAACCCAGCACTGCAGATTACAAAGCGAACACATTGAATAACATACATTGTTTACAACTTAATGACACAGAACCACGTGTTATGAAGAAGTTAGGCATTAGTTTAATTTTGTTTCAGAGACCAGAAAGCATGATCTTACCAAACCATGCCTGGTAAGCAAACATGATATATGTGCCTTTCCTTTTTTATGAATCATCATGGGGAAGCTATTTGGAATTTTGTCATAGGCCACTTTACAGCTGACAAACTTTGTTTTGCATGAAATGGCAGATTTTTTTTGGCAATTTTAATGTCTCATTGAAATATTAAAATATTTGAGACTTTGCACTGTCTAGTTTGAACGTTTAGACTTCAAAAGAAATTCTGCATTTTGGAATTTGAAACATTGGACATTTTAAGGAGTTTGCTTGAAACTAGGACATTTGGGTGCAAATGGACTCATTTGTGCTTGCTTTTAGGAGAAAAATGGCATTTCACATGAGGATTTGTTTTGTGAAATCAGATAGTTTTCATGAAATTGAAGTGGTATCCAAAAAGGTTGCATTCTCAGGTTTTTAATTTCTTTGCAAATGTTTCCTAGAGCTTTACTAAAAATCAATGACCACAACCATAAATAGAAGGCTGCACAGTATCTATCAGCACAGCAAGAATGGAATACGGTAACCAATTTAACATAGGACATTTCCTTTTTATTAAATTGCACGTTTGCCAGGGCAAAAGAGAAACTAAATGCAACACACACAATATAATGTAATTTGTGTGTCTTTCTGTTTTTATATTTTCACTAGCAATTACTACATTACAAGAGTAATATAATTTCACAGTCTTGTCTACTATTCTTACTATATGAACTTCATGTTCTTCTTGGATATTTTTCCGTCAGGTTGGAGGCCTGAAGAATCACATATAATGTCAGTAGAGTGCAGACCTGCCTGACCAAATATTCTGAAATAGTAACAAAAGTCTTATACCTGTCAGCCTCGTGTCAGTGTCTCTTATGAGCAGGACATACCGGTAGATACTAACCCTGAAGATTCCTAAAAACTAGTGAATCTAGACATTTCTGTCCTTTCATCCTGAAACAGATTTTTTCCCCCCTTTTTCTTCTTTCCTTCCTCAAGTTTGCATTACCAGCCCACCCTTTCCAGCTTAGGGTCTTTGAAAATAACATCAATTCAGAAGCAATCTGTGTTGGGGCCTTTATGCAATTCTAGGCCCAACACGTATATCGCTGAAGAGTTCATAAGGACAGTTTTACATTGATTTGTGGAAAGGATAAACATGCTGCTTAGGATGGATTTTCCTTTCTTCGGTGTTTTTGGGCCTTTCTTCCCCTATCTACTTGCCAACCTCCAGCATTCAAAAAATAAGAGCCAAAATCCCCTGATTGGCTTCACAATCATGAGATTTTAAAACTAATACAGTTTGGGGTTTTATATTTGCCATCTGGCGTTTGACATTTAGTGATCATATTTTCAAGCTTTTCTTTACAACCATGAGAACTATAAGATTTCTATATCTGTTTGTCTATCTGTATATAAAAAAACAAAAAGCAGAGTCTCTCTGTCTTGTATGTACACATGTCTGCAGGAATTGGGCATTAGAAAAAAACCCACTAAATATCACAAGACTTGATAAAATTGCAAGAGCTGTTGACAGATCTCTTCTCTTCTCCCTTCATGCCCCACAGTACAAAAGGTGACCATCTGACCCTTAATTGGTATTAGTATGTCTATCAATGTCTATTCAAATTGCACATTCATTTCCCCTCATTCACTTCATTGATTGATTTATTATTTTCCTCTTATTCTGATTACTTTTGTGAAGTTTGTGGATCCAAACCCATTCCCAATCACAACTTCTGTTTCCTTTTCCTCAGAATAAGGAAACACTCACCTTCAGAAGTCCAAAACATGTCATCTTCCCTTCTCAGCAGGCACTAAGTCCTCCTCCCCTATGATTCTGCAAAAGGAAAACAAGTAATTAAAGATTTGTTTCATGTCAGTCTTTGCCACCATTCAATTTCATATTGTACTCTCATGAGTAGGTAGAGCAGTCATCAGCTGTCACTTTTAAAAATGATCATCCATTACAAATTGTTGTTTGCAGTGCTTTTTGGAGTCATGCTGGTCCAGGGACATAAGAGAGACAAGGTATATGAGGGAACAACTTCTGATGGTGAAAGATAAAAGCTTTCAAGCTACACAGAGTTCTTTTTCAGGGCTGCATAGCTTGAAAACTTGCCTCTTTCACCAACAGAAGTTGGTCCAATGAAAGATGTCACTTCAAACACCATGTCTCTGTAAAGTCTATTACCAAGGCTAGTCAGCACCATTATTTGCCTGTATGCTTAAAGGAGGTAACTATCTTTTATCTCCTCCCTGCCATTCTTCTCTATTCCAGGTAAGTGCTGGACTGAGGTTGCAGTTTATAATAAGCAGAACTCAAAAGGAGACATAGGAAGAACATCCCATTTGACCCTAAAAGTGAGGTTCTCCCTGTGTCTTTTATTCAGCACTGTAGCACTACATACCTATTACCGGAAAATGCCACACAAACAAATCTCCAGATGTCAGACCAGATGTATTTGGGATGCCCTTGATATTCACAACTTCTTTTCTCTTCACCATCTCCAACTTTTTTCCATGTCATTTCTACTTTCTCTGGTCTTTTGAAATGTTACTTGGTGCTTATTTCCTTTTTTTTTTTTTTTTTTTTTTTAAGGTAAAAAATGAGATGAGAATAGTTTGAGAAATTCTGTTAAGTAATTAAATGTCTGTTAGCTGAAAGGCTCATTTTTGTCCTTGTTTAACAGTGGACACATGACTGCACTGCAGATTACTTATTATGTATTATTTATATTACAGTAGTGCATCAGAGTCCCAGTTATGAACCAGGATCCCATCAGACCAAGCACTGTGTAAACACAGATAAAATAGACAATCTCTGCCCCAAAGAGCTTACAGTCTAATGAGGGGGGTGTTTATTTCCAAAGGTGATCTGCTTCGCAGAGGTATTATAAGGCATCTGTAAGCACCTGATTCAATAATTATGACTCTATTGCTATTTAGGGGTGATTCTGCCATCTTTGTTCATGGACTTTGCTTAGCTAGGTACTTACTTGCTACTGTTTGTAGCCTACCGGACTCCACTCAGTTTGAACAAGGCAGGCAGAATCAGGCCCATTCTTTTTCCAACTTGCAGGCAACATTGTGGTTCATTTTGCTTTTTCAGCTTCCTCAGACATGCATGAAGGGTACAGAGGCAACTGCTTGACCGCTTTAAATTTCTGAATGGTTGTTTACATCTTAATACATTTTTATTGCTATGGAAATAGATCATTAGGCTGTAAGTATGCATCAAATAATATTTCATCATTATACAAATCTTTAAAAAAATCTTTACAAATATCATCAAGTGATCTTAGGAATCTTGTATTAGAGCTGAGCTAACAATTACGTCGACTGAATAAAGGAAATAATTTGTCTAAATCACATAGTTTATATTAACTTTACATATGATATTTTTATATAGCCTACTTAAGAGGCTGCAATCTTTCTTCTTTTACCTTGTTAATTCAGATCAATCCTGCAATGGTAATATTGCCCTTCAGTTACATGCCAGCCTATGGAATTATATGTTTGAACATAGGGCCAAACTAGCGGTTATTCCCCTGCCACTAAAGGTGAAAAGGTTCCCAGTAAATCAGGTTACTTTTCCACAGGGTAAGCAGTGTTAAATACAGTCTCGCTTAGTACTTCATCAATATGATTAACCTATTGGCATTATGGTTATCAAATTACAGTATGAGAAGTCATACAGTCAAAAAATAAATCTGTTTTCCACTGAGGAAATCTATTTATGTGGAAGCTGCTATATTAAATGCTTGGTGTATATATAATAGAATGATAGTTAACTGGGAATCATTAAAACAGTGGAGGTTTTCAAAATTAAGCTTCTAAAATGCCTTACAAATAAGCAAAAGGCACTCAAGAGATTCATGATACATACCTTATAGGGCCATCATTTTATTACTCTTGTACCTCTGACCCTATTAGCAGTCTCCAAAATAATAAAGATTATAGTTTGTGGACTGTAGAGATATTTCATAGACACTTTGCAAGTAGCCGCAAAATGTCCACCTTGGGAGCATGGTCCATGTAACTGGGTTAAATGGCTGCCCTAATATTGCCATCATGGCTTCAGCAGGCGCTTACTGTTCCTTAAATCTAGTCAAGTGTTTTTGACTTCTCTAGTCGTTGTCACTATAGCTTCTGAAATTGTCAGTTCTGGCTAAGGGCCCACAGGAACTTGACTCTTTTGACAAATGTGCAGGAAAGTAAGTTAGTTGCCTGCAAAACGTCGTGGTGGCCATTACTGTGGAAAGAAGAGAAGCAAAAAGGAATCAGGATATTCATAGGATGACATGATTGGAATAACATTGTGCTACCTGCTAATTATTAATCCCTTAAATATTTTAAATTGCCCTAAATATCTTTCACCATTGTGTTTAAATATTAAGGTTCTTTATAGATTCCATGTTTCAATAAGAAACAGAGTTAAAAACTAAGCTGACAGAAAAAGCGTGACTATGGGCTGAGAAACCAGACATTGCTGAAAGAGTCCCTCAGCATAAGGAGTGCACCCGTTGTGAATCTTTAGCACTAATGCTGGGTGCTCATCCAAATGTTTACCTACATGTCTCAGCCTTGAAAAGCCCTTCCAGAAGCAGCTACAATTTTTCATATGGATTCTTATTGTAGTAGTGAGGTTAAAATATGTGCTGCTTATTTGACCATCCAACTCAGCTGTGTCCCCTATTTTTTTGAGCAACAGGGATTTTTACCATAGCATTTATGTAGAATCATCTAAACACAAGTAAGCACTTTTCAGACATTAGTAAATTAATTAGTTAAGCCTCTAGTCAGCACTCTTAGCTAGCTGCTGTTATTATTTCATTATACCATAGTCATAGACAGGTAAACGGAGACACCGTGGAAGGCTTCTCTCCAAAGCCTAATGTCACCCAGTGAATTAGTAACAAAGATAGGAATACAATCCGTATCTCATGACTCCCAGTCTCATGCTGTATTTGTTGATGACAGTGGACTCAGTTCAGCAATGAATCTAAGGACAAAGTGAGACTAACTGGCATGATTTATACCTTTTTCCATCCCCATCAAAATATCTGGCTCACCAACTTAGGTCCCTTCTAGATTTGATTAACCTTATTCTGTCCCTAGTGCAAAATATGTCCTCTATTACAATTGTGCAACTGCATTAAATATCTCTGAAGCTACAAGAGTGTAGCTGAGAGAAGAATCTGACTGACATTAAATGCTCTTATTTCCTTAGACTACGTCTACAGTATGAGCTACGGGGAGTGATTCCCAGCTCATGTAGACTTATTCATACTAGCTGGCATCTGAGCTAACATGCTAAATAAAGTAGCATAGCCCAGGTTAGTGGCCAGAAGTGCATATGCAGGGGGTTCAGTTAGCTTCTACTTGGGACTGCTATTCAGTGCCACCTCTGCTCATGCTACCATAGCTATACTACTATTCTTAATTTACTAGCTCGGATGAGAGATCATATCAGTCTGTCTATGCAAGCTGAGAATCATCTCCCTGGCTTGTACTGTAGACATAGCCTTAGACTCATTTAGCAATATGAAACTAACATATATAACCACTTAAATCACCCCTGAAACATGCCTGTTTTCTATATGTTAGTGACTTAATATTGTTTCTTTTTTAAAATGCTTCTCGGTCAAAGTACAACGTACTCTGATTTCTATGAGTATCACTTTTAGATTTAAAATCATTCCTAACTGTGGACTTCTCTTTTTTACCAGTGAGTTTTAAACTTGTAATTAGGGATAGCCAAATCCAGCCTTTACTACAAACTTATGTTATCTCTTATTGTGCATTAATATTACATTTTCTCCATAGCCAAGGTTTTATATCTCTAAAACGTTTGCAGAAACTCGATACTGCCCCAAAAAACTTTTAGAAGTTTGGATAATATTTACTAGCTAAATTGGTTGTATCGAGTCTAAAAATACACAGTTCTTAAAGCTGTTACAGAGAAATTATTGCATATTTCCCTGGGCTGAGCTTTGCTATTCTTGTGTGCAGCTGACAGGTTGATGCAAAATGAGGCCACCCCTTGACGTACAAAGTTAAGATGCCCAATATAGATTGCAACTCCTGCAATTTAACATTTTTGCTGCTCTGGTCTTTAATGATCAGTTCCAGAAATTCCCCAAGTTTATCCTGGGAGGATTCTAGAATAGCTGGTAGACCACATATCTCACTCAATCAAATAGGCTAGTTTTATAGAGTGCTGCTCCCCCCACTCCTCCGTCTTCACAAAAGTACTTCCAGTTGGAATGTGGCCAGTAATCCAGATCACTTCTCAGAATCTGCCCTGTCTGCAAACAAGCAGTCATTCAAATAGTGTACCACATGGTATAAATCAGACTCCCATGCCATTGCCCATTCCTGCATTGTTCTGAATTTCTGCTGAGCAGGAGACAGACAATCCCCTTGGAAGTGACTTCTGAAAATACAACTGGTCCTCAAAACAGAAATCTACAAGGTTAAAGTCAGAAGAATGCACTGGCAATAATCAAAAATCCAACTTGATATCACATTTTGCAAACAATGCCCCCAGGCCACAAATCTTAACTATGCGCACAGCCTTATTGAAGAAAGAATAATGTTCTGAACATAATTCAGGGTCTGTTGTATCATTAACTGAACTGTTGCATAGGTATGACAGGTGGTGGATCAAGCACAAGGGGAAGGAACACAGAGGTACTTTATTGATAAATAATTAAATGACCCTGAAACTCTGTTAGCATGTATTGCCTGTGCAATCTTTTTCTTTGCAATGTCCTCCAAAATTTCTATGGACTTCAAATTTGTGGACAATACATGATCTGTTACCTCCATGTAGGAAATCCTAAACCCTGATGTAAATACGGCCCATAAATACAACCCGTCTGTCCTGCTGGATAATTCCAAAAGAGTAACTGTAACACTTTAAGCTTAACCAGATAAGAAGCTTTGCAAATACACCTGCTGCCAACTTCTCTCTCCTATCCCCGTACCCTGAGACAAGCAGAAAGGGAGTGGATTTACCTCCCAATCTTCTACTCTGTTGGGGTCTTTCCCAAGAACTGTAGCAGTTGTGGGCCACAGGGCCCCAAAGCAAACCTCTGCACTCGTTAAAAACCCAGCAAATATCATTCAGAGCATCAAATCTCAGTTGGGCATGCTGAGTAATAAATAGGCTGCTGTCAGCATGAACACCTGGCCCCCGTGGTGTACCAGTCAGAATATGTGATGCAGGATGCCCCACTGAATTCCAGCCTGTGTTGCAGATCTTGGTGTAAACTGCTCATCATCGTTAAACTAGTCCATGCTCCCAAACGTATTAAATGCCCACCAAATTACATCTATACATTGAATAAAGTTGGGCTTCTTTCCAGGTATTGCTGTGAAATAACACCTGTGTAGACCGAAAAAGTTTCCCAGTTTTCTCAAATTCTAGCTAGCCTTGCTTGTTTGGCTTTTCTGTTGGCAGATGTAGATTATATCTCAAGGAAAATTTCATAACTGTAAGTGCAGTAGGACAATGGAACAGACTGGCTAGGGAGGTTGTGGAAACTCCTTCATTGGAGGTTTTCAAAAGGTGACTGGATAGTGTTGTCGGATATTATAGTGTTATTCGGCTGCGTGCCTGTGTCCCTGTATGTGTGTTAGTTCAGCTCTGTGCAGATAATCTGAATAGTATTCAAGAGCAAATAAAATGATGTGACCATGGATCTTTGTAGAAATGAAGGCACCAGGCTAGGCTTTATTGCACAGTAGCACAATGATAAGACACCCGTGAGCTCTATCAACAGGTACACCAAAAGCATACATACTCGCAGTGCAACAGAACGGCCCCACTGACGGCAAGATTCTTCATCACCATTGTCAGCTACATGAAGCTAGTCTCTCAGACTCCGCACCATTCGCTCTGTCCCCCCTTTGGCACCTGATATCACCCATTACCTTTTTGGTCAATGCATCTTCATTTATCATTACAAAAGACATTTGCATCCCTCAAGGTGTCATTTGGGGAGTGAGGTCTTCCCTGTTCTCTCACTGCCATTAGGATGACCTGCTGTCCTCTGTCTGGTTTGGAAATATGTATATGTTTGTGTCAGCATATTCTCTGCCAGTTTCTGTGAGGTTATAAGTTGACAGCTTGACTACTACTTACTTAGCCGCCTAGCAGTTTTGACCATCTTACAATTTACATCACTTAGCTATTTTGAAAGGCTTTAGGCCAGTTGGCTGTTTTGCAAGGCTTCAGGCCTTCTACTGCAGATAGCCATGTGCCTTGGGTGGTTTGGACCCACAACTCCTCTTCCATGTTGACAAGTGGTTAGACTAAATGACTGTAAAGTTTTGGCAGATTAGCAAATCTGCTAGCCTAATAGAATACAAATATTGAATTCTTAAATCTATTTAATCTGCTTTCTATTGGATCAGTTAGCCTCATATTGTATTTTGTGTGAATGTGTCAATAAACTGTATATTATATACCAATAAGATAAGAGCATCTTGAAATGGACCGATGTGAATAAAGAGTGCTGGTATGCATTACTTTTCATTATAGTTCTTGCAAGTTTTTTCAGGCTCAGAAATATAGGGCCCATACTGGTCATCTTTCTGTAATAGACACAGCTCCCGTGGACATCAACAGGAGTTGCACCTCTGAAACTCAGTTCTGAATCAGTTACTAAGGTACAAAAAATTCCCATTTGCAACAGGAAAGAACACTGTTAAGGGACTGACTTAAAGTTACTACTAAAAAACTCAAAGTGAGGGCTGAGAACCTAACGTGATGCTTTGGTCTTAGTTCAGTTCATTGTGGGAGAATGAAAAATAAAAAAGAAAGAAACCAAAGTTAGGATTACATTTTTGTAATAACAGTTAATAACACAAATAGAGATATGTTGTGTTAAATTACCAAGCATGCTAATGTGTAAATAGGCATTTCCAAACCCAAGAGATTGACTGATCCACTGTACAATAACATGACTATAGAGAAATCTGCTGCTTCATGGGACCATTACCCACCTGATCCACAATTGCCCTAGACTATACAAAAACATTTGTTCATGACTTCCCAATCTTTGCAAAATATCACCTTATGCTCTGAGGATTTTAACCCCGTGTAACATTTGACCTAACTTCCTCTTTGGTGGAACACTCTGTTAAACTTATTCAAGTCTGTATTCAAACCTTGTTTATATTCTCCCAAAGTTGTTTGTATAAATTATTTCTTGTGGCAGTAAATTGATAAGACTTCTTGTATTCTGCATAAATAAATTAAATAAGTTTCCTTAAGTTTTCAAGAGCAACCTACATCAAGAATAGCTCCAACAGTTAGGACCATCAAAAGAAAATACAGGATTTAACTTAACTGACTTGTTCCATTGTCCCTGGGCCAGATCCCAAAGTTCTTACTTAATTTTTTTTCTCAGGAAGAATTTCCATTGAAATGAATGTGAGTGTTGCCCAAGTAAGGACTTCAGGATATAGCCCTCAATACTAGGGCAGGATAAAGGACTGGGGAACTGGGATGGGGCTGCCCACCCTAATGGGCTCCCCATTGCCCACCCCACTAGGGTGTAGGGTCAGGGGCTCCGGGGACGTGGCTGGTGCTGCAGATGGGGTTCGAGAGCGGCCACAGCTGATGCCGCCATGGGCCACACTGTTGGGGGGACACAGGGGGATGCAGGTCATGCTGTGGAGTGGGGACCACAGGCCAGTGCAGCTGCAGGCCATGGTGCTGGGGGGGGCACACTGTTGGGGAGGCCATGGGGGGAACACAGGTCAGTGCAGCTGTGGGAGTACCATGGCCACACTGCTGGGGGGGCTGCACATTTGGGGGGGTGCAGGCTGAGGAGGCTTTGGGGGGGGCACAGGCCAGGGTACTTGGCTGGGAGGCTGGGCAGGTAGGCTATAGGTGAGAAGCAGAAGCTGCCACTCAGGACACCAGGTAGGATTTGGGGAGGCCAGGGGCGGGGGGAGGGGGCCTTCTTTAGGCCAGGGCAAGGGGCTGCAGCTCCTAAAGCCCCTGCCTTAATCCGGCCCTGCCCAATGCTCAAAATTCTCTTAGAATGGCAGGAATTTTGTTTTTTTCTGGCCGTGGGCACTTGGAAATGGTGCTTGTGGACTCAGCATATCATATGAAAGTGCCCACAAAAATCTCACTATGGATTGCAAACTACAAAATTCAGACATGTTCCAAAAGAACTTCCTTGCTTTAACTTGCATCCATATCAATAGGGAGCTGTGTCCCACTTTATGACCTACAGGGTCTATGGCCTTGCGCAGCTGCATGGGTGAGAAGCAGACGCAAAAGGAGACTTCCTTCTCTGCAGTCATCCAGCACAAAAATCAGGGACGATCATAGTCCCTGTGTACTTTTCCCTTAATTTTTCTTAAGGTGTCGCAACACCCCAGAGTGGATGGGGGAGAGACCGAGATAAAGCCGTGTCCCCTTTAAAATATCTCTTTTGCAGCCTTGTTCGCTCCCTGTGAACACCAAGCAGACATGTCCTCTTCTCCAGCTTCCCCTGAGATAATGCAGCTTTGCATCACTTCCAATGCAAACACTGTTCAGCCCAATGATATATAGCAACACATTTGAATGTGACTGAGAATGATGGCAGATGTAAGTGCATGTTAGGCCTTACATAGCTTTGAATTGCAATTTAGAGGTACAGAATGCCAAATAAAATCCATCTGATTCATAATAAATAATTATAGCATTACATATAAGCATCAGAGCTTGCTGCTGTAACCATCTAGCCACATTGGCAGCTTGGTATTGGTGTTTGCTGCCAGCCAAATCTGCCTATCAGTTTAGAGGGCAGCCAATTCTTTAACTGTATTTTACCACTTGTTTCTTTTTATACTGATTCCACAGATGATAACAGTTTTTGAGGTACCAAACATCCCTGTCTTGAAATGGATAAAATTATTGGGTTCATTATTTTATTATAATTATTGGTTATCAGTGAAAGTGGGTAATTTGGCATTTTGGTGCCTCTGGTAGGAATGGAAAACCATATTGTTTCTAACCAACACAACTTGGAGTCTGAGACCCCCAAAAACAGGCTTTTATTATTTTATGTTAAAGCAAAAAGAAGAAATTATTATGGACTAAAGAAACGTGCTGAATTATATATAGAGAGAATATAAGCTTAATAAATATTATCTGTAACTGATTATACTATGAACCCACACAGAGGGACAAGAGAATAATTGTTAATGCATTTATAAACTACTAGTAAAATATTATATTTTATAATTTATGGCACAAATTATATATATTAGTGCAATGGGTTCCAATAAAAATTTCTACTTCCCAGCCTATAGTTTTTATTCCTCATTTTGCTTGCAGGTATTATGTTGTTTTATGGAATAACCAAATAAAGATGGACAAAATTAGATTACTGCATATTATTTCCACTATTGAGGAAAATCCTGGTCCCTCTATATTTGCAGAGGGCCCCTTGGATCCAACCCCCACATAGAAAGTGGGAACCAAACAGACTGTTGAGATAAAGTAATGTCCAAGGATTGTTCCACTTCTATTCTTCAATCCAGTGACAGAAAGAGATATTTCCTAATTCCTTCCCTTAGCACTGAGATCCTCAGGACCCAACTCAATTTCTCTTTTTCTAATTGATTTTTTCAAATAGCCAGAAGTTAAGAGACAAACAAATGTTTATCCAACATGTATGATATAACTTTATTTTAATAGACCATTGCCAGAACAAGTATATTGTGTAAGTAAAAAGGGAAGAATGAATTTTCTATTTTCATTCATTATAATAAGCCATAGACCTGAACTCTGGATCTAAATCTTCTCAAGATTTATGGAAGCTGGGCTCAGACCCAAGTATGACAAAGTTTGTTGCTTAGGCCCATCTCTGCTAAAAACTATCAATTTTAAGCCTACATTTAAGAATGTGCAATAGAATTGATTCCGAGAAATCATACTACCACTTTCCTCTGTGCGAATGCCCTACTTTAAAAAAAAAAAAAAAAAATTGGAATGAAAGGACATTGCTATTAAAAAGAAAGGGGTTAGGGGATGGTGAAAGAACTCCATTTCTCAATCTCATGTGCTGCCTTTTAAGGTAGACTTGGAAACAAAAGTATCCTATGGGCAAGTAAGACTTTATACAGACATTAGATCTATGCTAGGATTGGGTCAGCCTTGCTCTCTCAATTAATCCTGACAAAGATTGATGAAGTAGATTTTTGTGCCTCTGCTTGTAAATTTTGCAAGACATCCTGAATGCATCTCAAAGTTCAGTAATGTAGTTAGAACAAGAACCTCACATTTCTAGTACTTCCCCAAATAGTTATGTGGACTACCCAGTCTCTGAGGTCTTTTTAAACTTTTCTTATGGTATTTTAGCACTTCTCCATACAGAGAGCACAAGGAATTATATGGATCTGCTGAAATTGAAAAAAAAAATGCAGAGCTTATCAGACTTTCTGACACTGAAGAAAGGTTTGATTTGGGCTTTGGGTGGAAGTTCAGGTCAGCATTTAGCTGAACTGTTTGCCTGTACCTAATAATCCCATTCCCCAAAGATGAAGAGCCATACATTCTAATTGCTTAGCTTAATAACTCTGAACCCACCCACAGAAATGGCCAAATGATGCCAACTTGAGGCTAAGTAATGACCTCTTCCAGGGCTGAGTGACTACTATTAATGTTTTTTCTCATTGTCTGCCTTTAGGTCAGATCATGGAGCAGGGTCCAAGATAAAACTTCTAGCCACCCAAAAAGCCTTGCAGGCTCCAGAAAGTCATTTATGGAGTGTCGATGATGAAAGAACCTAAATTTCTCATCAGCAAAATTAGTACCTATGAAATGAGTGGTGGAGCAGAACTAGCCAAGTGGTTGCACTAAAAACATTCAAAGTGCAGGGGGAGGAAACAGAGATTTTGCTCATTTTCCCTCCCACTGCTAAAGCACTGTATTTAATTGACTTACAATTTTTCCCCTAATATATTTCTTTATGAAACCTGCCTTGAGCAATGGATACATGATTGTTCATTGAGAGTTGTGCCTCATTTGTTCCTGTAGATTGTGCCTAATTAACGCTAACTTGTCTGTACATAAAAAGTACAATAGGCTGTCCCTTTCAATTTAATTCCGACAGCTTAATCGAATCTGTATTCTTTCAAAAATAATTAGATCATTTACACTTCATTAACATGTAATGTAATGTTGAGGCATTCATCATAATGATTTCTTATTTTTCTAGTGCAATATTATCTCCTCTAATGAAACTGTTAGCCCCATGCATGTCTTAATTAGCTTTATCATATCACTGACAATTTCAGGAAGAGACACATTTTTACAAATGAAATTGAACTAATTCAATAAGTATATTTTAAGAAGAACCTGCTCTGTTAATGTAAAAATACAGCAGGTGTTACCTTTATATCCAATCTGACAGTGTCTAGTCATGTTTTTTCCTTGTGTCTGTGTTTTGACAAAAAGATATATAATCTGCCTGGATCATGTTTTTTTCTCCCCCCAGTGCAAAATGAAGCAATGCCAGGCTTTATTCAAACAAATATATAAATTTGTCACATTAAATAGCTGTGATAAGAATGCACTCATTTTAATTTAACCAGATACTGCCCAAAATTGAAACCCTGAATCCCAAACCATCACTAATTCTAGAGAAGTTCAGATTCAGATTGCAACTTTGCCAGGGGATGTTTTGAAGTCCAAAGAAAGAAAGAAAGAAAGAAAGAAAGAAAGAAAGAAAGAAAGAAGTTCATGGGGGATAGTCCATCAGTGGCTATTAGCCAAGACGATCAGGGATGCAACCTTGTGCTCTGGGTATCTCTAAGCTTCTGACTGCCAGATGCTGGGGCTAGATGACTTCGAATGGATCACTTGATAATTGCTTCTGTTCTGTTCATTCTCTCTGAAGCACCTGGCATTGGCCATGGTCAGAAGACAGGATACTGGGCTAGATGGACCATTGGTCTAACCTATTATGTCTATTCTTATCTCTTGTTCTTTTGTTTCAGATTTATCTATATAATTATGCCTAACAGAAATCCTGACTCCAAACATCTGTGAACAAAGGGAGGGTTGGGATTCAATATCTAGTTCAAAACTTTGCATTTCAAAACCATCACGACACCTAACTAAAAAACAGAAAATATTAAGTCCTCCCTCTGCCTAACATTAAAGACAATGAGAGGTTGGCCTCACTTACAACAACAATATACTTCTGAAAAGGAACACCAGCAGAAAATGGTGACTGAGATTGTTAAATAATATTCTACCCCACATCTTGGAAGATGTAGCCTCTGTATCTGTATTTGTAAATGTTTGCAAAAACTAGCAGGTTTAGGGCCTAAACTTGTGAGATGCTAAGCATGAGACTAGGAAACTTTGTGTGAACCCATCTTATACTCAAGTATTTACAAGACATTTTCATTCTGAAATATTCTTGCAACCAAAAATGTTTGTACATTTGGAGGGCAAATAAATTGCAATGGTGGCAAATGTGAAAAAAGCCTCTCCTGGAAAACACAGTATCCACAACTCCCAAGAGAGTAAATAGGAGTTGATGAGTGCTCATCCTCTCATAGGATGGTGTTATCAGCACCTTGCAGATTGGAGTTCTTAACTAGCCCAGGGTCTTAAAATGTTTTAGACACAGAGCTCCTTTCCCTCCACTCCCACTACCTTGCCAGCACAGCGTGCCATATTCTTATGTATTACAGATATGTGAATACCACAAAAAGGATTTACAAAGATTTCTTGGAATAAAACATGCAGGTTTGTTCCCTGATAGTCATCATTCTTTTCATTTGTGAAAACCTTGTGGATATTTGTGCAGAGATGAGCTGTGTTCACACAGAGTCAGTCCAGAAGTTTGAATAGTTCATTTGATCTCTCTTTGAAATCTAGCTGTGGTCATCCTATCAGGATAAACAATATCCTGTGTTTTAGGTGAATGAATCACAGATCACACATTTACATGACCAATAATGAATAGTAAGTGAAGGCTTGCTGGCCCACACAGTTCATGAACAACCCATAGACTGAAATGTGTTTGCATAAAATATTCACTGAACAGTTTTGAACACTCAACAATTCTGTAAATAATATAGTCCATTTGTGGATAATGCATGAACAAATCAAAGGACTATATTAACCAAATCATTTTCTATAAATAGTTCACATTGCTAACTATGTTACACTTTTCAAAGACAAAGCGATTTAGAAAACAAATGCCCACTTAGTGGAGTTATTTTTTACCTACTAATTGTATTTATTTCTCTTTATTTATGTAATGTCAAAGGTTGTTGTGCAAAGACTGTTGGAGCATTACTGATAAAATTGATAATGATAGTATCCTTCAGTCCCAGATGTCTCGTCAGCCATTTAAAAGGAAGGGTGACTGATCACTTTCAATAAATTTAAATCCACCTTACTAAACTCCATGGACATGATATATATCAAAAGTCAAATCCTGACCATTTCACACTAATCCATAATAGATTGCATATTTCCCTCAGCCTATTTTTTGTTTCAAGAAATTAAAGAATGTACTGAACTCATAAATAGTATACTGGTAACAATCTCACTAATATTTAATGGGTAGAGCTTCCTAAAATCTTGTTCATGTTTCCTTTTTTACATGAGATGTGTGAAATAGACAAAATTTAATTATGGAGCAGAATATCCATTGGATTGGTAAAGATGAAAGTAGCATCAACCCAATTTTCAAATATCCCTTGGTCAAAGCAAGTACATTTTAAGGGCCTAATCCCATGTGAAGCATCTCAAAGACTACTGCTTAAATACAGTACGTATGTAATACTTCTCACCTGCCAAGCACTTGAAGAATATCCAATCCTCACAATATCCAAATGTTTCAAACTAGCAAATAGCACCTAATTATGAATATATACATTTTCTGAAAAGTCAGAAGTGTTGGTGAAACAGAATGCCAAGCTAGTCCAGGTTGGGTATCAATACAAAATTGAGAATGATTTTCTTGGAAAGAACCTTCAATGTATTAAGTTGAAACTTCTTTTGGTTGATATTAGTTGTATTTATCATATTCTTCCACTTATTTCAGTAACAGAAAAGTACAATATAGACCACTTGCATTGGGATAGGGAAATGTTAATACTGAATTCTTGAGCTGCACCTTTCACATAAAAAGTTAAATATTAATATGAAATTGAATTGTGGAAATTTTCTAGAGCATGCAGAGAAAAACAAATAGAAACTACAGCACCTGATGTTTTGTGAATGGTGCTTATATTTTCCTTTACTCTTTTCAATGTTCTATTAAATTGGTAAGTCATCAAATAGTAAATGTATTTCACAATTACTTTTGTTTGATGTACCTTTTTGGTGCAATTAGGGTTCAATCCCATCCTACTGATACTAATAGCTGTTAGAGAGGCTCAGCATCTCTGAAAATCAAACTATATTTATTTATGTGTCTAAGAATGAATTTAGGTCCCTAGCTTTAGGCAATAAAGATTGAAAATTTTGGTTTTTATTGGCTTATTCATTTGTTTAAATTTGTTATATTTGTACTTATGTTCAAATTTCTTTGTTTGGTATCATTATTCTCTTATGGCAATTATCTTTCATATTCCATTAGTAATCCCTATGCAATTTTAGATATTCTTGCATCACGATTTCTGTGGGAAAGCTAAATTAAGTCCATTTGTTTATACAGTATCTATTTGATTTATATCTATATTTGATTGTAATTGTCTTTATGGTATTTACCATTAGTGAATCAATAAAAAGATTTTTTAAATGAAACTAATGTAGAGAATAACATTGTTAAAATATATAGTGGTATTACTATAATACAATATCAATATTCAATATTAATTCCACTATCTCTATTTTCATTATGTTCCTGGAACCTGTGATAGGAAACAGAAATTTCAGTTTCTCTTGCTACTGTAAATCATTGCAACATTTTAGGATTTTCAAACCCAAATGATTATTCCTGACTGGAGTTCAGCTTTGGGTTAGAGGTATCTCACCCACTGCTCTGCCCTTAAATCTACCTCTATAATTTCAATTCACCTTCAAGTCATCTGCACTGCACAGCTTCTCCCATGTCCTACGATACTGAAAGTCCCCCACTGTTGATCTCCACCCTGTGGCATTATTTATCCATGTAGACCCCAATTCAGAAAATCTCTCAATCTCTCAATATTTAACTTTTAATGCATGCTTAATGCCATCTCTGTTCATCAGTGTACTTAAAATTAAGCATGTATTTAAGCTCTTTGCTAACTCAGAACCTTAAAGATCTACAAAAATATTCTATACCAATTTTACCTCTCTTGGTATGACATCATCCCTTTAAAAGGATGGCTCTCTTGATCTGTGTGGTGTCTATTTTTGATGAGAGAGTCCTCCCAAAATTAGGCAGGATTTGTTTCTAAACAAAACCCCAGAAGTAGATGGAATAATAAAAATATAATAGTGCATTGCAATAAGTCATTAGGAAAAGGCAGAGTCCAGTAGGGTTTATATGTTAGTCATTTATTAAAGCCAAATTAACTAAAATAACTTGAGCTTTACATTACCCACGGCCATATAGTCACTTGGAGGAAGTTTTTAATGCGTGTTTGAGGGGGAGACAAGGTTCTTATTTTGCTTTTTCATGTCCCTCAGGCAAATCCAGGATCCAAAGGAAAAATGTAGCACTCAGAAACACTGAATAAATTTTGGGCTCTCCCTGTGGGATTTAGAATCTAGGAAGAAATGAATGTGTTGCATGGAGACATAAATATCATTCTATAGAGCCACATGACAGTGATTGTGTACTTAACACTATTGCTCTTTTCCATTCTAATGCTGATTTTTGTCTCTTATTCATCTACTCTCCCTCCCCTGAAAAGTTTGTCGAAACTTAATTTCCCTAAAAACTGTCATGTCTGCTTTTCTGTCAAGGAACAATTTTTCTGGAAAGTCAGCGGCAAGTCAGACAGGTGGTTGTAGAAAAAAGAAGAGCTTACTAGTGAGAAAAGACTGAGTAGTCTTACAGTGAATAGGATTATAAAATGTGAATAGGATTACATGTATAGAGGAGGTAGCACTCTTATGGGACAGACTGGAAATAAGATGCCAGAAGGTAAATCAAGCCTTTTGGTGGCATAACTTCTGCTCCTCTTTTTTTCCCCCAAGAATTGGAAACAAGGAACTGGCATCTGCCTACATGGCCTCAACAAATAGACTGAGACATAGTTACATATATCATAAAATGGGTTGTCCCACAATTTCCCCCTACACCCATCAGTTTCCCCCAAATCCATCAATTACTGCATACATATATCAACACATCAATTCTCCCTTCCCCAAACTCCATTCATATTCTCCATGGGTTCAGTGCATTATTACTATTGCCATTATTTATTATTTGTAGTACCATAATACCTAGGAACCCTAGCCACAGACTTGGACCCCAAAGTGGTAGGCATTGTACAAACAGAACAAAAAGATGGTCCTTGTTCCAATGAGCTTCCAGTCTAAGTGTGTGTATCCACCCTTCTTGCAGTACATTCACTGTTCTCTCCTCTAGTGTATTCTTTCCATCCTGCAGAATCTCCATTCAATGACGCTCTTCTACAGTACTTCTGAGGGTCATGTGTCCCGGGATCCTTTCTTATGATCTCAGCAGCAGCAATTGCTTTGCTGTGCTGCCTTCCTCCAAAAAGTCAGACTGAACACTGATGCTGCTGCCACCCCTTCCCCTACTTGCTGCTCAGAGCAGCCTGCACCGGCCTCTTCCCCTAGTGCCTCCTGGGTGTCTCATTGGAGGAGACAGAGGAGCTGAAAAAATAGGAAGGGAGCCTTATTGGCTGACAGGGAGAAGTGAGAGGGAAGCCTTGGCTACATGTTCCAGTCACCCTTGTCCCCTGCCAAAAATATTTAATTAAAGGGTTGAAGTGTGAGGTCAAAATCCAAAGTTTCAATCATTCTCAGAGAGAGTTTATAGAATCATAGAATCTTAGGGCTAGAAGGGATCTCATGAGGTCATCTAGTCCAACCCCCTGCTAAAAGCAGGACCACTCCCACTAAATCATCCCAGCCGGGGTTTTGTCTAACTGGACCTTAAATATCTCCAAAGACGGAGATTCCACCACCTCCCTAGGCAACCCATTCCAATGCTTCACTAACCTCCTAGTGAGAAAGCTTTTCCTAATATCCAAACTTGGCCTCCCCAGCTGTAACTTGAAACCATTCCTCCTTGTTCTGTCCTCTGTTACCATCGAGAACAGTTTAGCTTCCTCCTCTTTGGAGCACCTCTTCAAGTAGTTGAAGGTTG
Organism: Pelusios castaneus; assembly: GCA_007922175.1. Taxonomy (NCBI): domain Eukaryota; kingdom Metazoa; phylum Chordata; order Testudines; family Pelomedusidae; genus Pelusios; species Pelusios castaneus. The sequence continues at coordinate 35,619,207 of ML685766.1, forward strand.
ATATCAAATCCCCCCTCAGTCTTCTCTTCTGTAGACTAAATAAGCCTAGTTCTTCAGTCTCTCCTTGTAAGTCATGTGCCTCAGCCCCCTAATCATTTTCCTTGCCCTCCACTGGACTCTTTCTAATTTGTCCACATCCTTTCTGTAGTGGGGAGCCCAAAACTGGACCCAGTATTCCAGATGCAGCCTCACCAGTGCCGAATAGAGGGGAATAATCAGATCCCTCCATCTGCTGGTAATACTCCTACTGCTGCAGCCCAATAGTCCATTGGCCTTTTTGGCAACAAGAGCACACTGTTGGCTCATCTCCAGCTTCCCATCCACCATAACCCCCAGGTCCTTTTCTACAGTGCTGCTATTTAGCTGATCAGTCCCCAGCCTGTAGCAGTGCATGGGATTTTTCCATCCTAAGTGCCGGACTTTGCACTTGTCTTTCTTGAACCTCATGAGATTTCTTTTGGCCCAATGCTCCAATTTGTCTAGGTCTCCCTGAATCCTGTCCCTGCCCTCCAGAGTGTCTACCATTCCTCCCTGCTTGGTGTCATCCGTGAATTTACTGAGTGTGCAATTTATCCCATCATCCAGATCCTTAATGAAGATGTTGAACAGAACCGGCCCCAGGACCGACCCCGGGGGCACTCCACTCATTACTGGTTGCCAACTAGACATGGAGCCATTGATTCCTACCTGCTGGAGAGTGTACAAACAGTGTATGATAGTAATATTCTATATTTGAAAGGACAGCCCTTTTTGGGAGTCTAATGGCCCACAATCCATAACAATAACGAGCTTGTAAGAAAGATTTTACCAAGTAACTCTTCTTGAAAGCATTAATCAGTCATAGGATCATGCGCTATAAATATAAATGTATAATTCTGGAGTAAGAAAAACTTTGTTGTGAGACAGCCCTGTAGACAAGTTCTGTCCAGTGTTTATCTTTAGCTACCTTGAAATATGTGTGACCACTCCTAGAGGAATGGCAATACCACAGGACCTATGCAGAGGTCCTTACACCACCTTATACTTACACCAATGTAAAAAAGAAGTAAATCCACTGAAGTCAATAGAGTTACACCAATTTAAATCTGGTGACAGAAGTATCAGGGCCATAGATTCTGTGGACAAAAGAGAGAAATCACTGTGTCCAATACTGGTTTCTCCACGCTTCTCAAACATTTTTATTATTGATATGCAACAGTATGTCTTGGTGTGTGTTTGGAGGGAAACCCCTCCTTTCCAGCTTCTTATCTACTAAATCAGACTTTGGGGAGACAATTTATCCTAAATGTTTTTCATTCCTGCCTCAATGTTTTACATTGAAAATAGGTTAACTCAAATAAGGCAGGTGGCAAGGGTGTGTGGTTCATGAATGGTAATAATCGGTCACATGTCCTCGCTTTAAGTTCTTTAGACATTATCTTGAAACTGAGTCAGGTTTTGGTGTTTTACACAGTGAAATACATAATTGTGTAACAAAATTAAATCCTACTGATAGGAAAAAACAATGAGTGTGTCGAGTGCTCTACTGTATAGTTAGGAACTCAGAATGAAGGTAAAGCTTTAAGAATGCTCCTTTCTTGTGGTGATTTTTTTCCTCAGACAGCCTAAGCTTCAGGGAAATCATTCAGAAGCCTATTCTTCATTTGTCCTTCAACTTGTATAGATATTTAAACTTGTCTGATGTACCATGCCCATTTTGCACTGGTGTAAATAACTACACAAGGTTGAGGGCAACAGAGAACCATGCCCAATATGTCTGTGGTATACTAAAAGTTCATTCAGATAACTATAAGATCTCAATTTTCCAACCCTGTATTGGCTAAACCTCCCTATCTAACATACCACCACCACGTGTCTTTGGCCAATAACTCCCAATACAGATTCCTAGTTCTCCAAACAAATGCTGTGTTACTCAAACTGGCTAATTTGCATTTCACTGTATTAGCTCCACATCTGCTTTTTGTGCCACTGATTACTGTAAGTTCCTTATATCAAGTCACTAAGATTCACATAAGGTGGCTTGATTGCACATGCCTGCACTGCATGGGTGGGTACATGTACATATCTCACTGTGTTCCTCAAAGTTCTGTACCAGTATGCATTAGTCTCAATTTAAAATCTGAGGAGGATTCTATTTTTTCAATTCAGGTCAGGTCTTAGAAGACCATAGCCTCAGGATATTGTTGTATCGTTTGTAGAACCTCAATAAAAATAATTTGTCTTTAAAATACATGGTAGCATTTTATTTTGTACTGTCCTATTTTGACACTTTCCAAAGATCCCAGAGTTAGGACAAGGGGTGAATGAACTGGCCTCTTGAAACTGATATTAATCCCCTATAGAATGCCATTTCACTTTCTAGCATTCTTTTGTGTAATCTTAGCACCCAAATGTCATCTCAGTTATACCAGTGAAATTCTGGAGTAAACATCAGTGGTTACTCCAGTTTTATACTGGTGTATGTGAGAACAAAAGCTATCAATGGTAAAGTAGTCAGGTGATTTACATCATGGCACTATTTTTCTCAAGGAATTCTTAAAGCCAAGAGAGGATTGTTAAAGGTATTAGAAAAGAAACTTGAAAAATATTGACTTTTTCCACAATTCCTGGAAAGTTTATCTCCCAGAGTTTTATTGTTCCAATTGGAGGTGTCTGATAACTGCAAGTTAGCCCTGCCATCCGCAAGTATGGAGCCAGGAGCAACATGATGGGAGCAGTTACCTGGAACTAAAGGAGGGATTCATTGAAATAACTATGCCAGGGGGCTTGGAAGGCTGAATTGGCTGCCATCTGAAGAGATGGCTTCACGGCCTGTTTACACACATTGCTGAATCCAGAGCATTGATTCTATGTTTGATGTGAAAAGAAATTAAAGCCCTGGTCTCATTAGATAACCGGTTATGGTTAAAGATCACAGAGAGACTCTCTCTTCTTTTGTATGACACTGAATGGGTCTCAGCAGGCAGCTCCTTGTGCACAATTGATTTCAAGCAGAGTTTTGTCTGAAAGATGCTTCTAGATTATGGCAAGAAAGCATTCTATAATCCTTCTGCCAATGTAGTTATGTTTAACAGACATTCAACTCTTATCACTGATTGATAACACTTAACTCAAAACATATTTAAGCTTTAGGAATGTCAATATTTTGCCGCCAAGTGAAGGTGACCCTTGCTCTTCTTGTTTGCTAAGTGTGCGCAGTGGTTTGCTGGTAAATTTGTAAGGGTGGTTATGTGGGCAGGCTCTTATGGATTTGCTATCTTAGCCTGAAGTGTTTGCTGATGATTATGTGATTAAATCAATAATAATTTCTCTTTGGATCCTGTGCTTCTTGATTCATCTTCTTTTCCATGCTGTGGAGCAGAACAATGAGCCCCTGCACTTGTGCATGAAGTGTTTTGTTGCTAAACAAATGCCAAAGGTAAGGCAGGTGGCTTCCAAATCTCTTTAGAAAGCAAAATATTATAACAGCTCTACAGGTAAATAAACAAGTGGGGCCTTTGTGGCAAAGGAGGTGAACATGACAGGTGCAGAATAGGGGGCTCATTTTAATCAATGTTACTGTTTATTCTGGCTTACCTGAAGTAGTGTAGATCCTGCCAAGCCGCCTGCATTCCATATTAAACAGATATTCTTTTATTCTGATAAAGGGAGAATTTACATTTAAACAGGCACAGTACTCACATTCATGGCATATGGTCATTCTAGCCACCCTGGCAGTTTTACATTACAACACAGGAGGTCTGTGTGATGCACTTCACAGGACAAAGAGGATTTCCTCTCTCCCTCCTCCCTCTCCCCCTTGCAGACACAAACATACATACACATTAACATGGAGCAAAGCATATTAGGAATTCCTCAGAGACTTTCATGTGGCGTGGCAATGGCTCTCCAAAGAGAAAAACAGTATATTTTCCTTAACTTACTCTGCACTGCTCCCTGTCTGCTTTTTCTGTAGTGTCTTTATGGCAAAGCATGTCAATAGAGCTATTTATAATAATTCATGTATTAATCTGAGCCACATTAGAGGAATCTTCAACTCTGAGGGGGATTCTCCCTTAATCCTTTTTTCCAAACTCCTTAATGACTGAAGGAGCTTTACCTTGCAAGCAACTTTTGTGCTGCTCAAGCTCTCAGCAGGAAAATCTGGGACAATTCAGTGTCCCAGTGGAAATCACTGGGACACCAACAGATCTTTTAAAATCAGAACATCTGGTCAGTCACCTTATCCCATATGGGTAAACAGAACTTTGTTAATCAGGCTGTGTTAGAAAACTGATTGAAACTGAAGGTAGTTTAATGGTTATAGGATAGCACTTGGCTAATGTTTTAACACTGGGAATGCAGCATACTGTGATGGACAACAACTGTGCTAATCAGTTCTTTAACCAACAAATTGCTTGTAGCAATGTTGCATATTACTTTAAAAAAAAAAAAAACAGGAAAGCAACCTCAGGAAATGTTTATCGCTGTTTTGGAAAGAAAAGTTTCCTAAGGTGACTGCTGTTACATTGAAAGAAAAAGGCACTTTTCAACCAGTATATTTAGTTAACATTGTAACTGAGGCCAAACAAACTCATTTTGTTTAATTTCAACCCACTTGAAAATTTATATCAAATTTGATTTTCAAGGTTCATGTGCCACTTAGGGGAGATTGGGAAAAAGGGAGCAGGGAGATGAGGGACATGGGAGGGAAAATAGGGTGAATAATGGACCAAAGAATGAAAAAGAAATAGAGAAAGATAGGAGAAGGAGAGAGACATTCAGGCTTCTAGGATAAGGAGCTATTCTGTCTCTAAAGACAGTATGATAGTAGAGAGTTGAGCATTACAGAAATGTATAAAAGTAAAAACGGTGGTGGTGATTATTATAATAAATATAGAGCAAAGAATCCCTTTAGCTAAAAAGAGTTAGGTTTTTAAACTAAATCAGCCTGACCAGTGGGAGATGAAACTAGTGACACCCCAGAATAGAACTTTACCTATCATTAATTGTAATGATTGTTTCTCCACCTGGACCTCTGTTTTAAAATTATTCTGATGGAGACAAAAAAGGTTTGTACTATACAATATAGACCAAGTCCACAATTATGTCTATACTACAGAGAACTTCCTTCATTTACCTATGTTGCATATGAATCTGAATTAAATGCATCCCTCAGCAGTCAGCGTTATATGACCTCTGGTAAACATGAGGCACTGGAGGTGTAAATGAAATGCAGAGTTGCAACTGTGTGTGACGAATTCCCATTTTGTTTGTGGGAGAACTTTGTGTGCTAGTTCCACTAAAAATAAAAGGCAGGTTACTGCAGGCAAAGAACACTATTCAAAAGTTTAAAAGCAGCTTTAGTGTAAAAATAGTAAAATCACCCAATTCTGGGCCAGATGGAGGAAAATTCATGGTTTCATTCAAGGTAAGATAAATGTTTGCCCCCCCATCCCACACAAAAAGAAAAACTGGACTTTATTCTTCTCACAATAGATCAGGAGCAACTCAGTATAAGTCAATGAAATTTCACATGCTTAAGAGTAAACTCAGGCCCTTTGAGTTTGCTATTAAGCTAATATTTCATAAAGGATCAACCTTTCAAGTTCTTGGGAAAACTAAATATCAAAAATATCAAATTCTCAAGGAGAATGGCCATGAAGGGAGCTATCTGGTGGTCTCCCACCGTTTGGGCTCCTGTGAAAGAGCAAACTTTTGCTTTTGAAAAGGAAGTCATGCAAAACAATCGGGGGCAAACTGGAACAGAACTGTGCCCAGAGTAACGGAATGACTAATCATTGTGAGTAAGGCTGACTGAATATGACCTTTGGTAGAGAATTCAGTTAGGTGCTCCTTTAATACAGTGAATTAGAAGCACTGTCCTCAGACAAAATGCAAAAACTGAAAAGCATACTGACAAAAATTAACTCAGTGTCTCACACTGAGCTCAGAAGTCTCAGAATCCATTGCAAGGTGTTGGCATTTAGAGCAGGACAGCTAGTATATATGAAAGTGATGCTGTTCATTTTGTGGACTTCATGCTCAGTGGGAGGTTGATGTCTGTCTATAACTAGGAGCTCTGGACCCCACAAAGGGTCATGAGGTTATTATGGGAGGGATCACAGGCAGTCAGCCCCTGGACAGGCAGGCCAGACAGAGTCCTTCAGACCTGTCTGACCAAAGAACAGCAGCTGATGGATGGGTGCTCTGAAGGCAGTGCTACGCCACTAGCAGTGCAGAAATAAGGGTGCATGACACAGGGGGATCATCATTTTTTTTGCATGGGGAATTATCATAGCCTGAAATATTTTCAAAGGAGGACCTAGCCAAAAAAGTTTTAGAACCCTTATCTGAAGCCCACACAGCCTAAGAAAAGGAGTTAGTTGGAAGGAATATGTTGCCACAGTTAGCTTAAGTCTCATATTTATGCACAAGTTGCACTGTATAGAGAAGTATTCATTCAGTGGCAAAAGAAGGATGTGGTTGTTTGGTGCTATTTAATATCATCTGTGTTGAAAACCAGGGATTTCACTTCATCCTGAATCTGCTGGTATTGTAGAGTCATGTTTGGGAAGATACATTTTGGAGTTCAGTAGGATTTCCAAAAGATCTCTTTGGTGGCTTAGTTCTGCTATAACTGAAGTCAGTGGGTGTAAAACTAGGCCAACACTGAGCACTTTTGAAAATTCCACTGTATATTTAAAGAAAAGATTTTCAAAGGCACAAATGCCCAAATCCCATTTGTACCTTTCAAAAATCTGTTCTTTTGTATTTATGTTGAAATTGAAGAAATGCTCAAATAAAGGCTAAGCTACTTTTCTTTAAAATTCTCATGAAAGATGCTAGATTGACATTCCTGGTCACTGAAAATAGAGTGATCAGGAACAGTCAGTATGGATTCACCAAGGGCAAATCGTGCTTGACCAACCTGACTGCCTTCTGTGATAAGATGACTGGATCTGTGGATGCGGGAATAGCAGTCGATGCAATAAACCTCAACTTTAGCAAAGCTTTTGTTACAGTTCCCCACAGCATTTTTGTCAGCAAGTTAAGAAAGTATGGGTTGGATGAATGGACCGTAAGGTGGATAGAAAACTGGCTAGATCATCGGGCTCAGCAGGTAGGAATCAATGGCTCCATGTCTAGTTGGCAACCAGTAATGAGTGGAGTGCCTCCAGGGTCGGTCCTGGGGCCAGTTCTGTTCAACATCTTCATTAAGGATCAGGATGATGGGATAAATTGCACACTCAGTAAATTCACGGATGACACCAAGCAGGGAGGAATGGTAGACACTCTGGAGGGCAGGGACAGGATTCAGGGAGACCTAGACAAATTGGAGCATTGGGCCAAAAGAAATCTCATGAGGTTCAACCAGGACAAGTGCAAAGTCCTGCACTTAGGACTGAAAAATCCCATGCACTGCTACAGGCTGGGGACCGATCAGCTAAGTAGCAGCACTGTAGAAAAGGACCTGGGGGTTATGGTGGATGGGAAGCTGGATATGAGCCAACACTGTGCTCTTGTTGCCAAAAAGGCCACGGGCATATTGGGCTGCATCAGTAGGAGTGTTGCCAGCAGATGGAGGGATGTGATAATTCCCCTCTATTCGGCACTGGTGAGGCTGCATCTGGAATACTGGGTCCAGTTTTGGGCTCCCCACTACAGAAAGGATGTGGACAAATTAGAAAGAGTCCAACGGAGGGCAACAAAAATGATTAGGGGACTGGGGCACATGACTTATGAGGAGAGACTGAAGGAACTAGGCTTATTTAGTCTACAGAAGAGAAGACTGAGGGGAGATTTGATAGCAACCTTCAACTACTTGAAGAGGTGCTCCAAAGAGGAGGGAGCTATGCTGTTCTTGGTAGTAGCAGAGGACAGAACAAGGAGCAATTATTTAAAGTTGCAGCTGGGGAGGTCGGGGCTAGATATTAGGAAAAACTTTCTCACTAGGAGGGTGGTAAAGCATTGGAATGGGCTACCTAGGGAGGTGATGGAATCTCCATCTTTGGAAACATTTAAGGCCTGGTAAGACAAAATCCTACCTGGGTTCTATTTCTACACCCATTTAGCTCATAGACTTTCTCTTGAGGCTTCAAACTCTAGGGAGTGAGAAAGTGCAAGATAGTGACTTCTATAATGTGGACATGACTATGAAGTACAGCCACTAACTGATTTCTGAGGCTCTTTGAGCATTTGGTTGCTGCTTACCCAGGCCAGATTCAGAACTGGTGACCTAAAGGTGGAAGTCTTAGGCCAGGTCTACGTTGGCAGTGAAATTTGGCAGCAGTTGATGGGAGTTACACAAGCTACATAGAATGCCTTGTTTAATCCTGTTGACTTCATAACTGCACTGCACTGATGGAAAACACGTTCCCATCGCACAGCATTACACCGCTTATTAGATCAACTTCCACATCGATTGAGCGTGTCTTTACTGACCACTCAGTTGATCTGGAACAATTGATCTGACAGTGGCAAATTTGCCATTGTCGGTGTAGACATATCCTAAATACATCAATCCCCAGAGCTAACTACTATGTACCCTCATGTAACATTCCAGTAATGTTGCAGGCCCAAGACAGCAGAAGGTAGATTTTCAGGGCAAACTTAGCCTTTTTTTCTGAGGAGCACACTATAGAAGAGAAGTATGTGTTTTGTGGCTTATGGCCAGATTATTTTATATGGAAATTACCCATCTAGTGGCCTGGATATTTCATAAGATTCCCCTGTTTCTATGGCGTTGTTCCTTCAGGATACAGGGTTTGCCACCCTCCCCAAACACAGACCAAATAAGGCATTTGGCCCCCAAAAGCAATGGATCCCCAAGATCTTTGCAGTTCTCAATGGATTTCCAGAGACCCTGTGTCTGCTTCTATATCCCCAAGTATCTTTTGGCCCCTCTACAGCATACCTTCTGAAGGTCAGAGAAAAGCAAAACTTAGCTATCTACCAGCCTCATCCTCATTTTCCCAACCCACCCTTTCCTAGCAATGGAGCCTAAATGGTGCAGAGCCCCTATACAGAGCCATACCTGAGTTAGAAGGAAGGGGAGACAGACGCTATTCCATGTGTGTTACCCAAGTTTGCTTCCCCCAGGTTTTCATCCTATTTCTCTGTGAAGGCAAGAGGGGCACCAGAGGATCTCAGACCCTAGTTAATTACATTCAGGCAGTGTCACAAAATGTATACACTTTCAAAAATTACCATGCAGTTTTGCTTCTTTGCTAAGACACAACTCACCCTTCTGAATATCTTTTTCCTTTGCCTATTCCTGACATTACACTTATTTTACTCCCAGCAAACTAAATTGTTGCTCTCTTCTGAGGAAGTTCAAGATACAATGAGCAAAACATCCATATTGATTAAGAAAGCTGGTGCAATATCCACCCCCCCACCCCTGTAGAATAGATTGGACATAATCCAAAGCAAGGCAGACCTTCAAGTCAGACTCCAGCCAACAGACAGCCCATACCATTGACATCCAAAGAATAGTTTTACTATATAAATGATGAGGAATATCCTTGCTAAGACAAGAAGCCCTTTAAAGGTATAAGTGTCACCTTCTCAAATGTTTGCAATGACTCCAGGCTCTTTCCAAATACTGTATAACATTTAGAAACTCCTCTGTTGCCAAGAGTCCCAATGAAATTTGATGCCTCAGAGCATATGAACTGGATGCCCACAGCATCTGACTCTTCCGACTCCCTCGGCACCACACACATAGCAGCACAGACACATTGTTTCCTTTTTATTTATAGTCATTTAAACTTGGGCAGCACCAGGTATGTCAAATTACCTCGATCATAAATCTTCAGGAAATTATTGCTCTCTCTGCATAGAGCTGTGTCCTTTAAAACGTACAAAGGGGAGGGCATCGTATTCCCAACTGCGGTGCTGCCATTTTAATGCACGTAACCGATACTGATTTATACTGGGGACAGAAATTATAGCAAGATGGAAAAGGTTATGTTTTCACTGAAATTTTACTTACAATCATTTTCCTTAACCATGTATCTTTATGCAATGTCAGAGACTAGCTGAGTCAACTCAGTGAGTCACCAATCTCCACCATACTGAATAACTACACGGTTGTATTCTCTTTACATACCTCCTTTTTATAACATCACTGCCATTTCCTGCAGAGGGCTTATTAAAAAAAAGTGTCTCACACACACACATTGTAATGCTATATGTAGTTTAAATCTGGATATTAGTATATTTGCTTCTAGGATTAAGTCTGCCTATTACACAGACATGTCTATAGTTTTCTATAAGCAGCAGGTGTGATACATTACTAGCTGAGATGGATAAAGTATTAATGCATTGGTCACTTGGGGTTATTAACTTTACTGATCTAAGAGGATAGTTCTGGATTGAATTAGTGTGTCCTGAACACAGGAGGGTAGATAATGCATAATGTTCGTATTTTGCATAGTGGAACCATATCATTTTATGTTACGGGGAGGCAGAAAAGCCCTAAAGATAACTTTGAACAGAGGGAAAGCATAAGATTTATTTATTGCTATTTTCTAAAACAAGAGTCTGCAGAATTAAGGGACCTGGGGATCCATTCTCTAGCTAAAATCATTAGAATCTTCAATAAGCATCTGCTATTTGGCACTCTATCTGTACCTCCTACACAGCAGTGACTCTCTGGTCAGATGACTTCTGCAGACTTTTGATGCTATTGATTGGTAGAAGAAAATCATGCCATATTGTCCTGTGTCATCCCACTTTATCTCATGTGACAGTTATGGGGAGGAAGGATGTTAAAAAAATCTCTAGTGATGGTAACCGCCTAAGGGTGAAATGGCAAAATGACCCAGTCTTATCACTGTCTACATAAACAACTGAGTCTGAATGCTGGACTTAGCTTTGTGCAGCAAAAGGGTTGCTCTGCCCTCTTCACAGCATAGGATCTGTGCTGCAGAAGAGAATAGTAGTTTGGGGAAGTGGAAGGGTGGGCTGAAAATAAAAAACTTAAAACAAAAAGGCCTCACTTAGGAAATTCCAAGGGGGGGGAATGTTTGTTTAGCATTAACTACAGCTCGGAGTCTGATGAAGTGTAAAATTTCAGTGGTCTGCAGGTTGCTGACTTCTCCAGGGTAAATATTTATAAACCACACGCTTTCAGTGTGAAAAACTGTTAACAGGTGGCAAGTCTGACAAAGTGCTCAGTAATATAAAGCTCATTTTCTGAATGTCACCAGACAGGTAGATGCACATGACTGTACTGACAGGGCACACCTCTGGAGGGAATAAGGGTGTCAGAGCTGCTGGGACATCCTTAGATTTAGGCCTTTCTTTGCCACTAATAGTGCAGGCCAGCATTTAAAAAAAAAAAAAGAAAGTCCCTAATATTAGGCACTGTGGCAGAGTACTCTCCAACTCGTGCTGCCTAATGTCCAATCTCCTGGCGTAGTAGGGCCTATGGTAAGTCGGTCTCCCTGGCAACCCACTTTTCCCTGTCAGGGCCCTGGCTTCACTGCCCTGGACTTAGTCCTTGTAGAAGGGAAGTTTTTTCTGCTGCCCCTGCTGCAGTGGACGAGGCAAGCCTCCCAGGCCTTGTCTAGTCTCCTTCCCTTCCTCTAACCTTTTTTTGATGTTGCTCTTGTTCTGTTCTGTTCTGTTCTGCTTTGCTTTGCTTTGCTTTGCTTTGCTTTGCTTTGCTTTGCTTTGCTTTGCTTTCACTCCACTCCACTCCACTCCACTCCACTCCACTCCACTCCACTCCACTCCACTCCACTCCTCCAGCCTCCTCTAAACTCCCACACCTGAGCTGGTGGAGGTGGGGCTTTTTATTGGGCCAAGAACAGCCCTTAAAAAGGCCCAGGTGTCCCTAATTGCCCCGCAGCTGTTTCTCCTTTGCCTGCTGGGAACAGTGCTTTCAGCTTTCTAGGGCTGACAAACCTGCCTTCAATTACCCTTCTAAAGCCATCTGGCCTGACTTTGCCACAGCACCTAAATCCATATCCAGGAACCTAAGTAGTAGGTTTGATTGGCAGATATGCTATGCATCCATACTTTTCACACATTTCAGCTAGACATCAGCAACTCTGAAAATCAGGTCACCATGGCTATGTCTACACTTGCTAAAATTAGTTCAAATTAGTGAGTTTGAACTAACTAATTTGAACTAATTTTAGTTAGTTCGAATTAGCTTAATTCGAACTAGAAAAAGTTAGTTCGAATTAAGCAAGTGCCATTCATGGCACTTGCTTAGTTCGAATTAGCGATCCCCATTCATTTCAATGGCCAGTTAGTTCGAACTAAGAAATTAGTTCGAATTAACATGGCCACATTGGTTAATTTGAATTAACTAGTTAGTTTGAATTAACCCTTTAGTTTGAATGCCTTATTAGTTCGAATTAAGGAAGCCCTTAATTCGAACTAACTAAAGCCTAGTGTAGCCATGGCTTTAGTTAGTTCGAATTAAGCCTCCTTAATTCGAACTAACTTGCCAGTGTAGACATAGCCCATATGTCTAAATATAGATGTCCAACTTTAGGCACCCTACTTGAAAATTTTGGCCATACACACCTTACGGAAGGAGATGTGTTCAATATATGGTGCTAATGGGGAGACTAATGTAGATTGAAGTAAAATGAATCATAAAGTAGCAGAGTCCTCAGTCTAATGAAAAGCATAATACCCTTGTTTAGCAGTGAACTTCAACCTTGACCACACGTGAGTATGCAGCTGTGTTGCTCTTAGTTCTCATTTTACATCATGTCTGAACAGGATCTTGGACACTAACTCCTAAGACTGGAGAACCATCTTATCCTCCAGAAGGAACAGAGCTGAACTCTGGAGCACCAATAAGCATGTGATTATAATGATTTTCAATTCTTCTGACTGGGATAGGTCTGAACAGTGGGTCTGGAAGCTGAAGGTTGCTGCTTAAAAAACATTGTCTTACTGTGAGTCAATCTTTATTTTGTTTTGTTTTGTTTTTCTTTATTATTCCATGCTCCCTGGATTCTGAGGAACTTCCTTTGCAAGTTGCACCATACATGCCACTAAGGTGACCAGATGTCCTGATTTTATAGGGACAGTCCTGATATTTGGGGCTGTGTCTTATATAGGCACCTATTACCTCCCACTGCCACCCCAGTTTTCCACACCTGTTATCTCGTCACCTACACATCATTTTCTTTTTATGCTTCGCTTTTGTGTAATAATTTCTGATCTGAAACTATTTTAGCTGTTTTCCAGTGAAAATAGACCTCATAATTGTCACAACTGTTCTTTGTGGTGCTTGAAATGATTGGCTTACCCAGCTAGCATTACAAAGAAGAAAAGTTTCCACTCCTGCATTTCTAGGTCTTCAACCTTTATCACAAGCAGAAAGCATGACAGTATTATTACTATATTACTAGCCACAATTTTCTCAAAATCCATCAGTCACTCACTGATTGCTCAACCTTTTAGTAAAAGTCTTTTTTAATATTACACTAACACCTCTCCCTAGTAAATGAAAAATCACATTAGGCCAAATTCTGAAGTCTTTACTTGTAGAAGCCAGCAAAACTTTGTCCAAGAATGAATTTCAGGAGTGGGGGATCCATCCAGCAACCTCCTAAATAAATATTTACAGCAGGTTGAAGGAGGAAAGATTCAAGATGCACTTCTTAAGTAGAAAGAGAAAAGACTGTTTTGGGAGAATGTCAATCTTCATATGCTTTGTTTTATTCTTCAACTCGTGTTCAAAATCAATGTAGTCATCTCTGCAATAGCTAGCTGCAGCTCAGAATTAGTGCAATCAAATGGTTAAAAGTTAATTGAAACCAATGTATGTTGAGATCACAGTGTGTTTTGTTTTGTTTTTTCCCTTAGCAAAGTGCTATGTGTTATTCAGTCACAGAGCATAAAACAGGTCAAAGTCAGCAAGTCGTCCACAGAGCAGGATTAATGCACTGTAGTGCCAGTGGGCTAACGCACTGCAACAGCACACCGGTGGCTAAATATTTAAATTATATGTATGTCAGAATGCAGAACAATCTGAAAGAACCCTGCGCTTTTCCTTCCTATCATCAGACTGTGAATTCTGAATAATACCCAAGTTCAGTGAAGCCACCCCCTCTGGATAGCACAGAGCGAACTGGCCTATTGGGGAACTGCTTCCATTTCCCTCTCCTCTCCCCCTCATTTGTTCCCAGCATACTGGGGGCATTTTCAATTAAGAAGAATTCAGTTTTGGATCACAGTTTTGTGAAGGGTTTAATGCTAATGGATAAACATAGGAGGACTCAGCAATAATAATTCATAAGCAGCAGGAAGAAAAATGCACGCTTTTGTTGTTGGACTGGTTGGAGCCAGTTCGTTTTATAGAATTTCATGCCAGCTACACTCCATAAATTTTTCACAAAGATCATAAAATACCTTTTTATTTTATTTTTTCTCCTTTTGTTGCTTATTCATTACACGTGAAGCATATCTGTGCTGTGAAATCCGTTACTAAATACCTCAGGACTGTCATGCCAGTATAATTTAAATTGAATGCAACAATAATCCAGCCTGATTGCCCAGCTCACTAGTTAATGTGAGGATATTTGACTCTGGTAATCACCACAATAGCCAGGTCACATTTCCACCATTGCATAAGTAAACAGATTAACCGGCATGCAGTGCAGCCCTAACAACGACATGCTGGTGACATTAGCAACACAGCAAGGTGCAGCCGAACCTAGAGCACAAGCAGTAGGACTTTACAATATAAGCAACAATTTTTAATTATATATTTAAAATTCCCAAAAGTTTTACAAGCTGATGCATGCGCGCATGTGTGAAAGGGTGTGAATTTAACATCTGGAGTGTGATACCTAAAGCAGGAATTAAATTGAAAGTATTTGAGAGAAAGAGAGAGTTCAGAGTATTTGATATTACAGCCTGGTTGCCTCTTTCAGATATAACACAGGCTACGAGGAGATTTAGGTGGATTGACTCTATATGATGTGAGATCCAAATGAAATTCAGCCTTGCTGTGCCAAGCTGAGTGGTGTAATAATCAGGTTGCATTTTATTTTATTTATTTTATTTTCTGATCTTATTCTAAGCAGAACTATGACCAACTTTTAGCATATAGTGTTAGCACTCTTTAATTAATAGTGTGTTTTCATTTAGAGAAAAATTAAGAAAATTGCTACGGTAAGAATGTTGCCACCTTACTGTGGTACATTTAAAAAAAAAAAAGACAGAGAGAAAGATGCTGATGGGGAGAGCTGATACGATCCAATCAGTTAAAATCACAGACTGGCTTTTGTACCACAATTTTTCAAAATTGCCCTCCCCTCTCTTAATCCACCGTGTATACCAGACAGCCAGGATAAGAGCTCAGAGTGGATAATAACATTTTGTTTTGTCCCAGTAATATGATGCTATCAAGGGTTGGCTGTGCTGTTAATTAAAGGAGAGTACCCTAACATGTTGGACAAATATATGTAATAAATCTATTTCTGCATTATCTGGAGAGCAGCACTGTACAAGCAGAGATCTTGAAGCCAAATCTAGGCCTTTGGGATCCTTTTTGCTCCCTGGTGTTTAGTGCTGAGGAAACGTTCTGGCTTAGTAGTAAATAGATTATTTATCTGCAATGACTTTTTTTCCAGTGCATTTTATTAGAAGTGCTAACTCACCAAGGTCTCATTACATTAAACATGCCCCTATTCAAATGTAGTAGATTAGTATTTTTGACAGAATATTCTAAATAATTCTATAGGTTTAGCTATGACTGTGTTTTGCTCTCCTTCTGTCGATTTTTCCCCCCACCTGTTGTTTATTCTGGGGGACAGCAAAACCCAACAGAAAACCATTATGGTCTAGTTAGTAGTAAAATTTCTCCTATGGGTTAACCTACTGGACAAACAAGGATTTGAGCGAGAATACTTACAGGGAAATACAGTATTCTCTACTGCTCAGGCTTATGATCTGAGGGAAGCACTGAAGGAACTGTCTTCATCGTTTTGCCACCAAAGAAAGGATTGGCTCAACATGCATTCAGGGATGACAAAGGCTAATGAAGAGAATGGGAGAGGCTTGGGTTACAGAATGGGGCTCAGAGGATGGGGCCGTATCAGTGAAAAAAAGGAAAATAATACCTATTACAGAGGAACGTGACAGAGGATCTAAAGCAGACGTGAAATATAGCAATACAGAATTGGGCACAGGGGTAGTACCCCCCTTGTGAAAGAGAGTTCTGACATATTTTTCCCCCAAGAAAATGTTTACAGTTCACAACATGTCTAAACTACTGCCTCTATAGTATGAGTGAAAAACAAAGCTAACTTAGGGGTTTCAGATGCTTTTATGTAACCCTATAATTTTTAAAGGCCTTTGTTTCATAAAATGAAATTATGTAGGCAATTAGTCTATGCTCTGCACTAACCCCTGTTATGTCTTGGCTAGGAAAAAGAATTTAAAAGAACAGAGTTATTTCATTTTAAAAACAGGTTATTTTGCATGCCCAGTTCGTTTTTCTTCAAAAATGTATTTGACATTATACAAAGGAACTGCTCTGTTAGTCTTCCCAGGTAATGATTCCAGAAACATGAAATGATAGAATGTCCTGGGTCACGTCTCAATCCATAATGGCATAAATGGACCATTTAAAGGTACTCAGTGGGCTGAATGACTCAGGGATTGGTAATTCACTACAGAGCCTTTTACCTTTTGATCAGTGGTTTGACTCTAGCTACGAGCTAAAGTGACCCAAAGTTGTCATTTGTTAATGGGTCTCTGTCCACTAACGGGTGTGAAATAGGTCGGCAGTCCAGTTCCTGTGAACATATGTCCACTGTGAGAAAACTTCCATCATAATTGATACTAGTTGTCACCCTCATTGGTAGTCCTAGAACAGAGACTAACAACAGAATGGAAGCAGATGCTGACACACCAACTCAGCCCTAAAGGAACAGTCATGGCTACCTTTGTGTGAAACCCACAAATGTTGATGAAGTAACTGGCCCTTTATAACTAGCAAAGAAAGTCTGTCAGACTACCTTGTTCCAGGAGTTTTGGGGGTGACAGAGCTGGTTGTTGTGGGGAAATGGTCCTGTGGTGAAATTTGTTGTCTGGGGTTTAAAACAAAACAAAAAAAATGGTACTGTTCTGTTTTGGGCTCAAGGCCAGGAGCCATAGTAGTGTAGGACTTTCTCAGCCAACTAGGGTGGGTTCAAAGAAGATAGCACATATAATCTGCTTCTTCCCTCACAGAGAAGGAGGTGTTGGTTGGAAGAGGAATGGCTGCTAGCCTCTTAGAGGCAGGAAAATGTAGTTGGAGAGTTTGGACTCAACCTCTAGACCACAAAGGAGTGTCAGAAAAACTCCACCCAACAAAGACACTTTGGTTTATTCAGCTTCATTGCATGTGGGTTTTTTTTATCTTGTAGATGTTGCTACCAGCCTGAGCGGGGTTGCGTGAAGTAGATTTAAAGTGCCTGCTGAGTGAGACTGGCTCTGGTCTGCAGCCTTCTACATAAATTTTGTGAACTGAAACAGATGTTTGGTTTACTGGGGAGGCCAGCAAAATGGAATTTTTGGTTCACATGAATTTACCACTTCACTAAAAATATCTTTCAAAACTTGCATGTTTTTAGGAAAATCTCATTCTCCCACTTCTACTTGCTCCATAATGAACCTGTGTCATGAGATGTTTGTGTCTGGGGTCCTGAAGTAATCTCTGCCAGTTAACTAGAGAAACCTCTTGGCTCCAAGATCAAGCTGTAGTGAAAGTCCAGCTTTTCTGCCACAGTGTTGTAGGATGAAATGGGTAGGAAAACTCCTGGACCTTTTCTAGGACTAGAAGGGCTGGGAAATCTTTCAGAGGCATGAGAAAAATGAGAACAAACTCCTGGCACCCTTGGAATATCTGAGAAGAAAGACAACCAGCCCCCACTCCCAGAAGACATCTGAGTAAAGGGAGACAAATGTTGGTCACTGGGGCATACCCAAGAAGACTTAGTGTCAGGACTTGTTGGGGCAGGAGCATGGCTTTGAGGTCAAGAGAGGGGCACTGGTTTAAAGACAAATAAAACTAACTCAGCCTTGTGATAAATTTAGCCAACCTTCAGGTTCACAGAGAAACTTGAAACTAGACAAATTTCATGTGATTTGGGTTTAACAGTGAACATTTTACCCATCTTTGATGACTTCAGGTCTGAGCTGTGGCACATTAATGGGATAATGTGGGGAACAGAGCTGGCGCTAGCAGGCATAGCAGATTAAGCAATTTCTTATTGCCCCTAGCAGCTCAAGGAGGGCCCCATTCACTTTTTATTATAATAATGTACCTCTTTGAGTATTGGTAGAGGGCAAAAATATTGCTGCCTAGGGCCCCTACCACTGGCTCTGGTGGGGAACTTTGCCATGCTTCCCAGTTTATAGAAAAACAAAAAAATCTAGTTATCATGTCCCCATTCCTTCCCCTTCCAGGAGCATTCAAACATGAATTTAAAAGTAAAGGAGAACTGGCCCTCCAGATCTTTACCAATTGCTTGTGAAAAAATCAGACATAGAAGAACTCACACAACTTTGCCCTATATGAATGTTCGGGGTGGAGGATTGGGTGCGGGGGGGGGAGGGAGCGTTAACTGTAAGAGAGTTGCATTATATATGACAATATTCATCTTCATTTTGAGTTATGATCTTCACTGGAGACTGTTCTTTTGTTCAATGCTGTTCTCTTCAAATAAGACAATCATATAAGGTTTCCTCGGTACTTCGGTCATCCAGTACCCTATCACTGTATATTCCTACAGGCTGCTGTAGCAGACAGGCAAAGGCATATTACATAACCTTTCTTTGAAAATGTTAATACCACTCAAATGCCTCTCATACCACTTCAAATCAAGCATTAAATGATACACTTTTACTGAGCGATGGAGGGTTTAACTTGCTCCATGAATTTGTCTAAGTACTGGAGTAGAAAAGAAGTCATGAAATAATAACACAGCGGAGTAGATCAGGTGGAAGGAATCAAACTGCACGAAGCGTTCTTCAGTCTATTCATGTTTTCAGGTTCTGCCAATGACACCTGACATTCCAATAGCAAAATACACCTAGATAATTATAGGTGTCAGTGAAGGGCAGAACTCTGGAGAGCCACTCACTGAAACGCTACCTACTGATTTTCCTCTTCAGCTTATAGCTGCTTGCATGCTTTCCCCACAAAGAGCTGGTTGGTTTCCAATTTGAACTGTTTCCGTGGGACTGATATAATCAGTGTTGCTAGCCAATCTTCAGTTTATTCCCGCATGTTCTGAGCCTCTTTTCCACACAAAGAGGAGGAAACAAAGATGATATCCATAACCACCTTCATGCAGATGGAGCAGGCCTGATTTCTTTGAGACAGCTCGTATTTCTCTTTGTATTCATAGATTTTTAAGGCAAGAAGGGACCATTGTGATTGTCTAGTCTGACCTCCTGTATAACACAGGTCACAAAATTTCTGCAGAATAATTCCTAGCTCATAGGAAAAACATCTAGTCTTGATTTTAAAATTGTCTCATAACTAAAATCAACCATGCTGATTTTCTTGTTCCTCAATCCAGTCTCTGACAACCTTTTAGGCTTCTGTTTTCCAAGATTTAACAGAAGCCAGATGTCCTTGTATACTTTGTGATGTGGTCAGCAAAAAAATATGCAGCACATATATTCCTTTATCAGAGAGTCCCCCAACACTGCACAGTGTTACTTACCAGTAGGAGGGGTATGTTTGTTTTACCAAGATGGTCTACAAGTATATTTTGTGATTATAGTACAATCTTTTTGTAAAGATATAACTTTGTTGTGTGACTGTTCTGGTAAAGCACCATATGTGCTGCAAAGTTGAAGTGAGATAGGATTGGGCTAAGTGTTCTCAGTCTGTATTTGCTTTGTTTCTTGTGTGTCTGTGTCTTGTGTTTTATTTCATATGTTTATTTGTGTCTCAGCATAAATGCAATTTAATTTTGTATTATTATTATTAATGAAGAAATGAACATAAGGTATTGAATGGTAATGTGGCACACTCTGTCTACTTGTTTTTCTGAGTTAAATCACATGTAATATTACTTTAAAGTAATGTTAGACACACAAATTTAGAGTGGCATTTTCAAAGGAGCCTACGTTCACCAGTCCTGTTGAAAAATCAAAGCTTTAATGTTATCAGTTCTAATTCACTAACCTTCCAAGCTGGGAGAGGTAGAAATGGGTTCATGGCCCTGTTACCCATCCACACTGCAGGCAGGAGCAAGAAGCACATAGAGGCACTTACTGTTCCAATACGGGTAAGTGACCCAAATGTGACAAAGATAGTCAGCACTATTTCTTGGTGTAATAAAGCCTCTGGCTAACGCTTTCAGTGCCTACAGACTAGCGATTTGTGACTGACCATCTTTGTGCCTTGCTCTTCTCTAATAAGGAAGATTGAACCCCATGTGGACACAAACAGCTGAGCTTTATCGAACTGTATAAAAACATATTAAGGATACATTTCTAGATACACTACCCAAAAAGACTTCACTCAACATCTGCATTACTCTTATATGGAAACACAGTTGTAGGTACCAATTGGCTTAATCAGGCAATAACTGTTTATTTCCCAAACTGATAATCTATAACACTATCACATTCTTAAATGCAACCAAAGTTTCCTGTTTTATACCCCATTTGCTTCTGTTCTAAAATGATGACATTTATGTTTACTGTCTCATATCTAGACCAACTTTTGGGATCCAGATTTCCCAGCCATTTGCCATTTCCTCACTTTTCTCTGGATACTCTAGAAGCAGCATATTTTCTAATATAGTTTGATGAGATGATTGCCAGCAAGTGGGGGAAATACAGCATCCTTTCTATAACAGGCCTGTGTGCCTCCAGAATTGTAGTTATTTGTACTGTATGCAACATTATTCTTGTTTTATTCTGTGCTGCTCATGTATATTTCCCTTTATCATTTGAAAAATATAACTCTAGGTTGTCCGTGGTTGCTAATATTAAAGCTCATTGAAAGAGAGAATTTTCCTGAACTAACAGACAGTGAATATTTGGGCAAAATCTATTAACTTTATTAAGTGAACTCTTAGTTCTTGATAATCTCTCTATATAACTGCATATGGAGTATCTACAAACAATCCAATATGCTGGGTTTGAGGCAAAATAAATAAAATGCTCTTTATTTATAAGGCTCAACAATTTCACAGACAAAACAGAGACAGATACTCTAAACAGGAATCCTAAAATGCCTGGGCCATGAAAGAGTATATTTGCACTCTCAAGTCATGTTACTTCTACAGTATCACCGCTACCAACAAATGCTAGTACTAACCCCTGCATAGAAACAGGAGCAGTATTTCCCCAAGACAGGACCGATGTCCTGCATATTTACAGCTGCTGTGGAATGTTGCCAACTCTTTTGATTGTATTGCAAGTCCCACAATATTTGTTGTTTTTTTCTTAAAGTCCCAATATCAGCATCAGAATTCATGTAATTATATGAGAACATGAATTAATCTTCCCTTGATATTTTTCATGCATGGCTATTTTTTCTTTTCTTTTTTCTTTTCTTCTACTTTACCCCTATTAACATAGAAACTTAATTTAAAAATAATACTATGATAATGAAAGGTTCAAAAATTTAAAGTTAGAATTATTGTCAAATATGACACTTAAAACAAAATACTATTTTAACAGGTCTTCCAAAAAACCTGAGGGTTAAATCATTTTTCTTATGTGGAGTCTGACCCAATGCCCACTGAAGCAAATTAAAAGGATCCAACTGATTTTGATGTGTGATCATTTTTTAATAATGGGAGAAGGGCAGAGGGGGAAAATATGGTTTAAAATGTTTCATTAAAGCAAATACACTGGGTAAAGAGTTTCTATGTATCGGGGAATAATATTTAAATTATCCAAAAGCACAGGGTTTGGTTTAAAAAGTTATAAAATACTTAGAGTACATAATCTGCAATATCCCAAATTAAGGTTAACAAATTTAATGATGCATCTTAAATATTAGCATCCAAATATTCATATACATCTCTCATAAAAACTAAGTGTAGTTTCTGGAAAGCAGATAGAGTGACAAGTTGAGTTTGTCCCTCAGAAATTGAGAATTTAGGATCTGATGCACTGCGCACATTGTACATGTGACCTTGATTAAGCACACATCAATTGGGCTTCTCTATTAGCAAAGCTTAGTAGAATTTGTAAAATCAAGTAGTCAATAGTTCTTGAATAAGGCCTTTTCAACCTCTGGTGCCAAAGCTGGAAGTATTTTCCAATGCTTTAAGTGTGTATTTGTGTGCACCAGCTGTGTTACTGCATGTGCAAATGGATCAATAAACAAAAGGCAGTGATCCAAAAAGTGTCCTGCATTATTATGTCTACCTCCTTTCCTCTGAGCGATGTGTTAACTCACTAACTAAAAGTTTAGGACAAAACTCTTTAACCTGTCCACTTATTTTGAATGTCTCAGGTTTTGGGTGCTTAGCTTGTCCCAACTTGATCCTGCTTTGCAGAAGAGCTACGCACCCACAATGCCAGATAAAGACAACATGACTTGAAAGAGCTCAGCACACTAGGACTTGAAATCAGTGGCCAGTCTGATTTTCATAAAAATCTTCCATTATTATCAGTGTGAACGCCACTGTGCATCAGAGGTAGTATATGTTTCTAGGTGTAAAAGCAAGGACTACATACTATAATTAGAAATAGAATTTGATCCTTTTCACAGGAAGACTTTGACACCCTTCCATTAGCTGCTCTGATATCACTAGATTTTGCACTGGAAAGTCAACTTGGCATGTTGACTTGGCACAGTAAGAGTTCCCGTAGGATTCTTACTGACTCAGTTTGGACACCTCAGGGGCATTGCTCCCTGGGGCTATGTGTACACTTGTTAATTTAAGTCAACTTAGCTAAGTCGACTTTAAGTCAACTTTAAGTCAACTTAGCATGTCCACACCTAAATTTTCAGTCAACTTAGGGGGGGACCCTACAAAGTTGACCTAGAGCATCCACACTGGACGCCTAGGTTGACTTCTAGGGGCTAGGAGGACCTGGGACTGGTCCACAGTGGCACAGGGGGCACCCCTTGCCAAGTGCCAGGGGGCTCAGCCTTTGCCCCATTGTACCTGCATACAATGGGGCAAAGGGCGACAGGGGCCCTGGCAGGGCATAGGGGCAGGGTGGGCAGGGCTCTGCCCTGCCCTGTGGGGGGGCATGCCAGGCTCTCCCTGTGCCAGCCACCCTGGCAGGGAGGGCAGTGGGGAAGTCCTGGAGAGCCCTAAGTCGACTTAGGGCTACTCCAGGTCTACACTGGCTTAAGTCGACTTTAGAAAGTCGACTTAAGCCAAAAGTTGACTTAAAATGAGGTTTAACAAAGTCGACTTAACTTTTCCTTAAGTCGACTTAATTTACAAGCGTAGATGCCCCCTGGGAGACTGTCACAGGGCACGTCTGTGGCTATCTAGCAAGTCATAGTGCCTGGCCATTTCAGATGGTTTCACAGCCTCAAACACACACTGGCCTGTTCATCTTACATCAGGGTATGTATTTATTTCCCTCTGCCATAGTAATACTGTGCTGGGCAGGCTTACAGCAAAGGTTGGTTTCCCTGCAGCCCTTGCTTTCCAACCGAGGCTCTCTGTTCCCCTATGCTTTCTGTTTTCTCCCCTTATATTCTCTCCAATTACCTAGTTAACTCATTGATTGTCATCCAGGTGCTCATAATCTCCCCATGAGAAAGTATACAGTTGCCCTCGACTGAGCCTGTAGCCTTCTTCAGGCTGCAGCAATATCAGTGATCAGGGTTCTGCTGATAGCACCCTGACACAGAGGCTCATCACCATTTATAGCATGTGCTCTTGCTAACACTGGCTCAGTACTGCTAGTTGATGTGAGGGAGCCAAGGCCCTTCTGAGTCCACCTCCCCTGCCTGTTTGTGAGACTAGGACAGCACTACACCAGTGCTGTCTTCTCAGTCCCTGCTCTGCTGGGGCAAGGAGCAGTAGGAAGAACTTGAATACCGCCAGGGCCAACCACAGTCTGACCTCTATATGTTATCAGTGCATTCTGCTTTGTAAAGTTTTCGCTCTTGAAATCTGGATTAAAAAGTTTTCACTAAAAAATTAAATGTTTATGGAAAGCCATAATTGTGGCAGCAATCGCATTGGCTAGTTAAGATAAACAGGATGAAATGTTTGTGAACTTTTTATGATGACAAATAAATTATGATGTATAAAGACATAACTGAGCCATTAAATATTTACATGCTCTATTCAAATTCATTTTAACATGCTTTTAAAATATCTACTGCATCTTTATGAGATGTCTCCTTGAAATAACAACAGTTATAATAATATCCTATATTGAGATAATACATTCATCCAGTCTATCAAAACCTACATTTTATTCCAGGGAAAATTTAAGAACTTTCAGAACTTTATTACAATGTGAATATTTTCCATATGAAGAAGCAAACAAAGTCATTGTAAAAATATGCCCTTCACAAAACAGCTAATTTATTATGGATTTTATTTCCAAAAGAAAATACTACAGTTTCTTTCCAAGAAACCAGGGATAGTTACTAACACATACTTTCATTCTGTGTAACTTCAAAGACCTTTCCAATATGACCCAAGATACAGGATCCATTTCTGATATCTTTAGCACAGGCAAAATGTCCATTGACATCCATGAGAGTATTGCTGGTGTGTAAAGACTGCAGAATTCAGGCCCACAATTAGCTCCTTTGTTACGTATTGGTTGTATGAATTTTGCTGGATATCGCATTGCTCACTATTATGTAACCCTCGGGCCTTGCTACAGAAAAGCATGCGTGTAACTCTAAGCAAATGTTTCAATGCTTTACTGAATTGGAACCACTCACATCCATGCTTATGGCAGCCCCCAAACTCTCTTAGTGTGGAATAACCATAACTGTTCACCAACTCTGCCGGCCCCCCACCTTCCTCTTCCCGCCTCCTACCCTTGTATGGCATAGCATAGAGCCAAGCATTATTGCAATCCATAGAAACTGGGAAACAGAGGGACTGTTCTGTCTCCAATCTGCCATAGTTTGTTCCTATGCTCTCCCTGCAGAACTGGCTGGCCATAAGGCAGAGTGTACACTCAATCCAGAGCAGCAACAGAGTATGATAGGCCTTGCCCACTAGCACCTCCTTGAAGCAAAATTCCTCTTAATATTCTCTCTGGGGTGATTGAGGTCTGCGTTGTCCCCAACATGCTGCTCTGTCTGCAAGGCACAATCAGGCCCCTTGGTGCACTGGAGGAGCACTTGTGTTCTCAGATTTTTACTATCTTGTTTCAGTACAGCTGCAAGACCTGGGCATTCTCATTCTGCATCCACCCAGCTCCTCTCTTAGGCGACAGCAACTCCATGATCTGCAGCACATTCATCCACAGCAATGTCACCAGCACTGCCACAGGGAAAAGTTACCCCAGGTGCTGACTTTATAATAGTGTAAATAATCTTTTTATTTATAAAACTACCTTTATATTTACAGACTGTGTGAGAGTGGGGGGGGGGTGAATGTGCTGAGCAATTGAATGGGGAGAATAAACATCTTAGGAGAATAGTGTAGAAGGGTAATTATATTGATGGAGTGTCTGAATGTTTTAGGGAGTGTGAGTAGAAGGAGGCTGAATTTATTTAAATGTATACACTGTGTTAGAAGAAGTGGAGGATAAGGAAAGGGAGAGAATGTCAGGGACAACAAGGCAAAATACCGACGCACATATGCATGGAAAGCAGGGGAAAGAACACCACACAAGAATAGAAGGAAGCTGGGAGGTGGAGGGAGAAAGAAGTAAAGAACAGACACTGAAAAGGCACCAAGAGAACAGAAGGAGATAAAATATAGAGAGGACAATAAAAAGAAAAAAGTCAGGCAGAAATAGTAAGATTTTATGGTTAATTATCAAATAGAAAAGCTTGAACATAAATCTGTAACAATAAATGACACGTGAATGTTTGAGTGTGGGTTTATGGGGATTCCCAGTTATTGTAGCTGAAGGTTGTGCCCTCATCCTATAGGGATTACTCTCTAATGCTCTAGTCATGCCTAGCCAAGCTTCAGTTTGATCTGTACAGCAATGGAACTGTCCATGGTCCTTGCGACAATACAGTGGTACTTCTCCTTGTCTAGTCAACCAGAAACCTATGGTTGGGAACCTTTTAGCTTGATGAATGTGAAACACAATTAGTAAAGCTGTGCAAAAGTGGTGAACGTTATCTCATGAAATTTCACATGACTATTTTAGTCATTTTATTCTAGGCTATTTCATGTCCAAGAACATTGTTATGAAAAATAGACCTGAAATGCCGTTTTCATGTCAAAAACATGTAACATTTGAAATTGTTTATTTTAATGAGGATTGATTTTTTTTAATTGAAAAAGAAAATTTTCTTTAAAATTCAACACTGAAATAAAATTCTAGGGTTTTTTTCCTGAAAAAAAATAGCTATTTTTAGTGCAGGTAAGCCTACTTTTATTCAAAATGATACTATTTTGGGTGACAAAATGAAATTCCATAGACTTCCCCCCCCCCCCAACACTTGGACTATTTTTAAAAATAGAAACTGAACTGAGAAAATTTCATCTATCAAGTTTACATTTTTCCTAAATAATTACCTATATTTCAGGGAATAAACACATTTACTAATAGATTATCAGTAGATTATATAATTAGTTCATCACATCCAATGCAATGGATGTTTTCAATACCATATCCAAATTAACAGAATTATTTTTTAAAAGGTGAATAACTATATAGGATGAAAATGGCAAAGTTGTTATAAAATCATCTTAGACTTGAAATGTCCTGGTCTGCTTTCTGGTCCTATGTTTTTTTGTTGTTGTATACATGTAAATTATCCTGGAAACCAGCTATTCAAATATTATCTATTTGGTAAAGATCTTACTAGTATTAATAATCAGCTATATTAATTTGAGGACTGGTTCTGCCTTCCCTTCCTCCAGCACAACTTGTTGAAACCAACCAATGGGAGTTTTGTTTGAATAAAGGAATACATGATGTCCTTTAGTTAGAGAGAAGAACTTCGTCCAGAGCAGCAGTTTTGAGAGACAGATACTTATTGTTAAGGATAGGATCATAGTATGGCTAGAGTAAATATTATTTCTAAAGTGAGGTATTGTGTACACAAAATGTGGATTCATTTCACTATCCTCTGCACCCAATGAAGACTCAAATCTAAAATTTGGGTTTGGACTACAGCCTACAGAGATCAACAGCAATAGCTAAGGATAGTTTCTAAATCCAGAATATGTTTGGAATATTATGTTGTATTATACACATTGGATTCATTGCACTGAAAAGGGACACTTAACATTCATGATCAAAGCCCTTGCATCTAATCGTTGACCTTGCTAGAACCACAACTTCAGTAAGACCAAGTGGCACCATAAATGATTGGTCAAATGTATCTGTTTACATTCACAGGATGTATCTTGGTTTGTCTTAATGACTTATATTTGATATTACTCCTTTCATCTGATATAGCTTTAGCAACTGTTGTAGCTCTTAATTTATAGTATTTACCCTTTCATTTGTAGTGTAGTCATTGAGCAAGTATATAACACAGTTCTTTTTCTCTAGATGCTGAAAGCTCCTCTAGACATGATACTGACTATGAGCAGGGGGCAGTGTTCAGTTTCCATAGGCAGCCTAGCTCCTGACTGAACTATACTGCATAGGAGCAGAGCAGAAGTGCCTCTCCATTTGGACGCCCTAGGTATGTGGGTTTCCGGGGGAACTCTCAAGTCCCCTTTAAATGCCATCCTCTTTTGTTTGAATCGGGAATTTCTTTTTTCTTGATATACCTCAACACCCAAGTTAGCCAATTACAGTATGTCTACACTGCATTATAAACCCAGATCTGTGGGATTGGGCTTGTGGACTTGGTGTTTTCATTTGAGCATCTACATTATACTATGAACCTGGGCTGACAATTTCTGGACCAAGTCTCTCAGCCATGCTAACACATGGATATTGCACTATGCAGACCTTCTGACATTGGTATCTTCATCTTCAGCTGTGTCCACACTGAACAATGACAGGGCTCGAACCTGAGTCGGCACAGGACTCAGTTTCTAATCCACCCTCCAGCTTGGTCCTAGGATCCAGATTCTGAATGCTTGCTGGCCAAAGCAGACTGATATGTGTGTGGACAGAAGTGGAGCTTGGGATCAGACCTTACTCAGAACCTGGGCTCATAGTGTATTCTCCTAATAGCAAATATTTAGAAGTTCATTCATGAGATGTTTTAGTGTCAGCTATATCCTCCTGCCCACTGTCTTAATCTCCATTCCATGTATTGGACTGCTTTTGGAGTTCAAGAATTACTTATCTATCATCTTGTTTTAATGGGGTACTTCATTTTTTAAAAAAAGGCCTTTACTCCCACTTTTGGAAGTGTGTATATTTCTTTTTAGGCAAGCTGTTCCTTAAGAGCTACACAAGAGCTATTCTCTGCAGTGTTTTCAAAGGAATGTTAAGATCCACCCCACTGTATTTATAAGGCTTTGTTCTATAACATTAAAAAGAATTGATAGGGAGAATACAACAAGCCTCTCTCGCAGGGGTAGGCAACCCCTGTCACGCGTGCCAAGAGTGGCACTCAAGCCCATTTGTAGTGGCATACAGCGCCCTCTGTGGCGCCACTGAAATTGCTGCTCTTGCCATCAAAGCCGTTCTGGGCGGCTCCTCTCAGCAGTGTATCTGGGGCAGGGGTTCCCAGGCATGCCACAGAAAGCAGCCACCTGGAGCAGCTCCTTTTGGCAGTGTGTGCCTGGGGAGAAGCCACTCCAGTGAGCTTGGGGACCCCCCTCCATTCCAGCTGTGACTGCCACCAAATTTTCATGTGGTGGCTGCTTTTTTTTTTTTTTTTTTTTTGTGGCGGAAGGGGCCACCAGCACTGACTGAGGATTGGTGAGGAGGGGCCAGTACAGGGGTTGGAAAAGGTTGTCCTACACAAAATATAAGTCTTCTCCACTGATACTAAGCAAAATCCTGAATAGCTGCAGATGATACCGCTTAAGTTAATGTATTTGCACTGAATTTTTTCAACTCAGTGAATGATTTGTGGGTTGTAAGCAAGCTGAGCAACTTTCCTCTTTAGCCAAAATTTGAATGCCATATATACCATCCAGGGGAACCTAAAGAACCAGAATAAGGGATAAAACCAGCAGGCTGACTTAGTCTTCCTATATGTGTGAGTCAGTCCACAGTGTAGGGGAGAACTCCCATTGCTGTAGCTGTAACGGATGGTATTCGGAGGCCTTACTACTCAATCCCTGAGACACAATATCTTAAACAAAACAAAAACTCTAAATATTGTTAGGATTAGAATGTTGTTTGCTGTATCCACGCAACAGCAGAGAACACTGAGACTCAGCTTCATGTTCTTATCCATAAAACTACAGTATTATATAGCCACTGCTACATCATTTGAGCTGAGTTTTTATGAAATCTCTGTGTATGATTAGCACTTAGACAAGAGACTTCCACTGAAAACCCAGCTAGCTGTAAGAAGTGGGATCGATTCAACAGACGCTCCTCCCATTCAATTAGTATTGAGCTAGACCTAGAGTTCCAGAAGGGTGTTACTGGGACACAGCTGGGGTCACTTAACTTTTGAATGAGATGTAAAATCAAAGTCCAGCCATGTCACTTGCATGATCCCATGAACTTTTTTGCAAGAGCAGGAATCTTAGCCCAGTGTTCCATCCAGACTGCATTTTCAGTAACACACACACACATTCACTCACTCCCCCCTCCCCCAACCCTTAATCTCATCTCTCATCTTTGGTGTACCCTTCTTGCCTCTTTATCCACCCTGGGTTGCTGGGCCAATTGGCTCCTTATCCAATCCAGCCTGATTGTCTAATTAACCCCATCAGTTTTCTCAAGAGAAACTAATTAACTCCTGAGTGATCAGAATGCAGGCTCACCTGTTTGCTCCCTGTACTCTGTCATAGTGATAGTATTCTTCCTGTTATGTCCCATCCATATGCAATGTTAAATTGCTAGTTTGTTCCACTGTTCATCCAGGAGTGTCTGCATTTTAGTGACGAAGTGGTAGCTGGGTTGCAAATTTCTTTAAATGCTTTGGGATCTTTCAGAATGAAGGATGTAGCATACATTTAGAACTATTCATACAGCATTCTACTGAAAATTTGAGGTTGTAGGCACTTTGTACAGTGACCTTGTCTTTTATATCTTCTATGAAGCAACACTTATTGTCATTATAAGATAAAAGTAAATTACTCATGTCCTGGATTCTGTGACTTCATAAGTAATTAATAATTTCACTTGAATCCTATTGATTTTAGATGGTAAGCTCTACAGAGCAAGGACTATATCTTGACGTGTTTCTATGAGAGGTCTAGCATACTATATTGAGCTGTAGAAATAATAAATACTAATAATTGATAATCCAATAATTTAAACTATTGTAGTGATCTTGGATTTAACAGTTTGTTATATAGTTAGAATTAAAGAATTTTTTTTTTTAAATTAGTACTGTTCCTAGTGTAAATTGCAACAAAATTGTTGGGCAATCTTTTTTAATGAACAATTATTAAATTTCAGAGATAAGGAAATGATCAGTTTAATAGAGAAACAGTCCAGTTTACTCTGTTAAACATTAATCTTAGGGCATCTAACATGTACTGTAAAGGAAGAAAGCGAGCTTAGAATATTTATAAAATGTGAAAGTTAATTAATGTATGTCTACTCCAATTATACGTGTTTTTATATTATTACTAAAATGAAAGATCTCTTCGATATTTTACAAGTTATAGAGTTTCTGTTGGGCAACATAAGGTCCTACAGATTTTTGAATGGCTAGTACATTCAACTTGTTATATGAGGGACATGCTATTGTAGACAAGAGGGGATGAAATAAAGAAAGTTAGCTACTTTACCATGGTATTCAGGTATTAAGCAAGTGTTTGATGAGCATAAATTATGTAAACTCAAAGTTTAACATGTGCCTATAAAAATTCATAAGAACATTTTTTACAAAAAAAAATCTTTTTAGGTCAGAGTCAGCTCTCAGGTATAGGGATGAAATGCAGTTGAAGTAGATGGAACTGTATCCACTTTCACAAGGAAGGAATTTGGCCTCTTGATTCTTCTTAAATTTAATTGGGTGATCATAAAAGTGTTAGCATGGGCTCAAGCTAGACACAGCAGAAGCCAGAGCTCTATAAGATTACTTGTTCAACTCTGCTAAAACACCACAGTCCTCATCTACAAGCCCTGTCCCTTGACATTTTGGTTAGAGTCCAACAGTTGTTCTTAAGTGTGTTTTAGTTTTATAATATGGAAGATATCTAAGACTATTCTCTTCTTGAAGCATGCACATAAATCAAATTAACACCGAAAGTTATACATGGCACATCAGAAGTATAGGCCTGTTAATGATGGTCCAATTTCCAGAGGGGTGGCCATGTTAGTTTGTGTACAGCAAAAACAATGAGAGTCCTGTGGCACCTTAAAGAGTAACAAATTTCTTTGGCTATATCTACACTGGCAAGTTAGTTCGAATTAAGGAAGCTTAATTTGAACTAATTTAAGCCTTGTCTACACTAGGCTTTCATTAGTTCGAATTAAAGGCTTCCTTAATTCGAACTAATAAATTCGCTTATACTTTTCGAAGTAAGGGTTAATTCAAACTAGTTAGTTTGAATTAAACCAATGTGGCCATGTTAGTTCGAACTAAGCGCTTAGTTCGAACTAACCGGCACATTGAGCTCAATGCAATTGACTAATTCGAACTAAGCAACTGCCATGCATGGCACTTGCTTAGTTCTAACTAAAATTTGCTAGTTCGAATTAAGTTAATTCAAACTAACTAAAATTAGTTCAAATTAGTTAATTCAAATTAATTCGAATTAACTTTGGTAAGTGTAGACATAGCCTTTGAGCATAAGCTTTTGTGGGCTACAACCCACTTCATCAGATGCAACTGCGTTAAAGCTTATGATCAAAGAAATTTGTTAGTTTTTAAGGTGCCACAGGACTCTCATTGTTTTTAATGATGGTCCAATTACAGTATGGGAAATATCAATGTATTCTGAAATTAATTAAGCAAGAAGTGGAGATACTACTAAAAACAGAAGTTTCTTAGTGCACTAAAAAATTTACATCAAAAAAGCCCACTTCTGACCTACTAAATGTCAATGCTATGTATATATAAGTTACAAAAACTGGCTCTTGGAAAATTACATTAAGCACTCTGGGATCAAATTGGTGAATTGTAGTGTGACCCAGAAATAGTTATTTATGGAAGTTATAAGGAAAGATTTTTCCCTTTTCAGTAAAAGACCTGATTTAAAGGTTAAAAAGAAATGTCTTTGCTTCTTGGCTAGTATCGGTTGCTGTCAAGTAGCAGGAAAATATTTAAAGCTGTATAAAAAGGAATGAAGATCACCTAATCTAGCCAATAAAGTATTTTCTAAAATTGTCAAAATTACAACCGATGGGACTTTAATTTTTGGAGACTACTTGACACTTATGTACTTCTTTACTGTGCATGTGATAAAGAAACAAAATCTAGGATTTCAGCAAGAGGGAAAGGATGGTCCAGTGGAAGGCTGCACCTGCCTGCTCTAGGAAGTGGAAAGACCAGTGTTCAATTCTCTGCTCTGGTATAGACTTACTCTGGGCACACAATTTAGATTCCGCTATAAAACTGTGATTATAGCATTTTCCTACCACACAGAAGTGTTGTGAGGATAAATATGTTAAAGACTGTGAGATTCCAAGGTACAACTGTGTTGACGGGTTGTATAAGTACCATACATAAATAGCAAGGTTCTTTAAGCATTTTTGTATCTTGAAGTATCTGAGTTTTCCTGTTGCCTTCAAAGGAGTCTATTGACATGCTTAGGTTATATATGTGCTTAAGTACCTTGCTGAATTGAGGCCGAAGAGGATAGCTGCATATGTGTCCCTTTCTAGCGCTATATACAGTACGAGCTACAGTTTTTTGTCCCTTGTCTGCCTTGTGAACACATCTGACAAGAGGACAAGGCAAATTGAGGAAGAGATGTTTAATTTTGTTTTTTGCACCTTTAATTGGGAAGGATCCCAAACCATTTTATTAGACTGAAATGTAGCCACCTCTGGGGTAGAAAGTGCCAACCAAGTAGACAACAGGTATGTTGCACAATTGCTTGTTGAAAGGGGAATTTAATCTAAGGATAGTAATGCAAATCCATACCCCTCCCCCACAAATTTCCCTAAATTTCCATAAGATCTTTAATGTACATGCCATGCAGACATGGCTTTAATTTGACATCCTAATGACATGGAGCTGACTGCATAGTATTCATATTATCTAACTCAGAAGGCTCAATCAACCCTTGCAAAATTGGAACCCACTGTCCTAAAGAATCTAAACAATTCCAGCCTGTTGTTTGTCAGTCCCCAATCCACTGATGATAGGGGATCACTCATATATTAAAAGTAACTCCCCAGGGGGAGAATGCATACATGAACATAATGTTAAAAAGTGTTTTGAGATTGATTTATGGTTGAAACATTTTTATTATTATATCAGAGCAAATTATTTTTTGTTTTAAGAGGACACCTTGTAAATCTGTACATGCATTTTAAGGATAGAAGGAAAGCTCTCTCCCCCAGTGGAGAGCAATAGGAACTTCAAGCATTACTGAAGTTAGCTGTTGTGTGAGGCTTTTATCTCTTTTTTGAAAATGATGTCTTGGAATGTTCATGAAATCCAAACAGCCAGAGGCTTTACACGCCTATGGGCATAAGTAAGAGAAGGGGAATTAGGTAACAGCTGTCTAATGGGCTCCATAGATGTTGTCACTTTCCATTGGATTCTATCATGCACATAAGAGAAGCACTTAAAAACAGTTATCTTGCAGCTGGTTAGAATGCATCATGTTATCCCATGTCACCCTGGCATCATACCCAACTGTCACTGTGACATGACAAAGCAGATGCCCTAAGTTTTATACAAGATAAAACCTTTTGTAGCAGCTGTGAATCAAAGGCTTACAAGAGCAATATGTATATTAAGTGCCTCCAAGTTGTTCTCAAATGGAGACATTCAGATCTCAAACTGCTTCTTTGGTGGTAGTCCTCTTGGCTATGTCTACACTAGAAAAGTTAAGTTGACTTTATTAAATCAACTTAAGAAGGTCGACTTAAAGTTGACCATATTAAGTCGACCTAACAAAAGTCGACTTAACTTTTCTAGTGTAGACATAGCCCCTTTTTTGACCTTATTAAGTCGACTTAACACTTTAAGTCGATTTAATAAGGTCGATTTAGGTGCTAATCCCCATCCACACTGGCTTAAGTTGACATAATAAGGTCGATTTAAGCAGCAAATTGATGTAAAACAAGGTGTTATTAAGTCGACTTAACTTTTCCTGAAGTCGACTTTAGGAAAGCCCAGTGTGGACGTGGAGTAGTTTAGGTCGACTTAAGCCTCCTTAAGTTGACCTAACTCGTAAGTGTAGATGCACCCTTGGGAGTAAATGTTAGATTTCAGTACAGGAGGAAAGGATTCTCCCTCACATTCAACAACAGGCAGGAAAGGAAGAAGTATGAAGGCTTTCTGAGGGAAAATGGAAAAGAGTTTTATATCTGCCAGCTCTTTGCTGAGAATTTGATCTCCTAAATAGGGTTCATCAGTGGAAATGCCTGACCAGCTTATTAACTGTGTTGTCTAAGAATCAGTCCTTAGCAGCCTGAATTCACTTTCTGCTCATCAAAGCTCATGTCATTCCCAGATGTGTAACTATCTCTCTTTCTTACACACGCTCACTCACTCGCACTCTCTCTCCCTGCATGGGCTTTAACTTTCCAGAGTCAGAAAAAGGGAAGCTCAGCAAATAGCTCATCAGCAGGGATGCTTGGAGACTTTCTTTCAATCATTTGGTGAATAGACATGAAACGTTTACAAGCACTTACAGATACAAGTTGGTTTATTTTCTCAAAATCACATGCAAGAGAAGTTATGATTCGGCTACTCATGGAAACAGTTAGTTATAATGGCATTCATTACCCACTTACCAATGCTCAATTTCAAAATTATTTGGCTTCATACCCGCTTCATAACCAGAATTATTGGAAAGGAATGGTGGTCAGTTAGCACAATACATGCATGCTATACAGAGAGATGGAGACTATCCATCTCTCTGATGAGTTGGCACCACATTTTTGCCCCAGGATTTAGTGACCACATTGCTCTCAAAGGGTGTTGAAGATGTCATCATTGAAAATAAAATTTAGGTACAACCCCACAGAAACATCCTTGTGAGTTGTGTGTTTTAAGACCTGCTATTTCAACAAGTTAAAATCTGATGGTGAAGGCAAATTTGTCAGTGCAGGTTCAATTACATATACATGCATTACAGATGTGGAGATGAGTCGTACTGATGAGTGCATCTTTTGTCTTGAGTAGAATTCTAAATACCTCGTGATAACTGTAGACCTGAGAAATCAGCTGGGCTTGAAAGAGACAGGATGTCATCTGTAGTGCTCAACGCGGTATCTGATCAGTACTACATAAAAAAAACAAACAAACCTATCATGTAGACTATTAACTGCATAAAAGAGAGCAGCTCAGCTCAGTCAGGGTTGGCCAGCGTGGAGGAAGGATGTGCACTGTAGGCTTCTTCCCTGGAGCTGCATTAGCCCCTGCTCCAGCGAGGAAGCAACTCCAGTGACCTCATTGGGGAGCAGGAATTCTCTATCAACTGCCAAGGGACAGACACCCAGACGCTTGCCTCAGCTAGCTTGTCCCAAGAACCTTCAGAGATCCAGACAGCAACTGATCCCAAAAGGGAGAGCAGACAGACCAGATCACCAGGGGAGGATCACAGTGGCCAGGTAGGAAGTAGCCCAGGGGCCTAAGAGGAGTGACTAGGGATGGTGCAGGATAAGGGTCAGTGTGTTTCAGCGTGGATCCCTGCTGACTCAGTGCCATAAACCTAGCACCGATAGGGCCCTGGGCTGGCATTCAGTGGAGCGGGAGGGCCTGAGTCCCCCCACCCGGGCGCCATACCCCATGGTAGACGCCCACTGGACATTGATTCTGTGATTGCTAGGCCATACTACCCTGATCCCAGGGTTGTATTGACTTTATTATTGACTCTTTGGCTGCTAGGCCATACTGCCCAGATCCCAAGGCCGTGTTGTCTTTATTATTGACTCTGTGGCTGGTAGGCAATACCACCCTGATCCCAGCGCCATGTATTAACTTTACGATTGGACCTAGCCAGTTGACTTAAGAGTCTAGTGTAGACTCTCTAAGTCGACTTAACAGAGTTGACTTAGCACGTCTAGTGTATACATAGCCAATGTGAATAAAAAGCAGAACTATCAATCTCCTTTTTACATTTGCATTTTGTTTGTTTTGTTATCCCCTTTAAATTGTTCAATTGGACAACTTTGCCATTTGTTTACAGTTAACCCCTATTGGTGGAGATGAGTGTATGAGTGAGTCTGTCTGAGGTAAGATAGTATAACTTGTTTGTGTGTCTAAGATCTACAAAGCTAGGTCGATGTAAGGCAGCTTATGTCAACCTAACTATGGAAGCCTCTACACTTAAATTTCATTCCCACCGATATAGTTGCCCCGCTATGCCGACTTAATAACTACATCTCCAAAAGTGATGTAACATCAAGACTGATGTAATTAGGTCGACACAGCGTCAGTGTAAATGCTGCATTGCTTGCATCAACTGTTACTGGCTGTCTGGAGCCATCCCACAGTGCCTCACGCTGACACTACAATCCATACAAGTGCTCTTGGTGAGGACCCATATTGCTAGCATAAGCTGCAAAGTATAGACAAGCAAAAGTGATGTAATTATTGTGAGGTCAACTTAATCTTGTAGCATAGACATGGCCTAAGTAATGGAAGGGCACAAAAAACTTGTGGTGCTATTTTACAAATTGAAATATATTTAAGGTCAGCAAACCTTCAAATTCATAAGCACTAGGCACTTCAGAGGTCCATGAAAAAACCACATGGTGGTATTGTGATATTCAGTTTCAGAAGCAAAAGGTAGAAGCAGACATTTCTCTACCCTTTTATCTGCCAAGAGAGTGAGGCAGAAAAAGCTTATTTTCTCTCTCTCTCTCATTGATGGACACACACTCACCTCTGAATGGGCATGCACTGCTATACTTTTTCAAATAATTTTCTGCATTTTTGGTAATTCCCCAAATTGATATCTTCAGAAAAAGGATAATATTAGGTCAAGAGTGGAAGCTTTATCTCAATTTATGCTGTAGGCAGGATCTTGGATTAGCAATAAAAGATATCGTACCATGTTATCTCATTTTTATCAGGAGAAGATGGGAACCAGTAGGGGATGGATGTTTTTATTTTGGGAGTGGAAAACAGAACCATAGCCTGAAATTCTCCCAACCTCTGATCCTGCAAAGACTTAGGAATGTGTTTAATTATGAAATACAAGTTGTCCTATTGAAGTTAAGAAATCTGTTCTCAGTGCATAAAAATATATGCATAAGTCTGCATAGGTCTTCACTGGGGTCCTAGGGCATAAGAGTCATTCTCCATCAAATGATCCAAAGGGGAGACAGCGGACATGGCAGAAGTTGGGCTATGCTGTTTCTCCTTGCTTTGTAATTGCATTTGTACACTCGCATGTGTTGGAATTAGATACTGTACTAAATAACAGAGGAGACAGTAAATTGACAATAAAAATGTATGTCTCTGAAACTGACGGAGTAAAAGGGGTATGATATCACTGGCAGTCAGTCTTAGTGCATACAAGCAGACAGAATGCAAACATTACAAAGACAAGAAACTTTCCCCAACCAGGAAGTGCTGTCTGGCTGCCTCTCTTCTTAACACTATTGATTATGTTCCCATAAGGTCATAAATTACTGGAAGAGTTATTTTTAAGAATATTTGCTGAGCTTGACCTGTCAAGAGAGGTTAATCTAATGACTTCCCTACCTCCAGCTACCAATAGAATAGAGCTGGATTTCTTCTTTACAGCTGCTAAAAGCCCCCTTGTCTTCCAGGTTTATCTCAACTTGTTGTTAAAAAAATAAAGATGAGTCAGATGACAAAATGGGCAGAGGCCAGAGCAGGGAGACTGGACATAACCTTTCCACTGATAAGGGATGGCTGGCTCATATAAATAAAGCTGCATCATATCTTTAGTATGGGAATCTGCTTGCTGGATTAATCTTTTCACTCAGAAGACATTCTCTGAAATACAGCTCTGGGGGGCTTAATTCATGGTTGTTTCATAGTAACAACAAATATTTATTTTAACCAGTAGGGCTAAATTATTTTAAAAACTAATATTGTTTGGTGAGGGGAGTAATAAAACACCAAAACAAAACAAAAGCATCATAACTATATAAGGATCAGTTGTTTCTTTTCCATCTATTTTAATGTTTATGTTTCTATCCCTTTAAATAAATACATAGGATGAAGGATGCAACAAAATTTCCTCTTTATCTACAGTCCTGTGTACAAAATCTGAAAGAGAGAAAATTATAAAGAGAATGATACTGCAAATGAAAAGGAGGAGGAGGAATTCTGCTGTGTTGCTCTGGAGTAAATATGGAGTTATTCCCTGGTAACCAAGATCACAGTTTGGCTCACTGTGCTGTACAAAGAGAATAGAAGATAAGAAAAGGGGAAATGCTTTGCAGAAAGAATTAGAACAGTCAGGAAATGATTTACAGAGTCAGTGAAATGGGTCTACTATAGCCAATAAAGGGAAATAACTATCAAGAGGCAGTGCTACAGCATATCCAGTCTTCCTCCTCACCAGTAGTTAACCTGGCATCAAAAGGTCCTACAGACATGGCCATTCCTGGGTGGAAGAGTTTCGTATGGACTCTCTAGCCAGACCTTAGGAACCTTGGAGTATTTTCACTCGGGTTGTGTTTTTCACAGTAATTTATTTAACTGAGTATTTATTTATTTCATATAGTATTCAACAGATAGAAGAATACAGCTTTAAAGCCTGCACAAGTGCTGTTTGGTTCCACTGGTACTTTGATTTTTTTTCTTTCGTACTTAGAGGCAGATCAGATTAATTTTACGGCAGCTGAAAATCATGCAAATATAGTTTAGAAAGAAGCATTTAATTCTTTATTGCTCTTGCACACAACACAAATAGCACCTCCAGTACTAACACTGCTAAGTGTTTTTAGTGTTATTCCACTATACAGTACATCACAATGTTAATTTTCCACATTACTTTATGCCTTCTGTAGCCCATATTTTACAACAGAGAAAACAAACGGCTTGTAATTACACTGCATGCCAGGACAAATTAAGTAAACACGCATTTTTAATGCTTTTGGCTGTTAGGGTGAGAAACAAAGGGCTCTGGTTAAGGTCAATATTAGAGTTATGCAATTGCTCTGGGATACAAAAGACAAATGCCAGTGATTGAATGCTGGTAAAATGGAAACTGTCCATTCAGTGCAGTGTGGCTGAACTCTTGAAAATAATGCACTGCCTTTAAACTAGGTCACTTCTCTACTTGGTTCTCATTTTCTTTCAGAATAATACCAATACCAATAATAAATAATAATAATAAACTAATGGGAAAATCTATTGTGTCATTAGTGAAGTGATAAATCAGCAAAAAGTAAATTAAAGAGTAAATCTGGGCTCAACCTATAGCTGTACATGAAAACATGACCCTTTCAGTACTGGTGGGTGATGCTGATCAATGTTAATAGCAACTATAAGAGAAAACAAATGTTGCTATCATGGATATGTGTGTAAATTTGATGTAAATGGAATTACACCAATGTAACTGAGAGGATATATTGGGTAGATGATTTTTATATTTTGGCAGAGGAAAGGATGCTAAATAACATTAGATGGTTTCTTCTTTAATAGTAGAGGTAGCGCTGGTGTACAAAATGTAAATGCGCGTCAAGATTTTGAACAGCTTGCATTTGGGGTGACATCAGATCCTAGAATTTTTGTCAACCAGTTACAGAGGTAGGGATGTGATCCAAACTTTTGGTTCATGTCCATGTCTAGATTAATGATAGTTTCACTGTTTCCCCTTCACTCCAAGCACAAGGCACTTACTTTTTCAATATCGCGTTTACTAATGAAGACACCTAGCACAGCTTAAAAATAAAAAAACTTCATGTCATAATTATCCTTGGGGAGAGGATAAGAGACAGAAAGAACTATATGTGATAGATGTCAGTCACCTCACTTAGGCTCTGTCTACACTTGTAAAGTTAAGTCGACTTTGTTAAGTCGTCTTTACAAGGTCGACTTGAAGTCGACTTAAAGTCGACCGCATTAAGTCAACTTAACAGAGTGGCTACACTTTAATTCGACTTAAGTCAACTTTGTTAAGTTGACTTAACAGTAGACATAGCCATCCACACTGGCTTTAAGTCGACTTAATAAGATCGACTTAGCGTTATTCCCCATCCACACTGGCTTTAAGTTGACTTAAGAAGTCGATTTAAGGCTTAAGTCGACCTTCAGAGGTGGTGTTATTAAGTCGACTTAAGCTGTTAATAAGTCAACTTAAGAAAGTGTGTAAATCGACTTAATAAAAGCCCAGTGTGGACGTGGCTTTGTGTAGGTCGACTTAAGCGTCCTTAAGTCAACCTAAGTTGCCAGTGTAGACGCACCCTTAAAGCACTAGTGGAAGCTGTGCAAATACCACAGTGATGGGTCTAGTAACAGAACTTGAAGAATCTGGGCTTGGGAGTGGTCTTTTGTAAAATTTCAGCAGTCTATTAAAACAGTCAAGGCACATCTCCTAGCAAACAAGGAGACACAGGGCTGTGCCATTAAGGCAAAATCTGTCCTGGAATATATGTGGTTCTGTTGCTGGAGAGATTCATTCAACACCAGTCCATGTTACCCTCACTTGGCTTTTTTTCCTTTTCTGTGTCTATCATGCTATGTCTACTGCTAGTTTCATGACATATGGGAACATTCAGAGAAACACACAAACAATGCATCTGAGCCAGCACCTCTTGAAAACTGGACCAAACTACTAGAATAAATGCTGTATTCTGAAATATAAATTCAATTTCCTCCATGATGAGAAAAATAAAGCAGGCTGTCTAGTAACTTTCCATTACCTTCTTTGCAGATTATATTCTCTTGCAAAAATAATTGTCATGCTAAAACATTCTGTCCTTGAATATGTGTGTGCATGATGTATAATTCTGTGTCTCCCCCATTCAGTGCAGCTCCTGTGAGTGCAATTGAGGGTGTTAATCAGGGTGAATGTGCAGAGATGGACAAGGGGTTTCAAAGGAAGCAGGAGAAGGGAAGAAAAGAAAAGAATGTCTGAGACATAGGAATAAAGTTAGCATTTAGCACCTAAGAGTTTGTAGCCAAGTTTTGAGAGATGATAGGATGAAGAAAGTCTGGATAAGAGGTGTGGGTCTTGACTAGGAGAAAGTCATAAGTGGTTGGGAAAAAAAGGCTAATAACGTGGGAAAGATGACAACCTATGTCCATGTACTTGGATCCTGGGTGCTCCTACTTCTGGTGAACAGAATGCACCTGGGCATAGATAAACATTTGATAAATTATTGCACCATACCTAAATATTAAGAGCCATTTTTAAATAGGACATTCCTCTGTTCTTGAAAGGAACTGCTGAAAATGCTATTAATATCAGCTATTGGAAATGTAATTGCTATTTAGAATTCTTACTGCCTTGTGTCATAATGATAATTATAATAATATCTTACATTTATATAGCAGCTCTCAGCCTGAATAATTCCACTGAATCAATATAAATCACTTCACACACCACTGAAATGCAACCACCTTTGCATATGTTTTCTAGCACAATGAAAATGCATTCAATTGCTAGGATATTGATCCTAATTTAGTAACTGAATATATTTCCAGGGAAGCGTCTTTAGTTTGTTAACCATGTTGCAGGATGGGAGCATATTTTCTGTTGATGTGCATTCATTCCTATAATAATACAAGTTCTGAATGAATTATCAAATTTTGTCCTACTATGTTAAAATGTGTATCACATTCACTGGCTAATAGTGCATTCTATTTACAGCAGTGTGGGTATACAAGAAAATCATTTTAAAATGCTGTTTACTTTAGCTTGTATATTGATCTTCTCTCTTTTTTTTTTTTTTAACACATTTGGACAATTCACAGCATATGACCTGCTGAATATGCAAACTGGAAATTTGCACTACTGTGCCACTAATTTTCTGAATTGAAAAGCTCTGTTTTCTAGAATCAAAGGTTCATAAAGGCTTTGTAAAAGTTTAGTGAATAGGGCCCATAACCTATTGATCCTCTTGTATTTAATCCAATTCACTTTAGTCAGTGCACACAATAAATAATGATACTGGTATTATGAGGAGCTTTCCTTCCTTATGAACAACTACTCACTTGTATCCTGCTATAATGATGTCACTGATTTAGAGAGGTTGCCCAAGTTACCTTATTAATTAGAAGATGCATTATGTCTATTGCAAAACATTGTTCTGGCTGTGAACTATCACTGCCAAAGGACCTCTAAAAGACAAAGAATTCCATTTTGCAAAATCTAGTTAACATATCAAAGAGCTGTAAATGTGTAAATTGCTGTCATAAGGAATCTTTTATTGCTTTTCCTTTTCATGATGGCATCCCTCCCCCATCCCTTCTATTCTATCCACTTTGACAAGATTACTCATTGGAAAGAGGAGCAGCTATTTATGTTCTTCAGATGTTTACCTTTAGCAAAAGACATTTCAAAGAGAGTTTATGGGACTCCCCTCTCCCAGCAAACATTTAAAACCCATTGTTGTGATTGATGGGTCTTTCCTGCAGATTTAATAAATATAAGCAAAAGCCAGATCCTTTTTTAGGCCAGCTGCCTGAATACTAGGCACATAGCTCATGGGTGGGCTAGATAGGTTGAACTCTTAAAGAAATGCCTAAATAACTGTTAGATGCCTTCTCTCTGTGTGTGTTTTCCATGAGTTTTTTGTGGGATCGTGCCCAATATTTTATTCTGTTTTCTGCTGCTGGTCTCTTAAATAGATCCCACAATACTATTGTGATCTTGTGTACAAGAGCTGCATAAGAAACAAGACTGTCTTGTTTTAGATTTAGGCTGAACTGGTTCAATGAACTGTGAGAGCCTTCAAACAGGATATTATGAGGAAAGTAAGTAGGTAAGGATTTTCAGAACTTGATCTAAATGACTGGTCAGAGCATTGGCACTTAAAAAAAAAAAGTTATTTCTAGAGAAACCATCTAGAAAAAGAAAGATTTCCAACAAGGACATTACAACATCAGCTAAAACTAATTGATAATATTATATGAGTTTTCATGGGAGAAAATCCCATTTCGTCTGTTACAGCCTGACCTGATCCTACGTCACACACTCCCCTGCATTTATTTCCTCCCATTCTGTTTCCCATCTTCAAAGCATCAGACGAAGTGGGATTTTCTCCCACTAAAGCTCATGCGAAAAATAAATCTGTTAGTCTTTAAAAGTGCCACAGGACTCTGTTATTTTTCTACAATAGACTAACATGGCTACCCTTTTGAAACTTGATAATATTATGGCATTATGCTTCCATGGAAGTACCACGACGTGCAAGCAATATTTAGTGAAGAGCTTTACAGATGACTGTGCCTTTTGTTCAGTACACCCAGGATGATACAGTTAAGGATAGTCAGTATGTTGATATTTCAATATGCAGCCCATTCTAATTATATATATAAAATATTATAGACAGAGAGAAAGTCTCTGTGCACGATCGTGTCTGTATGTTTCACTGGGTAACAGATCATTTGAAATCTTCTTTCAATTTCCAGTGTGAAATGAACATAATCTTTTATTTTCATAAAAGCTGACAGAACTGATTTGAATCAGGCCTTCTACAAGCTTCCACCATAACCGTGGCAACCCACCTCAGTTCTGACCTATAACACCCCTATTATTCAAGTCATGTGGCTCATGGGGTAAAGGGTGTCAGTTATATCATATGAATAAAGATTCACTAGCAAAATACAACCACCAGGCTTATATATAAAAACTCAGTTGTAAAGCTATTGCTTTATCCACTGTACTGTGTTGCCTCATAAAATCTAAATTATGTATTGCATTTTCAGTTGAAATGCAAACTATTGCACCTAAATTTCAGATTCAAATACACTGCTTCTTTTCATGGGCCAACATCCACATGGTCTGAACACTGGAGGGTGAGAATGTAGTCCAA
Organism: Pelusios castaneus; assembly: GCA_007922175.1. Classification (NCBI taxonomy): domain Eukaryota; kingdom Metazoa; phylum Chordata; order Testudines; family Pelomedusidae; genus Pelusios; species Pelusios castaneus. Next base: position 35,663,442 of record ML685766.1, read on the forward strand.
GCCTTCCTGAGGTGCATAGAAGTTCAGCCTGTCTTCCAAAGTTGGAATGCAGAGTCACTATCAGGGATGGATTAACACAGGACCCAAGGATCTGCAGGTCTGGGCTCTAAGCTGGAAAGGGTCTACATACTAGCCAAATTTAGAACCAGTTATTATCCATGGTGTGGGAAAGGGAGGGTAGCACCCAGCCAGAAAAAACTAGGGGACTAAGGACTAAGAGAAAACACTTGTATGGCAGGGATCTAGGGGTGCGTCTACACTTGTAAATTATGTCGACTTAATTTACTCTGCATCTACACTACACTTTCCTTAAGTCGACTTAAGCAAGCTGCTTAAGTCAATTTAAGGAAAATTAAGTCGACTTTATTAAACCTCGTTTAAAGTCGACTTTAGGCTTAAGTCGACTTTCTAAAGTCGACTTAAGCCAGTGTAGACGTGGAGTAGCCCTAAGTCGACTCTAAGTCAACTTAGGGCTCTCCAGGACTCCCCCACTGCCCTCCCTGCCAGGGGGTGTCACAGGGAGAGCCTGGCATGCCCCCCCCCAAAGGGCAGGGCAGAGCCCTGCCCACTCTGCCCCTGTGCCCTGCCAGGGACCCTGTCCCCCTTTGCTCTATTGTACCCAGGTACAATGGGGCAAAGGCTGAGCCCCCTGGCACTTGGCAAGGGGTGCCCCCCCTGCCACCGTGGGCCTGTCCAAGGTCCCCCTAGTCCTTACAAGTTGACCTAGGCATCCAGTGTGGACGCTCTAGGTTGACTTTGTAGGGTCCCCCCTAAGTCGACTTAAAATTTAGGTGTGGACATGCTAAGTCGACTTAGCTAAAGTCTACCTAAATTTACAAGTGTAGATATAGCCTAGGAGTGCAAGCTGCTTCCTAGTGCAGGCTATGCCTTATACTTTCTTTCCCTAGCTGATTGTGGTCCTGACTGCACTTAAACAAACATCTGTACCTGTGCTATGAATCTGAGTGTAGTCTGCAACGTACAGAAAAGGAAGCAGCTGCATTTCACATTCCTACCCAGTCCGGCACAGTGGAGTCTGCCACCCACTTCTAATTACCAAGCAAGCCAGAAAAGGAGAATGTAGTCTATGGTTTATGGCTGATACCATCTCCCCTCTCTTTCAGCTCTTTGCTGTGACACTTATTCCTTCACATAAGACGGGTACAACCAGAGGGAACCTTAGCAGCTATTGAACAGAAAAATGCTATAGCATCTTTGTCACACTGGAGCTGGTGTTTCCCCTAAGTGACAGTTTAACGTTAGTGTCCTAGATTTAAACTTTTGTGGTAGCGACTGAATATTGTATATTGGCAATGCAAAGAGCATAGTCTATAAATACTGCAACTGTGTGAAAAGGGCCTGCTTAGGGAAAATGAATGTCTGCTCATAAAAGAGGCTCACCCTGGAGTGGGCTCAGCCCCTGTATTCATTTCTTAGTTTGCTCTGTATGTTGCCAGGTGGGCCTGAGCTCCAAAATCCCAATTCAGCTCCAAATTTCTCCAAAGCGCAAGTAGGTTTGGCTCTGGTGTTGCCATCTGTGTCCATCATCTGCACCTCAGAGAGGTTCCTTAGATCTTCTAAGCCACTAGCCAACTTCTTGTGATGCCCTGAAATATGTGCTAGTTGAAAAGAGCAAAAAGAAGTTGTCTCTTCTACCCATTCCTCTCAAATGTGGGTTAAAGAGAATACAGCTTGGCTGCTGTTCTAATCCCATGTACCAGTGCCAAACAGAAAAAAAATTATCCATCTGTATCTGAACATTCCCAAATTTTGAGGATAATTCCACCCAAGATTGTGGGTCACACCTATCTCTGTATATACATTACACTCTGACACTGCTGTGAAAACCTATTAAGCACAGGTGCCTTACAACCAATGGCAAAACAGTCCAAGAAACACAATATATTAGATTCATTTGAGTAGCTTGACTTCCCCCACCCCCTTTTCTGTGTAGATTTTCTCTTAAACAATGGTGTAGTGTGGAAAATGTAAATTAAAAAGGGAAATCCTGCAGTTTTTATACCTGGGTGTTTGAGGGTATAGTCCTAAGGGCGATAGCTAAGATCAGACTATTGCTTACTTGCTGGAAGGGGAAGCCCTAAAAAATAGGGATTTCAAGGAGGTTCCTTTGTTGGCTTTTAAGAATGAAAGTTTAAAGGCCTAGTAATCTGATTTTCTGCAGGGAGTCCTACAGAGACTGGACAGACTGAATTCACCTTACCAAACTAAAAGCAGGCTGCAAATCAGCCTCCCCATGGCTGCTATTCCATCCTGTGTCTTGGAAGAGTGGACCTTCTCCTACGCACCTTACATTGTGATGATGGGCTTCAGGCCCTTTGATATGTGTGAGTACGAAGCCATTAGGTCCATCCCCAATCTATTTGGGGCCAGTGTGCAGGAAAAGGAGTGAGGGAAGATTGCTCACCCTGCTTCACAGAGAGAGTTTAAGTAGTGAAGAGAGCCTTCTGCCTCCCTGCCCAATCCCCACCCGCACAGACTGGGGTGAATTTCATCCTGAGAGAATAATCTGTGAGATTTATATATGTCAGCTACTTGTTTACATCTCCTCTATGTAAATCATGAAACTACTTAAGGAAATCTTCCACAAGACTATTGGGACTATTCCTCTTTTGTCACTAACAAGAAAACAACAGCTTGTATTTTATCAAAAATGGGTCAAATCAATCTTCAAATGATCCCTAATTTCTCTATGCTGCCCCTCTTAAATTATGTAGCACCTCAGTGGGAGAGGAAGCATTAAAGATGTCTGAAATCATTGTTCAAGATTGCTGTTGTCTTGCTACCTATCTTTTTTGTTTTGGTTTGGTTTTTTTTGTTTCCCCTTCCAGTAGGGAAAAGTCCTAGAATATTTAATGGACGTTCTAAAGCAACCTACAGAATGGTATATCTTGTATATCATTCTCTAAGGAATATCATAACATGTTTTCAAAGTTATTTGGACAGGATAGTTCTATCTATTAAATTAAATTAGTATTTTAGAAAATTTTATATAATTCTGTTTATTGTCTATAACACTTTATTGGATTCATGTTTATTAAATTCTATAGAATGTTTTACAAAAAAAGTCTGAAGACAATCCTTTAGGGAAAGGACATGATAGTCCATAGTTCTATTGTGTTACATAAACTATCTAGTCTTCAATTCTAGCTTGGATTTCAACAATGTTAACACAACACATATCACAGGCATTCTAAAAAAAGAAAGACGGGGAGAGAGAGATCAGGTACCTAGTCAGATTTTTTTCTTAAACAGACCTGGATTCTCCTCTTAATCATAGAAAAATCCTTTGAATAATCTGGGCATATGTTCACTTTTAAAATTAAAATGTGTTCTCTTCACATCTACAGACTGAGTGCTTTAAACTGCATCTGCAGGAAAGTGAAGTTACAGCCTAAGAAATGTGTTGTTTTTTGAGTGCAGGTATTGAAAATTCCATGAAGTCACAGTAGCATCTCTAAGCACATTCAGCTTGGTTAAGTGGAACCTGATGGAATCAAAAACACAACTTCAAAGTAAAGTCACTTTGGCTATGTCTACCCTGGCAAGTTAGTTCGAATTAAGGAGGCTTAATTTGAACTAACTAAAGCCATGGCTACACTTTTTAGAAATAAGGTTTTAATTTGAACTAACTAGTTCAAATTAGCCAATATGGCCATGTTAATTCGAACTAATTTCTTAGTTCGAACTAACCGGCCATTGAAATGAATGGGGATCGCTAATTCGAACTAAGCAAGTGCCATGAATGGCACTTGCTTAGTTCCAATTGAGTTAATTCGAACTAACTAAAATTAATTCGAATTAGTTAGTTTGAACTAACTAATTCTAACTAATTTTAGCAAGTGTAGACATAGCCTTTCAGACTTAGGCTTCTTCAGGGACGGGGAGGGACTTTTAAATACAATATTGTTCCAAAACTGTGTTATATGAAACAATGATTAGACTGCACCTTAGCTGGCAATTTCTGCTGATTAGGGGAGAGAGTATGTTTATCTGACTCAGGAAGGGTGAATCTTGTTTTATAATCACTGCTAGGACTCATGTTTTTTTACAATCTGTTAAAATATCACTGATTTTATGTGCAATACCAGAACGAACATCTCTGTGTTGCAAAGTCCATGAATGTCTCTCACAGTCTTTGTGAATGATCTTTCTGAAGACTGTTGTGAGGATTTGTTTCATACATAGTTTCTGAGGTTTCTTAACCACCTTTTTATTTAAATATCATCTAAAGTTTTAGATACGTACACATGTATTCTCTCCTTTTCTTTTGTTTTCCCCCAGCAACTGAAATATAAATTTTGCAATGCAAAAGCTCAGTATACTCAAATACCTAACAAGACTTCTTCATTTGTTTTGTCTTCATCCACCTATCTAGAGGCAAGTTCTGACATTCACATCAGTGGGACTTGTAGGTGTTCAGTACTTAACAGGATTTGCTTGAGGTATTTGTACAGCATTCGGTACCATCATATCTGAATAAATTACACTTCTAGTTTTTAGAGCAGGTTGGAACCAAAGCGCTATGTGGAGATGTATCCATTTTAAAAAAGTTTTCATAAGGAAGAGAGACTCTCTAGAAACTGGCGATTAGGACACTGGCCTTGAAGTGGGGAGGACCTGCTTTCAATCCCTACTTTGCCAGATTCAGAATGATCTGCATTGAAAAACTGCACTGTGCAACCTTGAAAGTTGCTGCAAAATGGAATAGTTGTCCTCAGGTCAGCGCTGTATATTCCAAAGTGTTCATTCTGTAGGATGTAAAAAATACACAAGCATACTATAGAAAACAATCCGCTACAGCCAGGGAGATAAACTAACTGACCTCAGAGGTCTTTTCCATTTCTAATTCCTCTCATGCTATGAAACACTCTTCTTTGTTTAAGAACAAAAACATTTTTCTCATAAAGTACTGTCTTCATACTTGGAATTCTGAAAGGGAATTTGCTGGATCCCATGGCATAGTGGAGTATGTTCAGAGTTGGGGCAGGACACGAACTCATTGAGCTCTGCAGAAGTTGTAAATAATGCTGAAGGAGCTGCAAGATTTACAGTTGCAATACAGCGATGGCTGCCAAAGTTCTAAAAACAAATAGAAGAGTTGAATTGTGAATATTTAAAAATAAAAATGGCACTGTGCATGGCTTCCCTACTGTCTAAAGAATGGAATTCCCAGGGTGATATGTAAAAAAGCCATCAGAAAGGGGTAATACAGATAGTCTGTAAAATAGCTCTAATAAATTGAATAGTGATTAATAGTAATTGGCTTGAGTAGATGTTAATGCAAACAAATTCATGTCATATGTATTGTGAATACAAACTCCCTACAAACTCTGCAACTGTGTACCATTTTTCTATAACTTCATGTGTACAGAAGGGAGTAGTGTCAAGATCACCAGAATGTTTTCTTGACACTGCAGCAAGATAGAGGGGTAAGGCAGGTTACATTAATTGGTTACGATTTACTGTGAAGTAACAAAAACTTCAGCACTCTTCCTTCAGTACTGAGTGTTAAAAAAGTGTCAATGTTTGTTAAGTATCTTAGACACCCAGAGAGCATTTGCCTTTCATGGTAATGGTTAATGCTTGATGAAATTCAGACTTAAAACTGTGTGATTAAAACCTTCAGATGCTGATCTAGATTCCATAGCTCCACAGGAGTTGTGCTCACTTGTCCCACTGATAAATTTGGTCCAAAGCTCTGACTATATTTTTTGGCAAATCTCGGTCTTGAACTCTTGAGTGAAATGAATCCTGCACTACTGGCACAGTATTTATTTGTAGCAGATTCCCTTGTCTTTGAAAGAGCATCATGCTTCTCATCAAAGAGCAGTGCACCATTCCTGACAACTCCATAGAAGAAGACAAGTGAAAAGGAAGATTTTTGCTATTAAGCCTGAAAGAAGCTACTGTTCTTTTCAGTCTGTTAGGCTTCTGTTTTGATCAGTCAAAATGTGTAACTTCGTCCTTCTGGGTGTATTTCCATAAAGCCCTTCTTGACTGATAGTACTGAGGCTGGACCCTGCACAGTGCAAATATTTAGTGCTACACACACAATGGCAAGGTAAAAGAGAATGAGCTGGAGAGGGAGAATCTTGGACTACTGCATTGAGAATAATACTTCATTGCCACCCAATTACTTCTGTCCAGAGGAAGCTTAGAAAGAAACCATAAATGATCACTTCATTCGTATCTGTCTCCTCAGATGTTCCCATTCTCCCAAACCATTCTCTTTCTTTTACCCTGCTGTCTTCAGCATGAGGGAGTGCGCGTGAAAAGGGCTGGAGGTTTATGCTTTATGAAGAAAACTTTACCCCTAGCTATAGAGAAGACAGCTTAACCTTACTGACTCCCATGTGTAGCTTCCACTTGCACTTGCGCTCCATGTCATTTATCACACAGATTTGCAAGGTCAAGTCTTTAGGGTATTGAGAATAAACCACAATACACTTACAAGATAATTATTAGCATGCTTGTTGTTTATTGGGGGAGGGGAGGTGTTGTTCATTTGTTTGGGGCGGTGATTTTTTTGTTTGTTTGTTTTCTTTTTTGCTTTATTTACATTTAATCCCTGTATCCACCATCAAGAACATTATTATCCCTAGCTACTGCTTCTGTAACACTAAGGAATGCTCAGGGCGCAAAGGCAGGGTTTAAAGGACAGGGAGATCTGCAAAGGGAGTCAGATGAGTTGCTTTTGTTCTATGTCCCATTGACCACAATAAGCATACACTAGAGACGCATAAAAATGACCTGTAAAACAGTGTGTCTGGGTAAAGCTGCCTGGAAAACAAAACAAACAAACAAAAAACATTTTCACTGGAATTTTCCCCTGCTATTTTTGTCCCAGTCCTCCAACTATCTCTATCTCTTATGTTATTGGAGTTAAATGGTGATGGACTTGTACTTGAAGCCCAGATTAAAACTTTCCAAACAATGGAAATACTTGAATTCAGATCTGAATGTTGCTGCTAAAGTCTACTCCTATAATAGGCCTAAACAAGAATCCTGAATTCAAACATTTTGGACTTTGGAGAAGTCTCGATTCAGATAGTTATCTCCATATAAATGTTGTGATTCATGGGATTAACAAATAATTGGTTTCACTGTTGCAATTTACTTCTTTTTCCCCAATGTAATCAGTTATCATCTGATTTTTTTTATTTGGCTAAATAAAAGGCAGACCAGGCAATATTTTCAAAATATGGCCTCATTTGTGCATGCAAATGATGGTACTTGCAAAAGCAGCATTTGCAAATCCCCTAAAGCCACAATCTGCAACTTTTATTCACTTTGACTAGTATTTCCTTTCATGAACAGTCCCCGTGAAATTCCAAAGGGGTAGCCGTTTTAGTCTATTGTAGAAAGACAACAGAGTCCTGTGGCACTTTTAAAGACTAACAGATTTATTTGTCGCATGAGCTTTCATGGGAGAAAATCCCACTTCGTCAAAGCGTCTGACGAAGTGGGATTTTCTCCCACGAAAGCTCATGCGACAAATAAATCTGTTAGTCTTTAAAAGTGCCACAGTCCCCGTGAAGTACTGGTTGCCAAATCAGAGCTCTAAAAATTTGTAAATGCAAATGAAAGTACATAAAGAATTGTAAGAGTAAATGGTTTGACATCCCAACTAAATCTGCCCAGCTTTGGAGATCAAGGTGAGGCCATTTTTAGTATTTGGCCCCTTATGTTTTTATTTTTATTTCAGTTTAGCTCATATGATTTTGTAATTTTGAATTTGTACAATTAAAAAACTCCGAATAACAGTTTTTGATGAAAAAGCTGCCATTTAAGCATGGAGGCCTCTTGCTATTCTGTGGATGGCTTATTAACAAACCAAGTAATTAGAATCGCAAAAACTGTCTATTTGGGCATGTTAACTAACACTCCTTACCCCTGTCACTCTCCATCTTCCCTCACTGCCCCAACTTCCCCAACAGCTGATGACAATTAAATCTATGGATGTAAGGAACTGACCTCACACCAGTCTGCTGTAATTATAACTTTGCTGCCGACTTCCAGATCTGACAGGCTCCGTCTTGTCTGCCCCTTGACTCTGTGGCATTTATTTACAATCTCAATAACATCTTGCAGAAAATGAATTGTACCAGTGCCAGGGATCAGTGATTGATATATTGTGAAATGTTAATAGGAGCAAACATTGAAAGACAGAGAATAAGGGACTAGGATAATGGACAATTATGCAAATTTTTCAAAGAACTTTAAGGAGATGAAGTCCTTTGCAAAAAAAAAAAAAAACAAAAAAAACCCTTGGCATTTAACAATGAAACTTAAAGCACAAAGAGGCAAGGAAAAAGGAAAGCCCATTCAGGTTTTGTCCAATCTCCTAAACAAAATTGCTGGGTCTGTTGTATGTATAAGTGTGCATCCATGCAGACAAACACAAATGGAACCCATTCACATTTAAGTCAAACTATGTGAGATAGGATTTTATTCAGGAAAGTTTAAGATTGCTTTAGGGTGCTCAGATGGGTGACTTCATACAAACTAAGACTTTATACTTTATAAGTGATGGGTGACTTTATACAAACTAAGATGCCCAGTAATAGAAAGGCAGGAGCCATGACAGGCTGCATGGCCCCTAACCAGCCAAGGTCCCTGCAGCTCCCTGATGTCATTGCACCCAGCTCGGGGGCAGAGAGACTAGGAGAATACTTGCTACCCCCTCAGTGGGAGCCCTCAGCCCCCTGGCAGGCCTGAGCTGGGGTCGTCATGGCCATTGGGCTGGCCATCTGCAACAGCTAGAGATAGCTATGAGGAGGAGATCCCAGCTGGTGCCCGACTCAAGTTGACACCTGGAGGCAATGGCCCCTTCCCATTCCAGCCCAGTCAGTCTGCCACTGAGTGGTGGGAAAGCTTCAAAGGAAAAGACAGTGCAGCAGTTAGTGCCACTTAGGCCCTGCTGACATTCTTCCATTCCATTCTGTGCCTCAGGCTGGTCTCAGGTGAGCCAGTGAAAATCAGGATAAATTCTGCTGTTGACATTAGTGGCTTTACATCATTAGGAACACTTTAGATCAGAATTGGACCTTATTGGTTCCCTCCTTCCTTATGCATCTTAGGACAGTCTCTCTCCCCTCTGTGTTTAAAAACTCTTGAGTAACTGTATCAGGAGTGGGAGTAGGGTGAGGGTTTCTTCTATTACAATTTGCTGAAGAAAATTAAAAAATAATTCCCATCACTCAACTTGACAAGCAATGCAATGTGATCTCAAGCATCTCCAGTAATCAGTGATTTGTAAGAGTCTCCACCCACAAGATGAGAGACTGAGGCCTTGTACACACTGCAAAGCTATTGCGCGATAACGCTTGTTATTGCGAAATAACAGGCACAGCGTCCACACACATCCATGTTGTTGTGCGGTAACAGCTGTCTTACCACGCAACATGTAAACCACCAAAACGAGGGTGGTAGCGGCTACCGCGGAACAGCTGTTCCACGATAGTTCGTGTGTGTACGGTTGCCACGCAATATGAAACCTCCGGAAATGTCCCAGAATTCCAATTCCATCCCTTCTGCACTTCCTTCTGCACTCTGTGGCTGTGACGTGACTGTACCCGCCCTCCCATCATTCCCGGGAATTTTTGAATTCTTCACTCTTCCTGTTTGCTTGGTGTGGAGTGCAGCTGCAGCTGTGTGCTCCAAGAGCAATGGCAGCTCAGCGCAGCAAACGTGCTCCAGTCTGGACCACAGCCAAGGTGCTTGATCTCATAGGCATCTGGGGAGAATCTGCTGTGCAGGCACAGTTACATGGCAGCCAGCGGAATTTTGATATTTTTGGCCAGATTTCTCGGGCCATGGCAGAGAAGGGGTACGAGAGAGAAACTCTTCAGTGCAGGTCGAAGGTGAAGGAGTTGCGGATTACGTACCACAGAGCCAGAGAGGCAAACCAGCGCTCTGGCTCAGCGCCGGCTACATGCCAATTTTACAAGGAGCTGGAAGCAATCCTGAGCGGGGATCCCACAACCATCCCAAAAGCTCCTGTGGACACGTCAGCACCCCCCATGAAAAGGATACCGGAGCAGACAGTGACGAGCAATTCGTCGACGAGGATGTGGAGGTGGAAGATGACCTGGAGGGTGAAAGCGGTGCAGCCGACCTAGGGAGCCAGGAGCTGTTCTCCACGCCACCTGACCCGTGCTGCCCAGATTCCTTCTCCATACTGTCTTCGGAGGCAGTAGTGGGGAGCTCTGGTAAGTTTCATCAGAAGTGGCTTCTGAGCTAGCTGGATAAGCTTTGCAGGCAAATGAAGAGCGGGCAGGAAATAGGCGTTTTGAGTTTCATCCTTTCTTTCTTTTTTGGATGGGGGGGTCTACCCCGCATTACATGAGCAGTGCATCAATGCATGTTGTAATTGCCAACAAATCCTCTCCATTGAGATCACTGAAGGTGTCCTCGATGTACTTCCACAGCCTCCTAGTTAAATTCAGTGGGAGAGCAACTGTTTTCCCTCCCCCATAGAGGGATACTCTCCCTCGCCAGTCGCAAAGCACAGCAGAGGGAACCATGGCTGCGCACAAGCCTGCTGCGTATGGTCCTGGCTGAAAACCAGTGACATACAGGATATGCATTCTGGCTTGCAGAGGCACTCTAAGCAGCGAGATATCGGCTTCCATGGCAGTGCCGTATGTGAACTAATCGCCCAAAGCACTGCAAATAGTTTACGGAGCTGTGTGTCTTGCCTCAGCAACCCAAACCTCCCTTTGCAAAAGCCCTTTCAGTCCCCGGAAATGCCCTGTCCCGTGGGCACAGCGGAATGTGGCGGGAGAGCATATTACCGGCTCCTTAACCAAAGGGAGAACAATAGCACTACTTATGATGTTTCATTTTTCCTTAGAAACGACCTTCGCCGGTCGGTGGTCTGCACCAGCTGACCAGCTGAGACAGATAAGGAGGAGGCCTCGCAGGAGCAAGGAGGATATCTTCCAGGAGCTGATGCAGTCCAACGAGGCATCAGCAAGGGAGACTAGACAATGGAGGCAGGAGTGCCGGCAGGAGCGCAAAGAAAACAATGTGAAGAGGCAGAAGCAGAAGGATGCCCTCATAAGCATCCTACAGGAGCAGACCCAACTGCTGAAGACCATGGTTGGTCTGCAGACCCAGCTGCTCCAGGCTCGCCCCCCCCTGCAGCCACAGCAACACTTTCTGTCCCCCATGCCCCATTCTCCCTCAAAGCAGTTCTTTGAAGCCCAGGGACCCTCCTGGTACAATGTTACATCCACTCCTGCACCAAGCTATGGCATTGAGACACGCACCTACACGCATCTATAGCCCCTTTTACAGGCACTGCTTACTGTAAATATTTAATGTTTTATAATAATAAAATTGAATCACTTGAACTTTGCACAGTGTCTTTATTGATACACAATAAGATTAGTTGTTGCATGTTTAGTATTCACTCATTCGAGCATAGTACAGTACATGCCCACTGGCACCGTCCCTCCACCCCCCAATCAGCACCCAATAGTGCTTGGGAACACTACTGCACAGTGATGCAATGCATCCTATGAGTCCCCATCACTAAAATGCACCCTTAGTGCCTCCCTCATGCGGACAGCTCTCAGCTGTGCCCCCTGATACTCCTAGTGGCTGGCTGCTGGAAGGCAAACTCTAGCCGCTCAGCATCCACGTCTCATGAAGGGGGAAATTTCTCTCCCCTATTTTCACAGAGGTTATGCAGGACACAGCACGCCGCAATGACAGCAGGAATGTTGTCCTCATTTAAGTATAGCCTCCTGTACAAACAGCGCCAGCGGCCTTTTAAGCACCCAAAGGCACACTCTACGGTCATTCAGCACCAGCTTAACCGGTAATTGAAGCGCTCCTTGCTGGGATCCAAATTTCCAGTATAGGGTTTCATGAGCCAAGGCATCAGTGGGTAGGCTGGGTCTCCTATGATGACTATGGGCATCTCCACATCCCCAACAGTAATTTTATCATCGGGGAAGAAGGTCCCTGCCTGCAACTTCCGGTACAGGCCCGTGTTCTGGAAAATGCAAGCATCATGTACCTTACCCGACCACCCCGCATTTATGTCCATGAAACACCCCCTGTGATCCACGAGTGCCTGAAGCACCATGGAAAAGTAGCCCTTCCTATTAATATACTCAGTCGCAAGATGCTCCAGAGCGAGAATAGTGATGTGCGTGCCGTCTATTGCCCCTCCACAGTTCGGGAATCCCATGGCCGCGAATCCATCGACGAGCTCCCACACGTTGCCCAACGTCACTGTCCTCTGGAGCAGAACACGATTAATGGCTCTGCACACTTGTGAAAGTGCTAACCCGATGGTCGACCTGCCAACTCCAAACTGATTCACGACCAAGCGGTAGCAGTCTGGAGTTGCCATTTTCCACAGCGCGATTGCGACACGCTTCTCCACGGTGAGGGCGGCTCTCATTTTGGTGTCCTTGCGGCGCAGGGCAGGGGCTAGCTCCTCACACAGTTACATGAATGTGGCTTTCCGCATTCGAAAGTTCTGTAGCCACTGGTCATCATCCCACACCTGCAAAATGATGCGGTCCCACCACTCGGTGCTTGTCTCTCATGACCAGAACTGGCGGTGCACCGTGTGCAGATGCTCTGTGAAGGAGCTCAGCAATGCAGTGCTGTTGTTCTGCATGGCAGTCACCAGCCCAGGGTCATCCGAATCCTGGTCTGATTCAGAGCTGAACGCATACTGTGCCACCAGCCGAGATGTATTCATTATGCTGAAGGCGACAGTCAAGATCAGACCTGGATCCATGTTGCTGCCAAAGGACTTCCGGGAAGCAATGCGCTACTGTTGAAAATGGGCGCGAGTTGCTAGTAGCAACTCACGTGACGCAAGGGGAACAGAATGCACCATGGGAAACCAAGTCTTTACCCCTGGTGCTCAGCGCTACTCTCCTTCTACCCAGGATTCTTAGCGCCAAATCAGGATGGATGGAACTGTAGGATAGGTTCCCACAATTCAATTGGGTTTCTTGTGAAATCGCGAATTGCTGGGGGGGGGCTCTGTTCCATCACAAGTAGCAGAGTGTGTACACGATCCTGCGCTACAAAAACCACATGACTTTTAAAGCGCAACGGGCTTGTTGCGCGATTATTCCTGTAGTGTGTACATGGCCTAATTCATGGGGGAAAGAGACCAGCTGAAGGAATGGATTGTGTGTTAAGGGTACTTCTTAAAGCTAGGTCAGATGATAGATACATTAGCCAACTATGAAGGACCACTGTTTTTGTAAATTCTGCTGAATGCTCTTAGTCTCTGCTGTTTGCTACAAAGACCAAAAACCAGGAGAGAAACAGAAAGGAATCAAGGTAATTGGAAGTATGAATGCATGCAGAAAATAAAATGTACAGTGTTCCCAAATAAGCCACATAACAGTGATCTTCTGAGCAGGATTGCCCACTAGATTGGGTCCAAAATGATTCCCGCAGCTTTGCTTTTTCTCATAAAGAGGCTGCAGTTTTTAAGATAAAGCCCATGAAAAGCAAAGTCTACTCAGATTTTGGAAATTGATTAATGATTAAACATATTTAGATTGGTCCCTTGCAAAGTAGTAAAGATTTGCTGATGACACAGTTGCATTCTTAGGGGAAATGGATGTTAATTGCTGTCTAGACATTTTATTACTACAGTGGGGCACTGGCCATTGACCATCTCGCTCTTTCTTTTTTTACACCATAAACTGTAGATCAAGCTAAATTGTTTGTTTGTTTCTGCAGAAGATAACAATATGGTTTCAGGGTGGTATGTAACTGAGAACTTTTAGAGATACCAATCTCCTCTGTCCTGAGAGAAATTCAACAGGCAAATGTGCATGTGACAAGGACTGTATCTATTTTGTAAGAATGACCTGTAAAAGGAAAGTTTATTTAATCTAATTTTAAATAGATTCCACTAGCTATGCAATATAATGCATGTATTTGAAAGTGTTCCCCCTTCTCCCTTGTCTCCTTTATAACACTGTGTAGTAAGAGTTTAATTAGTTTCAGTGGTGGGCTAGAAACTATGACTTTGTATTCACAAAAAGTTACAATGCACTTTTAAGATTCAAGCAAGTGTCATATGTTGCAGAGATGAAAGGCTAATCAGTATTAATTCTGTTTGTGTAGCAAGCAAGTGGTTAAAGATTAATTCTAATGAAATGTACTACCAGATGGCTTCCTGTTAGAAGAAGTCTTCACAGGCACATGTATTAATTCCTTGAGCCTGATTCTGATCTCACTTACCACAGTTTTACATCAGTGTAAATCCATTGACTTCAGTGGATTTACTCCTAATTTACATTAGTGTAACCAAGCCATTCATGTTAGCAATACATAAAATAAAGATGGGCAAACCAGATCAGATCAATGGTCCGTCTAGCCCACTATCCTGTTTTCTGTCAGTGGCCAATGCCACATGCTTCAAAGCGAATGAACAGATGGGGCAATCATTGAGTGATCCATCCTTTGTCATACAGGCACAATATCTGGCAGTCAGAGGCTCAGGAAAACCTGGAGCATGGGGCTGCATCCCTGACTACCTTGGCTAGTAGCCATTGATGGACCTATCCTTCATGATTTTATCTAATTCTTTTTTTTTCATCCGGTTATAGCTTTTGCCTTCACAACATCCCCTGGCAATTAGTTCCAAAGGTTGCTTCTATGTTTTGTGAAGAAGCACTTTCTCTTTTTTTGTTTTAATTCTGCTGCCTATTAATTTCATTAGGTGGTTCTGGGTTCTTATGTTATATGGAAGGGTATATTACACATTCCTATTCATTTTCTCCACATTCATCCATGATTTTATAGACCTCTATCATATCTCTCCTATCCGCACCCTACACAATCATCTCTTTTCCAACCTGAACAGTTCCAATCTTTATCTTTTCTCATTTAGAAGCTGTTTCATAACCTCAATTATTTTTGTTGCCCTCTGTTTCTTTTCCAGTTCTACCATATCTTTTTGAGGTGGGGTAACCAGAACTGTAAGAAGTATTCAAGAAGTGGGCATAGCATGGATTTATGCAATGGCATTCTATTTACTGTCTTCTTATCCATCTTTTTCCTAACGGTTCCTAACATTCTGTCAGTTTCTTTGATTATTACTGACACTGAGTAGATGTTTTCAGAGAACTATCCACAATGACCCCAAGAATCCTTTCTTGAGTAGTAACATCTAATTTAGAACTCATAATTTTGTTTTGGGATTATGTTTTTCAGTGTGCATTACTTTATACTTACCAACATTGAATTTAATCTGCCATTTTGTTGCTCAGTCACCCAGTTTAGTGAGATCCCTTGCAGTCAGCTTTAGGCTTAACTATCTTGAGTAATCTAGTATCATCTGCAAAGAACTCCACCTTACTGTTTATCTCTTATCTGAATCATTTATGAATAAGTTGAACAGCACAGGTACCAGCACAGATCTTTGGGAGATGCTGGTATTTACATTGTGAAAACTGACATTTATTCCTATACTTGGTTACCTATCTTTTAACCAGTTACCAATCTATGGCTATGTCTACACTTGTGAATTTGTCGAATTAGCTAAGTCGACTTAACAAAGTCAACTTTAAGTCTACTTTGTTAAGTCGACTTAGCATGTCCACACTCAAAATTTATGTCAACTTAAAGGGGACCCTGCCAAATCGACCTAGAGTGTCCACACTGGACGCCTAGGTCAACTTCTAGGGGCTAGGTGGACCTGGGACAGGTCCACGGTGGCAGGGGGGGCACCCCTTGCCAAGTGCCAGAGGACTCAGCCTTTGCCCCATTATACCAATGGGGCAAAGGGGGACAGGGACCCTGGCAGGGCATAGGGGCAGGGTGGGCAGGGCTCTACCCTGCCCTGTGCGGGGGCATGCCAGGTTGTGGCTGTGCCAGCCACCCTGGCAGGGAGGGCAGTGGGGAAGCCCTGGAGCCCCCTAAGTCAATTTAGAATCGACTTAGGGCTACTTCACGTCTACACTCACTATGTCGACTTTCTAAAGTCAACTTAGCCAGCAAAGTCAACTTAAAATGAGGTTTAGTAAAGTCGACTTAATTTTTCCTTAAGCAGCTGCTTAAGTCGACTTAAGGAAAATGTAGTGTAGACGCAGAGTAAATTAAGTCAACTTAAGCAGGCTTAAATCGACTTAATCCACAAGTGTAGACGCACCCTATGAGAGAACCTTCCCTCTTATTCCATGACAGCTTACTTTGCTCAAGATCATTTGGTGTGAGATTTTGTTGGAGGTTTTCTCAAAATCCACATGTGCTATATCCATTGGATTACCCTTGTCCACATACTTGGTGACCCCCCTCAAAAAATTCAAGGAATAGATTGATGAAGCATATTTCCATTACAAAAGCCATTTTGACTCTTGTTCAAACTATTGTGTTCCTCAACCAATTTGCCTGATAATGAAGTTAAGCTTGCCTCTGTAGTCTTTTTTAAAAATCGGTATTACATTAGCTATCCTCTAATCTTCTGAAGATAGCTATAGAGGTTGATTTAAATGATAGATTACTTACTACAGTTAGTAATTCTGAAATTTCATGTTTGAGTTCCTTCAGAACTCTTAGTAAATACCATCGGGTCCTGGTGACCTATTACTGTTCATATGTTTATTCTAAAACTATCTCTACTGACACCTCAGTCATGAAAAATTCCTCAGATTTGTCATCTAAACAGATGACTCAGGTGTGGAAATCTCCCTCAAATCTCTGCAGTAAAGATCGATGCAAAGACTTCATGTAGTTTCTGTGTAATGGCCATCTTCCTTGAGTACTCCTTTAGTACCTTGATTGTCCAGTGGCTCCATTGATTATTTGGCAGCCTTCCTGCTTCTGATCTACTTTTTTAAAAATGCTTTTAGTTTTTCTGTCTTTTGCTACTTGCTTTTCAGATTCTTTTTCAGCCTCCTAATTATGCTTTTGCACTTGACTTGTCAGATTTTATGCTCTTTTGTCCTTTCCTTAGTAGTAGGATTTGACTTCCAAGTTTTCAAAGGATGCCTTATTGCTTCTAATCATCTCTTTTTACTCGGTTGTTTAGCTATATTGACATTTGGGGGGGGGGGGGGGTCCTCTTACTGACTTTTTTTAATTTGGGGTATACTTTTATATTGAGATTCTATTATGGAATTTATAAATAGTTTCCATGCAGCTTGCAGGCATTTCACTCTTGTGACTGTTCCTTTTAATTAATTCTTTAACTAATTTGCTTTTTTAAAAATGTAATGCTATTGTGGTTAGTTTCTTTGGTATCCCTAACACCACCTCCAAAGCATGTTAAATTTAATTACATTATGGTTGCTATTATTGAGTGGTTCCCATTTTGGACCAAATCCTGTATTCTGTTTAGAACTGAATAAAGAATTACCTTTCCTTTTGTGGGTTCCCAGGACTAGCTGCTTCAAGAAACAGTCATGAATGATGTCTGTAAATTATCTCTCTGCATCCTGAGGTGACACATACATAGTCAGTAAGGGGATAATTGGAATCCTTCATTTTACTGGATTTTCTGGTTTTGTAGCCTCTCTACTATCACTGAGCATTTCACAATTATCATCAACATCCTGGTCAGGTGCTTGGTAGTATATTCCTACAGCCATCCTATTCTTATTCAAGCATGGAATCTCTATCCATACAAATTGTATGGTACAGTTTGATTCATTTAAGATTTTTACTATATTTGACCCTGCTTTCTTTCACATTTAGCGCCAGTCCCCCATGAGTGAGACCTGTTATTGTTGTGTCCTATTGATTATCTCTATTTCATCAAGTTTCTGTGATCCCTATTATATCAATATCCTCATTTAATTCCAGGCACTGATCTACCCTCTTAATATTTAAACTTCTAGAACTTTTATACAAGCACCTATAAAATTTGTCAATATTTAGTTGTCTGCCTTCCAGTGATGTTATTGAATGGGACTCTTTTTCATCCGTCTGTTTCTCTTCAGCTTCGACCTGCCCTTATCAACATCTATCCTCTCCTCTTTAGTAGGATCTAGAGTAGTGGTTCCAGGCCACAAATATAATTTTTAGAACCCTGAGGGGCCACCAGTCTATTTAATTAAATTTACATTAAAATTAAATTAATTAAATAAAAAGTAAATGTTAATTACAATTAATTAAAATCAATTGATTAAATTTAAATAAAAGTTTAATTAAATAGACTGGTGGCCCTTCAGGGTTGAAAAAGATATATTTGTGGCCCTCGATCCAAAAAGATTTTTTTTTAAAAATTTGAAAAAAATTAAAGGTTTTTCTTTTTTTTTTTAAAAAAAAAGGGGGTGAGGTGGGGTTGGATGCTCAGGAACAGGACCAGTTTGTAGGCAGGTGTTTGGATCCCAGCACCAGGGCACCCCACGCTCCCACCTCCCCCCTGCCGCAGCCATGCCAGCCCATGGCCATGGCCTGGCCCCCCACATCCCCTGTCATGCCGTGCTCCCCAAGGCCAACCCCAGCAGCCAGCATGCCCACAGCCACGCCGGCCAACCTTGCCTCCTGCTCCCAGACGTGCTGTGCCATGCTGGACTGCGCCACCCCCCAGCACACCCCTCAACCGGCAGCCCCTGGAGCACTGGCTGGGATCGGAGAGGAGGCGAGCAGTCGCAGCCTGGCTCCCAGCCACGCATTGTGACCAGAGGGCTGTGGCCTGGCTCCCAGCCAGTGGCTGGGCAGCGCAGGCCATTTTAAAAAGCCTCGCAGGCCACTTTTGGACGGGCCACTTTTTGCCCACAGGCCAGGGGTTGAGAACCCCTGATCTAGAGTGTCCTCTTTAATAAATCTTCCCCTAAGGGATGTCTGTCTGACTCATGCATGGGCTTTCTCCCAGCCCTTAGTGAAAGAACTCCCTACAACCCTTTTAATTGTACATGCCAGCAATTTGGTTCCATTTTACTTCAGGTGGAGCCCATTCTGCCCATATAGGCTGCTCCTTTCCCAAAAGGTTCCCCAAAATTCTTCATAAATCTAAATCTTTCCTTCCAACACCATTATCTCATCGATGCCTTGAAGTCCTGCAGTTCTGCCTATCTAATTGTCCCTGCATATGAAACTAGAAGCATTTTGGACAATGCTACTATGGAAGTCCTGGACTTTAATCTCTTATCTTGCAGCCTAAATCTGGCTTCCATGACCTCTCATTCCTAGCTTTCCCTTTGTCACTAGTATCTACATGTACTACAATCACCAGCTGCTCACCTGCATGACACATAAGTATAGCAAGTTGTCCCAAGAAGTCCACTAATTCACAGCCAGCAGACACTTCACCATGTGGTTCTCCCACACAGCACATATCCAAATATCTATATTTCTAATAATTGAATCCCCCCATTACTATTACCTGTCTCTCCTAATAACTGGGGTTCGCTCCCTCAGTAAGGTATCCTCAGGCTGAGAGGATACCATGATATCATCTGGAAGGAGGGCCCCAACTATGGGATTGTTTCCCTCCATTCCAGCCTGATGTTCTCATTCTCCAAGTCTTTCTTTCTCCTCAACAGCACAAATGCTGTCATATCAGGGTGGGACTGCTATACACTGTCCCTGAAAGTCTTTTCTGTGTCCCTCTCTGTCTCTCTCAGCTCCTCCAGTTTATCCACTCTGGACTCAAGAACCTATACTTGTTCTCAGAGAACTCCAAATTGCTTTCACCAAATGCAGACATACACCACTTGCCCACAAGGTGGGTAATTTTATGTGCTGCATTCAGTACAATAAACTGAATAGCCTGCATTCTGCTCCTGGACTTCTACCTGCATTATTTTTCATCTTGCAGGGGTTTGGGTTGGGGTATTTTTGTGGATGGGGAGGAGTTGGTCTAAGTTTGGAATTCATTTTTTAGATATATCTGTGTCTCACTCTCTCCTTCTAAAACCCCTTTGCAAAACTCTCCTGTTTGCTAGCTCTTCTGATTGCTTAGAAGGTGACTCTTTAAATCCCTGTTCTCCCTGAGTTAGCCCTGCCCTCTTGTCAGGGATTCTAAAGGGATTATAGATCAAAGGATAGGAGGGTAGCACCTGGTTAACAAACTCTCACCCTTGCCTAGCAGGTCACTTGGTTCAGTACACAGCTCCCGAAACAGACAACTTTATAAATGTCAAGTAAGAGCAAAACAAACAGAAAGGAATTCACTGTAAGCCTTAACTTTGGTGAGACGAGATTCTAATTGTCATTAAAACAACTCCTGCTCCACAGATGCAGTGACAAGAATTATGAAAGTAGTGCTCTCAATGTTGTTTGCAATCCATGAGCAATATGGGAAACCTTCTGAGGGCTTGGAAAGAGAGCTATTACGGTGCACACATTTCTTTTCTAGTTCTTCATTAATGATCACACCCCTCGAAAGCATAAGGATGACAACAGATGCTGTATCACCCACCTGTTTCCGTTTTTTAGAGTAAGATTTTTAAAATACTGAAAACATAGAAACAGCATCCAGTGCTTTTCATCCTTAGGTTTCAAAGAGCTTTACAAAGGAGCTAAGTACCATTTTATAGAGGAGGAAAATGAGCCGCAAGAAGTACAGTGACTTGCCCAAAGTCACAAAGCAAGCTACTGGCAGAACTAGGAATAAAACTCAGGTCTCCTTAGTTCCACTTCAGTGCTCTGTTCACTAGACCACGTTGTCTCCCACATTGGTAACTACTATGCAAAAACTAGAAGAAAAAACTTGAAAGGAGAGAGAGAGAGAGAGAGAGAGAGAGAGAGAGAGAGAGAGAGAATTGTTTGCCTCAGAGGAGAACCCATCTCCTCATTAAAATCTGATTTTAAAATTCAATAGGAATGTTATTAAAAAAAAAATTACAAAGCTGATATATCACTAATCTGCCATTCCTACCACAAGGGATGACCACAGCCTTATCACAGATGCCCAAGCCTTACTTTGCAGAGAATTCAACATTGTGCTGCAAACACTTCGTGCAAGCACAGTCACACATCAAGGGCCACACAACCCCTCTCCTCTTCACCTCAGAAGTCACCCTGATCAGACACTTCTTTCATCACAAAACCACTTACCAGCAGCCCCAGGTGCAGAGCAGAGATTGTAGGAAAAGAGGCCACCGAAGAATGGGAGGGAAGCATTGTTAGGACAGACCTCTATCTCTCTGCCATAAAATCCATGGGGCTCATAACAATGGGGAATACACATTACTGGATTCCAAGTCTGAGCTAACTTCCACTGTGCTCCAAACCAGTTGCCAGATCCCCTAAACAGGGGATGCACAAATCATCTCCTCTCAGTCTTGCGCTGGGACTAGTACAGGAATGAATAGGGGCCTTTCATTGGTCTTTTAAAACTAAACTTGACTCCACTGACTTCACTAGGATGCAGGACATTACTCAAAGTATGTAAGTTATGAAAGGCTATGGCCCTGCCTTCTCAAGAGTAAGACCATACATGTATCTGTACATGCACACTACAGTATTTTATAGCAATACCCCTCCTCAAAAGCACTACAACTTACAATAATTTCATGGGTGCATTTGGAATCTTTAATACAAAATATTTTTGTTTGTTTGCTTTCATGGAGGCTGTCTCCAAAGACTGTCAGTTAAGGTAAATCAAAATTTTCAAAATTTTGACAGAATTCTTTTTTGTAAACAAAAAAAATCATAACCATTCCCCCAACTCTAAAAAGTACCCATTTTGAGCAGCTTTAACATAATGCCATCTGCATATGCCTTCTTTTTCTATTAGTCTTTTCAAGGCCAAAACTTCAGTGAAATCTTGGTGAAAAGGCTTTGGGAGGCAATTTAATCTAGTGGAGATTGTAACTAAAACTTCTTGGGTTCTTTTCCCAGCACTGCCATTGACTTGCTGTGTGAAGTGGGACAAGTTGCTTATCCTCAGTCTATCCATCTTTAAAATGGGTATAACCATACTTCCCTACCTCACAGGGTTATTGTGAGGCCTAACAAATCAATAGGTGTAAAGCACTTGTGAGAGGAGTGTGTGCAAGATATCATAAAAATCTGAAGTGATGGAGGAATTATTATAAAGTCTGTGTAAGACGTAATGAAGTTAGCAAAACAAAAACAAAAAAAATCTGAAAATAAATTCAAGCCCTTCCCTCCAAAAACCTGCAACATCCTTTCGGAGACAACACACTGTAATAGAGATTCGCAGCATACAACATGGCCTTGTCTCTGTTAGAAACTGTAAATTGATCTAGTTAAATGGCTGCAGACCCCTAATTTAGACACATCTAAACCAGTTTAACCTTTGCTTAAATTGGTTTAGCTTAATTCAGTACTTTACCAATGCAAGCTAAACTGATTTAAAGGCTAAATCAATTTAAGTATGTCTACATTAGAGGTTCACACTGGTTTAATTAGATTGATTAAAATATATTTAGTTAAACCAGTGTAAGATTTCTTGTATAGCCAAGACCTATATCCCTCCTAGAGGATTCGGCAGGGTGGAGCTAAATTTTGTTGCAGATTCTTTATCCTGTGAGATCAGTTCTTTGCCATGCGCTAAGAACAAAAGCCCCCAGACCTATCTATTCCAGTAACCCAAATAATCATGCCAGAGCTGCTGATGCTAACTTGTCACCTGCTCAAATATTAAAAACACTCTCTATCTATTTCATTAAAGAAGCTCCATCAGGCAAAATATAAACTTGCTTTGAATAGAAAATGCCAATCATTTCAGATTGGGGGAGGGTAGTAGAAGCAAATGATGTTCCTTGGATTTTCTATAAAGTGAGGTTTCCTCTTTGGCTGAGAACAAGGCAAAGTGGAAGTCACAGTTTCAGACATCTTGCACAGATGGTGAGTTCCCTCGGTCAACATTCTCATTTTTTCTCTCCGTGTACACAGAGAGGATTATTTAAAAAAACAAAAACAAAAAAAACCTCAGCATGAAAGTAGGTAGTTTACGTGATGGGGAGACAGAAAGTCACATGTTCCATTGGCTTTTCTGCCTCAATGAACTTTAGTTCCTCCCCAGTCTCATTGGTTACAGCTTTTCTGTCACTTGTATTCGAAGTGATCAGCAACTAAAATTCTTCCTGCAAATACTGGACCAGATTTTCTGGTCAAGCTGAGTTGTGGACAACACTGAGGGTGTGGGGGATATGGTTGTGACCGCTGGATCCTGGAAGGGACAAATGACAGATCCAGTTATTGGTTTAAGCTAAAGCAGCCTGAAAACTTTTGTGATATTTATGTGAACAAAGCAGGAGCCAGAATCTGACCTTCTCCTTCAACAGACTGTATAATATATAGACACAAGCTGTACTGCTCTTATACACCCTGTACAGACATTAAAGCTGTCTTGTTTACTATTTGTTAAGCTACAGTGTTGCACTCAGGGCAGCATACACGGAGGCAGGGGCTGTGCCATGGAATGTGCAGTCTTTTTTTTTTTTTAAAAAAAAAAAGATGACGACTCAGAAACCTAGGCAGTGGGGGTTAGATCAAAAAATGTCTTAAATGGGCAGTAGACTGATTTGGGTTATCATTCATGGGCCTTGCAGAAGAAGTGAGACTATAGGGAAGGGGTTTAGTTAGGAGAGAATAGAGGCTTGCCACTCTGGGACTGGGACTTTGCTCCATGCATAGGAACAGAATGGAAAAATACATAAAATCAGAAGTGGAAAGATGCAACAAAAGGGATGTGCTGAGGATGGCATATTTGATAGAAAGGAGATGGCCATAAGAAGTGAGACCCGAGAGGTAAAGGCCATGAAGGTAGTAGAGGTTTCAATTTGCCAAGATAGGCAGGGAGAGTGATGTGGTTTTATTAATGGTCAAAGAAGAGCATTTTATCAGCTGACTTTTTCATGGAGAAGATTTCTGATATGAAAGGTTCTATAATCTAGCAGACAAAGTGTCCAACAGGTGGAAGCTAAAAAAATTCAAACTAGAAAAAAGGTTCACATTTTTAACAATGGAACAACTTACTTAGGGACATAGTGGATTTTCCATCACTTACAGTCTTTAAATCAGGTGCAGCTATGTTTCTAAAAGAAACACTCTAACTTAACCAGAAACTCTGAGCTTGATGCAGGAATTACTGGGTAAAATTCAGAGGGTCAAAATAAAGGATCTTATTGGCCCTTTCTGGTCTTAGTCTATTTGTGTAAAATGGGAGGGGAGCAATAAGTATATGTGAGGACATAGAAGAGGAGGTTACAGTAGTCACACGAATCCGATATATTGCGCAGTTTCTATATATGAAGCATTTGAGACAAAGTCTTGTTTAAGCAATGGTAATACAACAGAATGGTGTGTGTTACAGCCACAGCGGAAAGTCCTGATAGTGGTACTCAGGTTGAAATGAACGTAGAGGCATTTATTCTAAAAGCTAAAATGAAATGCTTCAATCATAACATTTTTAAAGGCTATTTTATTTATCAGATACTCTATATTCCCACATCCTTTCTGCATACTGTTATGAAATAAGTTTACAAAAATCGTTCTTTTCTCATTGTCCGCCTCCTTAATTATTTTTTGTGCCAAATAAAAACATAGCTGTGTTACAAGTTATTGTTCATGAAGACTTGCTCATACCCAGAGGAGGAGGCATGCCTATTTTTAAATACATAGCATGATAGACTATCAGAAAAACGGGAAAATCAGCATTTCACCCTCACTCTTTACCAACAAAACAAAACAAGAAGTCCTCAACAAACTGAAAGAGCAACACTGCTAGATTCAGTTTTTACTAAGGCATGAAATTTGTCAATGTTTCAAAAGGCATTCCCTCAAACCCTATATAATCTTGCATTGTCTGTAATAGATTCTTGGTGGATATAATATTTAATCCTTTTTCCTGGCACTTAATCAATGTCTTCCTCTCTCCAAAGTATGGAAGCTAACTAGCAACCAAAAGATCATTTGAAGCAAGACACCCAGTGACTGAGTCAAATTAGGAGACAAGAGAGGGGAACTAGCTTTATTTTTGAGGAAGAGCAGCCCAAGCACTTGAGTTGCTTCCTAAAAAGGAAGGATGTTATTAGATTATGTCTGGGACACATTTACAATGTTGTGTCTGTTCTGTAAGAAAACGCTCAGGACCCTTTGTTCATGTGCTCTCTGCATAGCTTTACTTCTCATAAAACACATTTTCAATTGCAAAATAAATAAGGAGTCCTATGACACGTGTAAAGACTAACAAATTTATTAAACCGTAAGCTTTCATGGGTTACAACCCACTTCCTCAGATGCATGAAATAAAAACTTTCCATTGAAAGGAAGTTTTCTTTAGAAAAGCCCGTTCTTGTGTGAGCTATTCCTGTCCAGTTTGCAACCACAAACAAAAGTATCATTAGATGACACAGCTGAACTAACTAACCCTTCCCACTACGTTGTAGGTGTGGCTTTCAAGTATTTTCAGGAAGTATGAGCTTTTAATCATTAAGAAACGGACTATTCCCCAGGTAGCTGGACCAGGAGACTAGCTAGTTTCTAGGTTTTGTGGCAAGCCCACTGATATGCTACAGAAAGCTTTTTGGGGTTCCAAGGAAGGAGCCTTTTGTTAAAATTCAGCCACCAAACTGAAACTAGGTTGGAGTGTTTTCAGGGCTTCTAATGGAATTCAGCCCCTCTCTGGGTAATATCATTGCCAAAAGACCTTTACCTGAGGCTCATGAAAATATTTTTGAAGGTCAATTTTATCACCTTTGTTATGGACTAGATTCCACTAAATGATGGGTATTTTAAAAAAAACTTTAACAAGAACGACTTCCAAGACCCTAAAAAGTCTTCATCCACTGCCCCAATTTCCTCTTCAAAGACTAGAAGTTGAACACTGCTATGCAGTACTATGCTAAATATATTTTTCTGGGGAAAAAAATTATAAATATTTCTAATAAAATGCAGCTTAATAGATGTTTGTTTCCCAGTTGTGCTGTCTCCATTTGTGTTTATGGGAGCAAAAAGACATTGGGGGCAGTGTTCCCTCTAAGCTGCGCGGGTGCGCGGCCGCACAGCGGCCGTCGCACCCCCCACGCAGCACTGAGGGACCCCTCGCAGCCCAGCAGCCCCCGCCGCTCCCTCCAGACCCCCGGGGCTGCGGCTTTGCCGCTGCAGACACAACCGCGCCCGGCCTCTGGGCTGGACCTCCCCACCCCCAGGGTGGGACAGGCAGGCTCAGGCTCGGCTCAGGTGCACGGGCCTGCCTGCCTGCCCCACACGGCCGGGGCAGCGGGGTGGCTGCGGCCGCGGCAGGCTCCCAGGCTCCCACACACCGACTGCCTCGACTTCCCGGCCCGGGTCCGGGCTCATCCGACGGCCTCGGCCTCCCAGCACGGGGCCGGGATCAGCCTCCAGGGCTGGGGTCTGCTCCGCCCCACCGGCAGCTTCCCAGGGCCACGGTAGGGTCCTCCCCCGCCAGCGGCCTTGGCTTCTCTCTTTCTTTCTCTTCCTTCTTTCTCTTCTTTGCCTGCCTTCTTTTTTCTTTCTTCCTCTCTTTCTCTTCCTTCTTTCTCTTTTTTCCTTATTTGTCTTCATTTTTCTTTCCTTTTTTTCTTTCTCTTCTTTCCTTCCTCTTTCTTCTCTTCCTTCTTTTTTCTTTCTTTCTTTCCTCTTCCTTCCTTCCTCCTTCTTTCTCTTCTTTCCTTCTTTCTCTCCCTTTTTCTTCCTTCCTTCTCTCTTTTTTCTTTCTCCCTTCCTTTTTCTTTCCTTCTTTCTCTCCTTTGCTTTCCTTTTTCTTTCCTTCTTTCTCTTTGCCTTCCTTCTTTTTTCTTTCTTCCTCTCTTTCTCTTCCTTCTTTCTCTTTTTTCCTTCTTTGTCTTCCTTTTTCTTTCCTTCTTTTTTCTTCTCTTCTTTCCTTCCTCTTTCTTCTTTCTCTTCCTTCTTTCTTTCTCTTTTCTTCTTTCTCTTCCTTCTTTCCTCTTCTTTCCTTCTCTCTTTCTTTTTCTCTTCCTTCCTTTTTCTCTCTTCCTTCCTTCTCTCTTTTTTCTCTCTTCGTTCCTTCCTTCTTTCTTTCCTTCCTTTTTAAAAAAAACTTTTAAAAAATTAATTATAAATAAAAACCTTTCTAAAAATTAAATTTCAATTCAAAATTCTTTCAAATTCAATTAAACACAATTAATTAATTCTATTTACAATTACTTTAACTTCAATTAATGCCTATAATTTCCGTCGTGTGAGTTTACACAAAAATTTTATTCAGAAAAAGTTTTGCACACGGCTTGAAAATTTTGCACACAAGCCGCCAAACCTTAGAGGGAACATTGATTGGGGGATGGGAGGGGAAAGAGAGAGAAAGAGAGAGATGGGGCAGAATGAATACATGTACAAATCCTTTACTTTTTACCAGGACATATGGGGTTTGTCACATGCTAAAGTGGATCAATTTGAGACAGTTGTTATTATATGGGCAATACAGCACTTGGGGAACCACCGCTGAGTGCTGTGCCATACAGGACTTTTGACTGTTGGAGCCATTTCTAATCTGACCCATCCCCACTTGCCAGGAACAACTGTTCTTTTTATGATCTTGCTACTCCTCTTCTGGTTCCCATCGCTTCCTTCAGGGCAGGAACCAGCAGAAGGAAGGTAAAACAAGATTTTAGACCAGAGACAAGTGATGAAATGATTAAGACAGTAGATGAGCTGGGAGGAAAGCTAATGGCTGAGAGGAGCTGGGAAGAAAGCAAGAAGCTCTTGTCCCATTCCAAGGAGGGGAAGCTCATATTTCTCTCCATCAGCTTCTGTTCTCTTTGTCACATGCAACAGAATATTCAATGAAATTGAAAGGCGGTAAATTCCAAACCAATTAAAGGAAATACTTTTTTTCAAACAATGTGTAATTAGAGTGTGGAACTCATTGCCACAGGAAGCCATCAAGGGGGAAAATTTAGGAAGTTTCCAAGAGGGAATGTACTTTTATATGGATAATGGGAACATCCACAGTCATAACTGTTGTTAATAAAAATTCTAGAAGAAATATAAACCTCATGCTTGAGAGTTTGTCAATCTCTAACTACTGGAAATTTGAGTGAGAGGTACTGTAAGGAGCAGATTATTCCACATCCGTCTACTGTGAGATTCTTATACTTTCCTTCCGGTGTTGTTGCTCATGTGAGAGATGAGATAGTGAACTAGATGGCGCTCTGGTCTGATCTGTATGGCAATTCCCGTTTTCCAGTGCTTCGTGAGGTAGAAGGCTGAGAGAAGGAAAAGGAAAAGTTTAATTTTGTTAAGGTGAGAGAGTGGGAGACACAGCAGCTGAGAGGAGGCTTCAATTTACAAGATAAAATGGGGTGAATTTCAGAAAGGGAAAGTGCAAGCTGTATAACGAGGAATTTCTTGACAGTTCATTTCATTGTGGAATAGACAAAGACAAGCGGCTGAAGCCAAAACTGGACTGCCCAAAGTCTTCAAGAATCAGTTGAAGGGACTGTCTTGCAATGGAAAGAGAAACGAAAGATCAGCAGTCCTAATAGATCTCTTCCATCACAAATTTCTCTGATTCCATAACTTTCTTTATCCTTGGCAAGCAATATGCAGGCAGTGTATAAAAGTCCTAAAAACTGATAAGTCCTTGTCTCCAATGTGTTGGTCTTGCTCATGCAGATTGAGCTCTAGTATAAAGCATGACATAAAGAGCAAATATCCAAACATTTTATCATTAAAAAACTAACGTGTATCACTGTTTCATTCCTCGTCCACGGACTTCTTTTTGTTTCTGCATTGGAACTTTGCACATTAACACAAAAGCACTAGGAGAGAGCACTTGACCTGGCGGAAATGTACTGTTTGTAATACTGCTCAAGAGTCTATAATGCATTCATTTCTATAGACACCCGTGCATCTAATTTTTCTTTTGTAATTAGTACTAGTAAAGATATGGGGTCAAATTCTGCCCTTCTGTGCCAGCCCATTGCATTTATTCAGGTGAGCATCGATACTCAATCAAGAGAAGGTTCAGAAATAGCTGCAGGGTGACATGACAATGATGGCAAAAAATAGGTAACATGAGAACAAGTGATGAGCAGAGACATTGTAGATGAACATAGGTCCCTCTGTCAAAAGTAGCAATAGTCCCTCACAAGAATTTGGTGTTAGGTTCTGAAGGAAGCTAAACAATCTGACCAGGCAGCATCAAGTAACTAATGTACAGAAGGTCCAGATGTACCCAGATAAATGCAAACATTATAAGAGAATATCTGAACTTTCCCCAACTGGTTTCACCAGTTTCGAAGTATTGACTCATGATAAAGTATCTTTTTTTATTTTCATTTCATTGGGTAACTCCCTCTTCCTGAAGTATAGCTGTTTCAAGCCCTCATCCCACTTCAGGATTTGCCGGTCTGCAACGTAACATTTACTTTCTTGTTAAAAGCAAATAACTCGCAATGCCTTCTTTATTGCTAACTGAAATTTGAGCCAGGATTCAGGTAAGAGAGCAGCCTTCTGTTCCCCTCGCTAACAGTTAATGGTCTTGCTGTGAACAATTGTAAATAGACTGAGCTTTTTAAAGCCGTGTCATTGGAGGATCACAATCTTTATTTGATTAATATATGTTCCCTTCTAGACCTAGAGAATAATAGCAGGGGTTACATTGACAACTTGCCAAAGGTTTTAAGGTTTGGGTAATAATTCATACCCTATGCAGTTCTACCACTTCCAGCTCTGCTGCCTACCTCAGAGATCACAGCAGACTATAGTACCTGCTGAGGGAAGGGGAATTAAAGAGAGGTCCCAAAGTGAGAACCTAATGGGAATCCATAGACCAGGAGATGAGGGTGATGGGTCCAATGAGCAGTGGATTGATTGGGGTAGGAATGCATCGCTGTAAGTGCATGTGAACACCTTTAATGGTAGAAAAAGGCTACATCTTTCTCTCATGTGAGGACTCCTAAGCAGGGGTTGAATTGGAGAAAAAAAAAGGGACTGTTTCTGCCCTCAAGCCAAGCCCATCCGCCTGAGAAAATGAGATGTTGCTAGCAGTGGATTGCATAAACCTTCATATAGTCTAGTAGTTCCCCTGTGTTCTTGTATGTTCGGTATGCAGTGATTATTTGTCTTTTTTCTTGCATGCTTGGGCAACACAATGTCTCTGGATTGTTCAGCAGCCACACAGATTGGACCTAGGACCTTTAGATCTAAAAAAGTGAGCCTCTACTATCTGAGCTAAAAGGTCTTCCCTCAAAGGCTATACAGACTCATAAACCTCTATTTAGTCCAGCCACTAGACAGAGACAGAGAGCCACAATGTGTAATCATGCATTATACTTGGCTCAGTAGTGAACTAGTTTACATTTAAATGGTCATTATTAGGCTTCAGGGTTAAGACCACATTGAGATGAATGGTGCATTATTTCAGAGTTGTTATTTCAGGCTGTCTGCACACTTAGGAAGGCATCAGTTCATAATGTCGATGTTATTTTTGCAACCATAAGAGCTCAGGGACTTATTTTCTTTTAATTGAAGTTCAGAGAGAGGAGTACAAGATGACACTTAAAAAATACTGGTTCACCCAATCACCACATCTTATTCCAATCTGATGCCATAAATTAGGAAAACTATCAGCAAAGGATTTCATTTATTTAGTTTTCATTTCCTTGCATTACTGAGGGATTGCCATTTTTTAGGCAATCTTCCTCAATAATCAGCAGATTCAGATACTGGCAGAATTGAGATTTTGATCAGGCAAAAATCAGTGTGTTTGGAAATCATAAAAAAGACTTTAATAACTTCCACCCCCTTCCTTCCCATAAAGTATATCTGAGAAGCATGTAATCTATCCCTCTATTCTTCATTTCTCTGTCTGAAAATGAAAGGAAGAAGAGGACTGGAAAAGGATCTACATGCTGGAAATTACCCTTATATCTTTTTCAGGACACCCTACAGTGCATTTTGTACCAATCAGCTCATGTGGGTTAGTCTCATGCCAGAGTGAGAAAAGTTATAAAGGAGATATTTGCAAATGCTGGAGTCAAGGTCATGTTTACACTTGCACTTTTAGAAGCATTTTCCGGTTTGTTTGTCTTTGTGGGAATGCATAACCATAAACCACATCTTTTTTTAGGGAGTCAAGCTCTTTTTTACTGGTGTAATCACCTGAGTTTGCTTGTAGCTCAAACAGCTTGTCCATTTTCAGTTAGGATATTTGTGAATGTACTTTTTAAAATATGGGAATGTGCGTAATTTGGAGGCAGAACTAATGTTTAGTGTACAGAGCTTTTGTTTTTTGACAATCAGAGGCATAAAAGGGGATAGCTGGGCAAGCCAGCACATGCAGAGCGGTGGGGCTGCATGATAGTTTGAAGAGAGAAAAAAAACAGCTACTCATTCAGACTTCTACACTTCAGGCTAGAGAATGTTCCATGCTACCTGCTGTGGTTAGGCCAGCATTCGCTCACCTCACTTAAATGGTTGCTTCTGGGGAGGGGGATGCTGTTGCTGTGTAGCTCAATCATTTTACTGTGTTAGCATCTGAGGGACTCCTGGGGAGCTTTTCTTTAAAAGAATATGGGTAATTATTGAAAATAATTTGTCCATACAAAAACAGCACCTGTAAATAGATTTTTAAAGTGGCAGCATTCCATATGCACAGTTAGCTATCACAGATAGATTAGGACTGAAGCTACAATTTGGCACTCTATGAAGCCAGCAAAAGCTATTTGATTCTTTGGGGCAGCCTTTCCCATGCCCAGCCTGCTCTACTGTTTGCCTATATCGATCTGTTACGTATTGATTGCTGGGCATGAAAATTTAACATAGTTCAGTTTTAGAGGAAAATTCACTTGAAAATTTTCAATTAGTTTCTATATTTTCCAGTTGCCAACTCGATTTCTGAACAGAACAACATATGTGAAGTTCTGCTGGTTCCCACAGGTATGCTGGTCTTCCAATTAAAGCCACTGTACATCAGCAGAACCCAACAGAGACTAGTCAAAGGTGTCTAATGGAACCTACTGGAATTTCCAGTAAGGGACCCAAAAGAGCAGTGATTTTGCTACCTACATTTTTAGCTCTCTGGGTAAAATATATATTCCGTTTTGCCTTTTCCTCCATAGAGTCCAGTGTTTGTCTCTTAAATGTGGTGGGAACCCATTGAAGGAAGTGGAAATATTTCTTACACTCAAGACCTGAAAGCCCAATTCAAAGGCCACTGAAGTCAATCAGAGTGTTTCTTTGACATCCCTGGATAGGGATCAAGTGCTGAATGACTTTTTGAAGTCAAGTCACACAACTAGTCAGAAGTAGTGTGAGAAAAGAATCCCAAAATGATTCTATCCAATCCACCATGTTTCTGCTCCAATAACCAGATTAGAATAGTAATCATGAAATACATAGATGTGTTCACGTGCATTAACAAATCTTTTGGCGTCTGTTGGCAATCCAAAATTTATCACCCCCTTTCAGTGATTCATTTTTTTTATTTCCAATCTCTCTCTCTCAGCCTTACCCTTACCCTTCTTCTTCCTCATTCCTTCCATCCCCAAAACAGGCACTAAACTATATTGGGGATTAATGCCTTAAATATTTCTGTCTTACAAAGAATTACTTTTTTGAGTTAAAGGAGCAAGGAAAAACATCTTTTTTGAATAGCTTTTTAAAGAGGTGAATTCAAACATTGAATTAGAGATCCAGATCTGAACATCCTCAAAGCTAAGAAGTGTTCGGCGTCCAGGTTTTTAGTTCAGGTTCATCTCTATTCTTTTTATAAATTCTGGTCAATTATTTCTCTCAATGATATTTCTATGTAGAGTGGCTCTTATTTAATATAGTGTCTCACATACATGATAAGGTGGAAAAAATGGGAAAAGTTTTGAAAAGTGAGTAAGTGAGTGGGCATTTGAGTTAATTTCCCTTTATAAAATTCCTGTGTCTGCTGGGCCCTAATTACACTATATTCCAGTACAGAGAAAATTATTACTGTAGATTTAAAAGCCCCTTGCAATATTCATAACTGAATGCTAAAGATGACTCTCCCGTTCAATGTACACTAGAAATTATTTCTCTCAATATAAAAAGGAAGTTTTTTAGAAATGCAGTTCTCAATCATTACCACTTGAATAATATCTCCTAATCCTACACTGTAACACTTAGCCCAACATAACCACATACATGCTCATTTTATCCACACCCCATGTTGCTTGGTGCATCCTAATGTTTGGGAGTCCTAGTTAGGTACTCTTATTTGAAAATTATAGCCCCGTCTTGTGCTTTCAAAAATCCAAATTCTACCTCAACATCCCAAAATCAGTGGAAAATCATGCATATACATCTAAAGTCAGAATCTGCCCCTTAACATTTTCCTGCACTGTAACCAAAAAGTTAAGGCTTCCAAGACTTTCAAATGTAGGAAATCAGGAATTTTAATAAAAGGCATTCTCATTTCTTTTTTATTCTTATTTTTTAATCTCCTTATCTGATATCTCTCTGCTATTATTGTAGTCAGACATTACACACACATTGTTTCTGAAGAGTTACAGAGAAGAAATGGCTTTGATCCAATAGAAACACACCGTTTTAACAGCAGCCACATACCTCCTATTTTTCACTGGTTTAAGACTTTCACAAACATACACACATGTGTATGCATGCATGTGTGAGTGTGCGCGCACACACACTCACTTTAATCACATAGTGATTAAAAATTCCTGTTGTTTTTGTTTTTCAAAGCAGGGATCCTACAACTTTAAAGTGTGGCAAAGCAAATCTTCTGCTGGACTGATCAAGGAATTAAGCTATTGTCCTCCCTTTATATTTTCCACAATGCATCTGAGTATCACTGTCCTTAATTGTTCTTTCATCTTACTCATTGACTTCAAATCAGCATTGCTCTCCAGGAGTAGCATTAACTTGAGAACTGGGAAAGAAAAGCAAAGAAGCTTAGCATACCTCAGCACTGCAGATTAAGAGCCTGTTCAAAGATGTCACCCCAGATGTGGCAGGCAACATTCCTACTTTCCCTTGGCAACAGCTGTGGAGTCATATCAGTGCTACTGCCTTCTGCTGCTGAACATTATGAGAAAGAATA
The DNA here is from genome assembly GCA_007922175.1 of Pelusios castaneus. Lineage (NCBI taxonomy): Eukaryota > Metazoa > Chordata > Testudines > Pelomedusidae > Pelusios > Pelusios castaneus. Next base: position 35,697,394 of record ML685766.1, read on the forward strand.
AAAGCTGCTTTTTTAACGGCTTGGGTTTGTGTTGGAGGCATAATTTTCTGTTTACATTATAAAAGGGCAAGCCTTGTGTGTTTTCACTTCTGACAGATAAGATAAAGATGAGTTGATGCCCCATAAGCAGTGCTTCCTTTTGGGGTGTTTGATACTGCTCAGTATATTGGTTTAAGTTCATCTTTCTGTCCATTGATCAGCAATCTCTCTCTAAATGGTGATCACAAGTATTTACTTATAATTCTTTTACTCCAGTGCTTATCGTAGGTGTCAGAATTTTTATATTGCTTCTTCTAAAAAAATTGCCAGTGAAGTTAGGGGCTGTGAAAACTGCTGGATTGATGGCTCTGAAGTCTTCTGTTTATCCACAATACAGTCAGCAGTTTTTCAGACTGCCGTACACTGCCCAACCATAAGCGAAGAAGATAAGTAATCAGTGCATCAGACGTAAGAGAACAGTTTTGTCTCTGTGCTCATGGAGAAGGTCAGGCCCCTGTGCTGAGATTGTCCATAGAGATGCACTGAGTGCTAACTTCAGGATTGGGATTTTTAGTGATGTGGATATCTGCATTTACTAAGACCTGTACTGAGCTCACCAAACTCACTCCATGTAAGGTATATAAAAGTCATCAGATGGTAACAACTTTTGGTCCTTACTGATCTAGACTGGATTAAAAGTGGTGCCTCACAGCAAGCACCATAGCTTATTTTGAGTCACATTCACCCCATAACACATTGTCAATGCAAGCCAAATAAAAATATATCTGCATTAATGCTGCTCAAACTTCGTTTGCTGTTCAATGGCCAATATGAAACTAACTGGTGGATTTGGTCCAGTTTCTATGGAACAAGTGTCCACAATACAAAATCCACTGTCACATTTGATACACACTTGCAGGCTGATGGGACAGCGAAGATGCTTACGATTGAATGGTTTTAAAGAATTAACTACTTCTCACTAATGTCCAACTCAGCATTATAAACCTTCACTACCATTGCACAAACTATATGTGTTCTGTGGAGAGACAGAGGACTACAGCCTATGTTGCCTTCAACCTAGCATTGTTCATTAACACTAAATTCAGTTTACAAAAAATGGTCAGATCATAGCATCAGTCAAACAACATTACCCAGCGATGGCGTCTAGGAGGAAACTAATCCTGTGGTAGGCTATAGAGAAAGCTCCTCCTCCTGCTACACCTTCCTGCAGTCATCCAGGCTCTTTATTCCAAAGAAGAGATGGATTCCTGGTATGTTGTGAGCGGATAGAGGCTATGTGATCAAGAACGGGAGCCCTCGTTTAGGACCCATGTGAGTTAGCAAAGTGGCCTTGACCCAAATGAACTTTGCATAAATTGTACATTATATATAGATATTTATAATTAATGTATAGAATTATAGAATGAGCTAAATTCTCCCTCTGCTATTGCTAAAGTGCCTGTTATCACCGTACCCCCAAACCAAATGTGAATATGCATACTTAGAAATAGATATATAAATCCACAGTAACATCAGACTTCATCTAAGCACCCAGGAGGTTTTCCACAACAGCAATGCCAATAAAGCAGCTTCACAGAAAGTAGGAATAGGAGAGTCATGATGATTGTGTGGGAATATGAGCAGAATGTAGTCTGATGTGGTGAAAGCAGGAGCACTCACACCCTTGCCCTCAAAACCATGTTTATTTTCCTTGTATGTACAAAGTGCTCACTTCGGACAATGTAAGCATGCAGTTTGCACGAATCTGCATACAAAGTAGGCAACTGTGTGAGAAAATAGCTAACTTGCTGCACATGCATGGATAAACAGTAATTGTTCAGGGAAATTGGGTGCATTATTGTTCACCTGAACTACCTGGAAATATACTCCAAAATAATCAGCAAACTATACCAATGAAATCAAAAAGCCACTTTTGACAGTTGAATGAGCTACAACCTGGATATGAGAAAACTGCTCAGATAGAGTTCAAAAAAAGATGTGAAGGGTGATTGACGTGCCTCTATCACTTGCACTCAATGGCTATGTCTACACTTGTTAATTTAGGTCGACTTAGCATGTCCACACCTAAATTTTAAGTCTACTTAGGGGGGAACTTACAAGGTCAACCTAGAGCATCCACACTGGACACCTAGGTTGATTTCTAGGGGCTAGGTGGACCTGGAAGAGGTCCACGGTGGCAGGGGGGGCACCCCTTGCCAAGTTTCAGGGGGCTCAGCCTTTGCCCCATTGTACCTGGGTACAATGGGGCAAAGGAGGACAGGGACCCTGGCAGGGCATAGGGGCAGGGTGGGCAGGGCTCTGCCCTGCCCTGTGGGGAGGCATGCCAGGCTCTGGCTGTGCCACCCCCCTGGCAGGGAGGGCAGTGGGGGAGTCCTGGAGACTTAGAGTCGACTTATAGAAAGTCGACTTTAAACAAGGTTTAACAAAGTTGACTTAATTTTCCTTAAGTTGACTTAAGCAGCTTGCTTAAATTGACTTAAGGAAAGTGTAGTGTGGACGCAGAGTAAATTTAAGTCGACTTAAGCAAGCTTAAATCGACTTAATTTACAAGTGTAGCTGCACCCAATGACATCAGCCAACAATCACAATGGAAGAATTTTAATTTAAAAGTATGAAGGTTTATATAACTATTAGGTTTAAAATAATGTTAAGGACCAAATTCTGTTCTTATATGCATGCAACTTGTATTGAAATCCATGGTAAGGATATCATTTGGTGGTAAGGGTTTAACTTAAACCAAAAGAGAGGATACATAGAGTACTGAATCAGCAGCAGTACTGAGACAGCTCATCCTGTTAGGCCTAACAGTTGCTGGGGTCTCGGATCTTCTATACCATATGAGCTTTAATAACTAGACACAAAAAGATTAGTTAAGTAGCGAATGTTAGCCTGGACTGTGATTTTTTTCCTTTGTCAGTTCATACCAGATCTTAAATATTGCTTTAACACCGCTGTTTTAAAAGAGAGTGACCTACAAATATCTGAGACACCTTTTATGGATATATATAATTAGACATATTCCAGTCATACTATGGGTCAAATTTTCAAAGGGATGGCATCATTTTGTGTCAGCAAAATATTCACTCACCATGTTTTCATGCCAATCCGACACATTAGAATCCACAACTCAGGTTTGTTAGTGAGTAATTGTTCTCAGATTGCTGCATAGTTCCAAAGGGGTAGCCACGTTAGTCTAGTTCAGCAAAACAAGCAAGGAGTCCTGTGGCACTTTTAAAGAGTAAAAATTTATTTATTGCATGAGCTTTCGTGGGAGACAATCCCACTTCATCAGACGCTTTGAAGATGGGGAGCTTACAGAATGGGAGGAAAATAAATGCAGGGACATGTAAGTCATAGGATCAGCTCAGGCTGTAACAGCAAATCAGAGCTGTTGTTAAGATTCAAACATTGGGGAACAGCACATAGAGGAAGGTGAGGTCAAATCACCTGTTGTAATGAGAAAAAAAACCCATAGTCCTTGTTCAACCCTGAGGAAACAGAATCAAATATACATTCACCTTCCTCTATATGCTGTTCCCCAGTGTTTGAATCTTAACAGCTCTGATTAGTGGTTACAGCCTGACCTGATCCTATGACTTACACTTCCCTGCATTTATTTTCCTCCCATTCTGTAAGCTCCCCATCTTTAAAATGTCTGATGAAGTGGGATTTTCTCCTACTAAAGCTCATGTGATAAATAAATTTGTTAGTCTTTAAAACTGCCAGAGGACTCCTTCCTTAGATTGCTGCATGTAATTCATTTTGTGGACACCAAAATGCTGGTTTGAAATGTGATTGCAACTTTTACCCTCCAAAAATAAGTCCAGGTCTCAATCTAAAAGAAAGTATGACTTTGTACATCTGTCTGAGACTAAAGAAAATGTTAAATTTGATAGCAGAAGAAGTTGTATTGAAGTTCCCCAAAAAAGCAAGGGAAATTCAAAAGAGCCTTCCTCTCCCAGTAAATAGTATTGCCTTATTTGCCTGTAAATATGATAAAATAAAAGGCATGGTGACACATATGCAGATGTCACAAAAGAAACAAAGCCCATCAGAATGAACTATTTTGCTTATGAATGGACACAGAACCATAACTGGGAAAAACAAACAAGCCATTGAAGAAAGCAATCATTATAGGAAACACAAAACACAAAAAGAAGAACCATGCTGAAGAATCAAGAATCAACTGCACAATAAATTGAGAAGTCCCTTCCAACCACAAACCAGGTTCACCTTAGAAAAGGTGGGGCGGGGAAGGAAAAAAACAATTCCCGTTGCCTTTTATCTTACAGAGACTCCTATTATGTGTGCCTTACTGTATGCAGTGCCTTGAACATTATTGATAAGAATGCTGTGGCTTGGCTTGACTGGATTCCATATGCCAAATAAATGACTGAATGCAGTGTACCCCTACACTCTCCAGGGCATTCGGATATAGTCAACGGCCACATTTGGACGCAGACGAACAGAAAAATTGCAAGCACAAACACTCAGTTTAATGGGAAGAACTGTATGCTAATATAACTAGTTTATGGGATTTCCAGCTCAGATGTTATTGATTTCTCCCCTAGAAGGTAAAGAGTGAAAAATCAGGTAGTCCCAGATGGACCTGCAATGTCTTCAGTCTCTGGCACAGGGAGTCCATTTTCCAATTTGGTTTGTGAAAACCACCTCACACATGTAGAAGTTCTGAAGGTTTTAATCAATATAAGATCTATATAAAGCTTGCACATGCTTCCTGACCCATCACTGACCTTGAAGTGTCTGCAACTTCCATGGTAACCCCTATTTCTGCAGCAGGAGGCACTGCAGTGGTGGGTTTTTAGTAGCTAATAGAGGTCAATCAGCAAGCCCACTTTGTTGCAGTTATGTTTATCCTTGCAGTAAAACTGTTTTAGAACTGGAGTGGTGGAGGAATAAGAGAAGAAAAAGTGTGGTGGGTCAGTAAAAGATTACACAGAGGGGGGAAAAAAGTAAGCAAGACGAATGAAAGAAGGTGAGAGAGAGAAAATGCAGTGGAGGAGGAAATTATCCTGTTACAAAAAGTGACCTCATGATGTTGCATCAGTAGGCAGAAATTTCTTCCCTAGTCTATTTTATGCATCCTTCCACCTGCTCTTGCATAATACGTGTGAGAGGCCTACTAAAATTAGGGCTCCTATGTCATTTGGAATGACAGACAATCCTAAATAAGTACAACCAGTAGAAGAATAACAACAGTGAGAAAAATTCCAAAGGGGTAGCCGTGTTAGTCTATTGTAGAAAGACAACAGAGTCTTGCGGCACTTTTAAAGACTAACAGATTTATTAATCGCATGAGCTTTCGTGGGAGAAAATCCCACTTCGTCAGACGCTTTGAAGATAGGAAAGTTACAGAGTGGGAGGAAATTAAATGCAGGGGAGTGTATGACATAGCATCAGGTCAGGCTGTAACAGCAAATCAAAGTAGGTGTTAGGATTCAAAACACTGGGGAACAGCACATAGAGGAGGGGGGAGGTCAATTCACTTGATGAGAAAGTGAATGAAACCCAGAGAACAAAACAGGTGGAAACAGTGGGAAGAAGCAATAAGGGAAATGAAAATGATGTCCAAACTGAAAGAGGGGGGCAGGAATGCCATGGTGTAATGCTCAGAAACCATGAGGATGAGCCTGGAATAGATAAAAATTGTTAATATTCTTCACCATATCAAAATCAGCACCTCCCACCAGTCACAGGCCGGAAGTGCGTTTCATAAGGTACAAAAACCGCAGGACTGAGAATAGGCTGCAATCAGCTGAACTCCTGTAGCAAGTCAAACTGATGGCTGTTGAGGAGAAGAGAAAGAAGAGAACACAGAAGTAGAAATAAAGAGAGAAGCATGTTGTGTATCTTTGGGAATTTTACAGTATTCCCCAGCTATATCTAATTTACAGGGATGGCTGCCATAGGAGTATCAATCCCTATTAGACCATGGTCTAGTCTAGCTACAGCTTCAAACCCACCTAGAGTAGACACCTCTTACACCAGCAAGAGCACCCTATAGATGCAGCTTATACTAGTTCCACACGCAAATTAGATATATCTAATCATCAAAAGCCATTTTATGTTGGTAGAAATAGATCTGTGGTAGAGTTTTGTAAAAATGTCATAAAAATTACCATATTATTATAACTGACAGTGCTATACTAGAAAAAGTTTTAAGAATAGACCTGGCCTTAGATCTGAGATAGTGCATGTGGCTTTTGCTAATAAATATAAGGGAAAAGGTACCTCAAATTTTGTAAACATCCACACTGAAAATAATAGCCTAGATCCCAAATGGATGGTAAAAGATTATGCTAATGAAGGGGAATCTTCAGTGAAGGTAAACCCAGTGTAGCCAGCTCTGTGCTAACTTCTGGCTCAACACCCAAGCACAGAAAACTTGCTGCAGAGGGAATCGCTGGGACCAGAATGCATTGCAATATGGCAAGTCTGGCCATAGTAATGGCATCATAATCTGGCTCAAATTAAAGAGGGCTTTAATTTGAACTGGCTCCCACTTAATTCTAATCTGACAGATCTGAGGATTTAGCCCAGTGTCTCTAACCTTTGGTAGTATGATGCAGGTATTCCTTCGACTGCCATTTTAAAGCCGTGATCTTGAAAATGTTTTATAAACCAGGTGTAAGAGTAGTCATAATTGTTTGGGTCTGTTGAGTTTGAATCTAGCAACTTCAGCTCAACAGAATTTAATTATGCTCTTATTAGGAGGGTGTGTGTGTTTGTGTGTGTGTGAGAGAGAGAGAGAGAATGTGCATATATTGGTCCTTGTCTGGACAATGTATAGCTCTGTACAGTATGTGAACTAAGGACCATATAAGTTTAATGAATATCACTTATCACCAAGAAAAAAGCTTTCAACCCTGCCTACAAAATGGGTATTTTCAAACAAATTATCTCTGATATATGATATTATTGTGTTTGATTATCTTTGTACACCTTGTTTATAAGGCACATTCCTGTATTTCAAGGGAGAGCCATGCTTTTGGTAGGACCACTGCACATCATATAGGGCAGTGGTGGGCAAACTTATTAGTCAACTGAGCCAAATATCAACAAAACAGCGATTGAAATTTCTTTTGAAAGCCAAATTTTTTAAACTTAAAATATATAGGAAGGTACATTGTTATTAACTTAATAAGGGTATTCCTAACCATCTCAACATACCTTTCTCAATTCTCGACACTACATCTTCTTTCACTCCACAACGTTTCCCGTATTTGTGTAAAAGATGAAGAGAAAAAGAAAAAAAAAGGCAGGGAAGAGGCAGGGCAGGGAAGAGAAGAGAAGAGAAAAAGGCAGGCAGACAAGAGAAGACAAGAGAAAAAGGCAGGCAGGCAGGCAAGAGAAGAGAAAAAGGCAGGCAGGCAGGCAGGCAAGAGAAGAGAGAAGAGAGAAGAAGAGAGGAGAAAAAGGCAGGCAGGCAGGCAGACAAGAGAAGAGAGAAGAGAGAAGAGAAAGGCAGGCAGGCAGAGAAAAGAAAAGAGAAGGGAAAGGCAAAGAAAGAAAGAAAGAAAGAAAGAAAGAAAGAAAGAAAGAAAGAAAGAAAACAAGGCAAGGCCGCCGGCGGGGGAGGACCCTACCACGGCCCTGGGAAGCCGCCGGGGGGGGGGGGG
>ML685766.1:35705133-35772348 GCA_007922175.1 Pelusios castaneus
GGGGGGGGGGGGGGGGGGGGGGAGAATCAGACCCCAGCCCCGGAGGCTGATCCCGGCCCCGGCCCCAGCCCCGGAGACTGATCCCGGCCCCGGCCCCGGCCCCAGCCCCAGCCCCGGAGACTGATCCTGGCCCCCCCAGCCCCAGCCCTGGAGACTGATCCCGGCCCCGGCCCCGGCCCCGGCCCCGGCCCCGGCCCCGGAGGCTGATCCTGGCCCCGGCCCCAGCCCCAGCCCTGGGAAGTCGAGGCGGTCAGGGGGTGGGAGCCCGGGATCCCGCCGCTGCCGCTGCCGCAGCCACCCCGCTGCCCCGGCTGTGTGAGGCAGGCAGACAGGCCCGCGCTCCTGAGCCTGCCTGTCCCACCCTGGGGGCAGGGAAGGCCAGCCCAGAGGCAGGGCGCAGGGCGGGTGTGCCGTGGCAAAGCCGCGGCCCCGGGTGTTGGAGGGAGCAGCGGGGGCTGCGCGGGGGTCCCTCACTGCTGCGCGGCCACGCGCCCGTGCAGCTCAGAGGGAACACTGCCCCCCACCCCTCTCCAGGCCTCCCTCCAGCCCCTTCACAGCCTCCTTACCTGGCCGGAGGCTTGCAGCTGCAGAGACGGCCGGCAGAGCCGCTTCTCGGCCAGGCCGCTCCCACCCTGAGCACGCTCTGTCTGAGCATGCTCAGGGCGGGAGATTTGAATCTCCCCAGCCCGGCCGCAGCAGCAGTCTGCAATTAAAGGGAACAAGGCTCGCACCTGGAAGAGCCAAATTCAAGGGGCTAAAGAGCCGCTTGTGGCTCGCGAGCCGCGGTTTGCCGACCACTGATATAGGGCATTAAAACAATTTCAAAACATATTTAGGGCTGACATACAGCACAGTGTGGCAACATTACAATATAAATCTTATACAACAACTTCGTCCCAGAGGATAGTATTAGTGTGTCCAGAGACTGTCAGATGATTATTTTAACTAAAACTAAAATATGGTGGCTCCTTGCAGAACATTAGGCAAATTATAGGCTGTCGATCTGTTTAATTTTTCTAAGCAAAATTTCATATCTGTTTTCATTCTTCAGGCCAAAACTTCCTGTACTGCAGTAACTTATTCCCCTGTACAGAAAAATGCCACCAGCAAAAAAAGAAAGGAAAAAATATTTTTTCTTTTTTCTTTTCTTTTCTTTTCCTTTCTTCAGGACCACTTTGTAACCTTTAGTCCTTTCATTCCTACTTTGGGCTACAAGGGTATAAAAAGCGTAATTAACAACTTTTTTATTGCCTCCGCAATAGTAATTGCCGTGTATAGCCTTGAGGTACTATGAATAAAAAATCATTTTCCTCCTCCTGCCCTCCATATTTAACTGGCACTTAGTAGTTATTATTAGGATCTTGCCAACACTTCACCTTTCACAAGAACCTTGTGATAAAAGTGTAATCCCCACACAGTGACCTCTGCATGCAGCAATCAATACTTATGCTGTAATATTTCCCCTTCTTGCTATCTCAGAGAAGCCTTAAAAAAAAAACCCCTACAAACACAGGCCAGGAAAAGATTAGATTATCAATTATCATGAAACTGTCTGCAACTTCAAAGGACTGCAGAGCAAGGGAAACCATAGTTTATCAGGACTGTAAACGTCCTGCAATTATCTCTCATGTCACCCAGATGTAGAGCAGTAGTTGGGGGAATAACTCGGGTCTGTGGTGAGAGACTGGGCTGGTGGAAAAAATAAAAGCAGCATTTTCTTTGGAACATGAATCATTGGTTTTGGGTCAGATATTGACAGTAAGTTGGATCTTGAATGTGTTAACCATGAGCAAGTAGCTCAATCCAATATATTCATGCACCTATGCAGCGTGAGCATTTTATCGATAAGCAGACATGAGATGCGTTCTTTTTCCTTGAAACTCCAGTTTTTATGTAGGTCAACAGATTGTTAATAGTCTGTCAAAGAATGATGCATTGATAGTCAGTAAAACTGTAAGATGTTTGTCCTCAGTCATTCCCACAAGTATCACGCCTATGGGTTCACACACAGGAAAACAGCTTCACAAGTCAAGTCAAACACAGAAGTTTGGAAGCAAAACTCCAGCTTCCTGATGCGACGTGGCATTTTTGTTTGGTTTTGTTTTCTAGTGGGATCAATGAGACTTTAGTTTGACCCATGGTATCTTTAGGCCAGGAACAATGGGAAATGAATGGAATGTTTTATTAATACACAGAAAAGGCCTCTGGCTATAAAGAAAGCCAAATAAAAACAAATGAAGTACAATGCAGTCACAGGTCTGGTTAATGAGCAACTTTCTGTGTCAGGATATGATATACTTACCAAAATAAGTTCATAAAGGCATTGTGCTAAATTATATTCCACCAGTTACTCCTCTCACACACGATATAAATACTGTACATTTACCCTTGAATGTATTGTTTTGTTGAACTAGACTAACGTGGCTACCCCTTTGGAACCTGTCAAATAGAAAACACTCAAAATTGGTTTGTTCAGAAACAGTTCTGCTTATAGATTTAAGTCATGTGGCCTGAAGCCCTAGAGAATTGGGAGCTCTCTTTATTAAGTCGACTTAAGCCAGTGGAGATGCGGAGTAGTGCCTAGGTGGACCTTTTTAAGTTGACTTGAAACGTTAAATCGACTTAATAAGGTCGAAAAGGGGCCACATCTACACTTGAAAAGTTGTCGACTTCTGTTAAGTCGACTTAATAAGGTCCACTTTAAGTCAACTTAAAGTCAATAAAGTTGACTTAATTTTTCAAGTGTAGACATAGCCTGAGTGTGGTGGCAATAAGGTGCTATGACCCTGTTGGGTTGTGAAGGAACAAGGGGTGTACACCAAATGTGACTGCACTCAGGCACAGTGGGATAAAGTGACCTGAAGATGAAGAGAGAGAAAGAGGGGAAGCTATTTATCCTTGCTAGGACTGCCCTTCTGGTGATGAGGACTCTGTTAAGGGTCCTAGATACCACTGTTTCCTCATGAAAGAGCTGACCTGAGACTGCTGCAAAAGAGTAGATGGTGCAAACCTGAGGTGATGTGCAGGGCCGTGACTGGGTCAGAGCAGCAGTGGCTTGGGCTGAAACTGCAGAAGAGAACAACAGCCTACCTAAGGGATGCTGTTGTGGTCCATTGAAAGCTGAAATCACCATAAATGGAGTAGGCGTAGATTAGGGCAGGCAGCAGAGACCAGCCAGAATCCTTAGACTTCCCCAATCTGGAACAACAAATTGTGAATGGAGAGAAAAGTAGCTAAAACACATTACTCACTGTCAATTGCCAAAGGAGGACTGTGGTTAAGACACCCTGGAGGATGAGTGTTTTATTTCATAGACTTTCTTAATTTATTATTGTTTTTCCCATCTTCACTCTGTTGCTACCCTTTACTCCCTACCCCAACCCTCCCCCATAAAGTTGTCATTGTTTTAAACCCCTGGATTCAGTGTTTGTAAGTGGAGAATTAGTGCTCATCAAGGACACCTAAGGTGGTATATACAGTTTCTAAGTAGAGGCTCTACCGAGGGGTTTTTAATTCTTTAGCAGGAACCCCTAGCACATTGAAGGAAGTCCTTTTTGTTGTCAGCCACACCTGGCAGAAGGGTTATATATATTATGTTTACAGTGATCTTTTCTCTTGCTCAATAATAATTGTAATGTTAGCACGAAAATGAGACTATATTTTAAAGTGTAGGCCACATTTTGAAACAGAGTAAGATGATCTGCAAAATTTAATTATGCAAGTCACTGATCTGTGTTTGATTTTAAAATTATAAGCCATATTCTTCTATTGCACTGTGACTCATTTGCAGCAAACCAGTGGTGTAAAGGGCCCATAAATGTGGGAGATCTGGCTAATTTGTACTTTCACAAGCACGGGAGAAATTTTTGGATGGTTTAGAGCCATGACATCCCCTTGAAGCCCACCAGCATAAGGAATATGGCCTGTGAAAGAGGGTGTGGTCAGAATATCTCTCTACTCTCGTTATTGTTGACTTTAGAAATGGGACTAGGTAGCTTCTGGGGGCCATAAACATCTGAGTATTATTCACAACAACCCTCTGGATACTCTATCCTCTTTCTAGATATGAAACTAATCCCTCAGCCAGTTCCAGAACCGTGGCAAGGCAAGAATGGTATAAAGCTGCCCTTACCCCCCCTTAGGTCCTATATTTAGTAGAGTTCAGTCACACCGAAGAAGTGGGTCCTCTGCACAAAAATAACTATTTGCATGTGCCCAAGGCAGTCCAGTTGATATAGTATACTTGAATTTTTAGAAAGCCTTTGACAAGTTCCCTCACCAAAGGCTTTTAAAGAAACATAGTGACTATGGGATAAAAGAGAAGGTCCTCTCATGGATCAGTAACTGTAGGAAAGATGGGAAACAAAGAGTAAGAATAAAGGGTCAGTTTCCAAATTGAGGAAAAATGAACAGAAGGGTTCCACTAAGGGTCTGTATTGGGAGTTTTGCTGTTCACCATATTTATTAATAATCTGGAAAAGGGAGTGAACAGTGAAGTGGCAAAGTTTGCAGACAATACAAAATTATTCTATATAGTTAAATACAAAGCTGGCAGTGTGGTATTATAGAGGGATCTCACAAAAGTGGGAGACAGCAACAAAATGGCAGATAAAATTCAATGTTTATAAGGACTCAATAATGTGCACTGGAAAAAAGAATCCCAACTACACATACAAAAGATGGGCTCCAAATCAGCTGTGACCACCCAAGACAGAAATCTTGTTGACACTGGATAGGTCTCTTAAAACTGCCACTCAGTGGGCAACAGCAGTCAAAAAGGCTACCAGAATGTTAGGAACTGTTCGGAAAGGGATAGAAGATAATTCAGAGAATAGCACAGTGCCACTGTGATGCTTCGGGGGTGATGACCCAGACTGTCTAACTTGTAACCCTGGGTACTTCTGTGCTCTGCAGCTTTGGCTCAGAGCCCTGACACTAGCAGCTAGCCTGCAGCACACTGTCCTGACTTCCATCAGCCTCATTACTCCTAGGAAGGTGCCATCAATAGCCTCTCCAGTCCCATATCTACCCAAAACTCTCTCTTCAGCAGCATTCAGCCCCTCTCACTATAGTACTCAAATCTTATCCAGTGCACTGCTCCTTTAAAGAGTCAGTAAATAGCATCATCCTATAGTTTGGCTGAGTATTTTACTCTTGGGTTTGGAACACAGCACTGAGATGGTTGTGTAATAAAACCAGATGAAGTTTACTAACAGAGAACAGATGTTTAAGAGATACCCAGTAGAAATAATTGGGCTATAAATGATTACAAACAAACAACAAGAAAAATATGCTTCTAAGACTAAAACCTAACAACAAACTAGAGTCTTTTGTTCAAATTAGTTTTCTCACCACACTTGTTCTTTCAGCATGGCTGACCAGTTCTTAGCCAGGATCCAACACAGAGTTCAAAGTGCTTGGTTTCTTTGTCTCTTCAAGTAAAAGATGGCACAATGGTATGCTCTCTCTTTCTCTCTCCCTCTCTCTCTCGCTCATATCCTCAAAGTTCATCATTGTTTTCAAAGTCATGAAGCGCTCTTGAGAGTTCAGCTTATTATGTCCACCAGGGAATTGATACCATGTTAATTTTTGCAGTCTCCTTTCACCAGCAGGTTAATTAAGTGACTGCCCTCTCTTCTTACTAGTTGGATAGCGAGATGTGTAAATTTAGTCTCATTATCTCTTCTCACTTGCTTTAGTTTGGAGAGACATTCAAGTTGATGGGGACCACATTCCTTGGTCTTGGACTGGGTGCATTAAACCTGATCCGCCAAACACATTTTAAAAATATAGTTCCAGCACAGATTTATAATGTTTCTTATATCACCTGTACATATGTCACACAATAATATTAATGCCCAGCATGTTACCAGTTCCCAGACGACACCCTATATGACACCTTTTACATACAGATTATGACAACAATAAATTGCAGGTACACTGAGCTGGTCAGCTAGATACCAGGCAGCTTCTGGCATTAGGGTGACCACTTATATATATAAATGGATCTGGAAAAAGTTCAGAAAAGGGCAACAAAGTTGATCAAGGGCATGGAACAATTTCCATATGAAGCGAAACTAAAAAGATTAAAGGTATTCAATTCAGAAGAGACAAGTAAGGGGAGATATAGTAGAGGTCTTTAAAATCATGAATGGTGTGGGGAAAGTGAACAGAGAAGTGATATTTATGTTTTTGCACAATATGAAAAAGGAAATTAATATTCAGCAGATTTAATACAAATAAAAGGAAATACTTTTTCACACAACACACAGATAACCTGGGAAATTCATTGCCATGGGATGTTGCAATGGCCAAAAGCATAACTGAGTTCAAAAAAGAACTGGATAAATTCATGGAGGATAAGTCTATAAATGGCTATTAGCCAAGACAATCAGGGACACAACCCCTTGCTCCAGGTGATCGTAAACCTCCGATTACTGGAAGACAAGAGAGGATCATTCCAGAATTATGTTGTTCTGTAGCTCCCCCTCAACCTCTGGTATGGCCAAGTCAGAGACACAGTGGTAGCTGTGTTAGTCAGCAAAACAAACAAGTGCTATGTCTACACTAGAAAAAGTTAGGTCGACTTTGTTAAGTCGACTTAATAAGGTCGACTTTAAGTCAACTTAAAGTCGACCTTATTAAGTCGACTTAACAAAGTGGTTACCCTGAATGTGGACTTAGTAAGTCGACCTAACTGCCCTTAAATTGACATAATAAAGTCGATTTAAGAGTTAATCCATGTCCACACTGTGCTTAAGTCAACCTAAGGAATCGACTTAAGGGTTAGGTCAACCTAACCAGCGGTTCTTACTAAGTCGACTTAAGCTTTCATTAAGTCGACTTAAGGAATTTCTGAAGTCGCCTTAATGAAAGTCTAGTGTGGACGGGGAGTAATTTAGGTTGACTTAAGGCTACTTAAGTCGACCTAAATTGCCAGTGTAGACATACCCAAGGAGTCCTGTGGCACAGGATTCTGGGGAAGTTGGATGATGATCTGACCCAATATGGCAGCTCTTATGTTCTTATTATTTCTATTTTATAGATGGGCAAAAAGAGATCAAGTGACTTTTCTAAGGTCACACAGGACTTTTATGGTGTTGTGTGCTCTTAGGTTTTCAATGTGAAATTTGTAGAGGAGCTTTCAGTGTAAGAGCTCTACTGATAGAGTCTATTTTTAAAGTATTTATTTAGCCAGTGTTATTTATATGTCCTTCAACATACTGCCTCCAAGTACATTTGTATAAATTTCTCTACATTAAGGAATGTAGAACTCAACATCATAATTACTACCGAATTAAGCACAGAGAGTACAGAACAATAAGGCAATAATGTTTATGAGCAGAAAATGCTAGGTTGTAGCAGACTGAAATATTTACACCTGTTCACTGAAATGTCACATTTACATATTTCTATTTTTAATTATATTTATTGTACAGTATTTACACTGCATGGATTGAGCATAATGGATAGGAGCTTTAAATATAAAAGGAAAGACTAAATCAAATAAATAAAATATGATTTTATGATTGGGGAAAAGGTAAATTGAATATTAGTTTCTGAAATTGTGCATAACCTTCATGTGTTAATAATTTAGATAAATAGGAACCTTCTTACTTAATAAGCCTCAAAACTTGATAATCTGGCTCATTAAGGGCCAAATCCTCCTCATCTTACTCTCATATTCGGGTCCCTTCTTAAAATCTTGGCTTCACTGACGTCAGTGGCAAAACTCCCATTGACTTCAGTGGGGGCAGAATTATCCCTTAAGATCCATGTCAGTTAAAGCTTTGGACCTTATTATCAATTGTCCTACATCTTATTCAATCATTTACACCAAAGACAAGGAAGTATAAAATGCTAACATTCTGATTTAGTAATGGTTTATACTCATTCAGAACTGGCACCAATAGCTACACAAACTGCAGGGTAACAGAGTATAGGACCTTTTCACTATAAAAGGTGGGTGATGGATCTGCTAAGCACGGGGCAACAGCTTCTATCAGTGCCCTCTACACTGTATGAACAGCAACTGCATAGCTATCCAGACGCTGGATGCAGAGAGGACCTACCTCCCTTCAGGAATAGTGCTTACAGCTGTGTGCAGAACAGGCTGTAACTGCTGGTTATTACAAATCTGTGCGGGTCTTGTGGGGGAGCAGCAATGGCTAGGCAAGGAACCAGTGCAGTCGGGTCACAATGAGAGATGCTAACAGATTCTGGCCTGGAAAACTGCAAGTTTCCATTTGCTTGAATAGAGACTGGGTTAGAACCCAGGCACCAGGTCCGTAGAGCCCTGTCTCTCAACTGAATTGCCCCAGGGGCCGAAACCTGAACCACTATTGCTCACTTTGAACTGTAACTGTTTAAACTGCTGCACCTAGGGTATTTGCAAATTTCTTTTCCAGCCAGCCCTAGTAAAATACCCTTTTCACTTAGCCGTGTGTCTGAGTGGTAGCTGGGAGTGCCTACATGGCCTACCTGGTGAACCACCTTCAGCATTGTCTTCAAATCATAGTGCACCTGACACACTATTGGCATGTTAGGGGTTTACTCCAGCACTGAGTAGCCCCAATTATTGCAGGGGGAAGAGAATGTTAAACTAGCTCTATTTGCTACAAAAGGTGCCAGCATTTAGATTTTACTTGTGACACTTGGACTTACACTTGGGGTGAAATTTCTGTTCCAGGAATGAAGAAATATGAAGTAGGTTGGGAGTTTTCATCTATACGATCACAAGAATGCTAGCTTCCCTATTCTGGATGGATCTTGCCTAGTGTCCTTGGAGGCAGAGAGGTTCCCTGAACTTTCTTCCTCTCTCATCCTCCTGCTCACAACTGCAACAGTAGCCAGAACCCAGTCCTAAATGTTCTAGTTACATTTATAACAACATTTGTTGTATTTGCTGTTAGACTTTAGCACAGTATGTCACAAATACACAGTGTATTCAGAGTCACAAAACCCATCAAAAAAGCTTTGTTTTACTTCTTTTTTTAAAGAAATACTGATAGATTTTTAAAAGTTAAAAACCAAATGTTTTAAGAAAGAAAGAAAGAAAGAAAGAAAGAAAGAAAGAAAGAAGTTCGTATTAGAGCTATTTTCATTCCAGGCCATGTTGGTGTGAACATTATCAATTGATCTAGGATTTAAGTGACCTGTCTGGAATGCTTGACAAACAAATTTTTCTCATGAATTATACATATTACTGAAAACCATACTTAATGGGAGACTGGAAAGAGGGCAGGTATTTCCATCACCTAGGGGTGAAAGCCCTGTAAATTAACAACAAGACGGTTCATTGAAGCAGGTAATGGATTGGTCTGTGAAAACTAGAAATCTTTGTGGGAATGAGTGTGATTATTCATATAGTCTGTCTGCTAATTATTGCTACTATGAACATTATCTTTGACTGCTTTTAAGAACTCTGAAACTGATAACTTAGTCAAATAGTGTAGTGAAATACTGTAATATGCACCATAAACAAGCAGTGCAGGTTCACTGCTTAGAAAACTTTGTGTTAATTTGTGAAATAACAAGAAATCATTTCTATATTTCTTTACACAAAATAAGTGTATATGGGGCTTGTAAAGAAAAGAGATAAAGAATATCTTCATACACTGCAGGTGCCCAAAAAATATGGTGGCACCTGAACATTCAGCTACAGGAGAAGTCGGTTCCTTTTGGCATAGCACACAAGAAGATATGTTCGGTGTTATGTATTTCTGTTGTAAACATTTATCCTTTTCCTTTGTGTCAGTTAACAAGAATTGTCATTAAGACTCTGAAGACAGCTTTGATATTTGATTCTTTTCGGTCATAAAACTTCGATTTCTTCTCCTCCGTTTTGTGGTCATTCATTTCAAAAGCTAAACCTAGCATCCAGCTGCAATGCCACTCCCCTTTTGGTTCTTACTTTCAGCCATTCTAATAGCTTGTTGAATTCAACTTTTACTTTTAAGTATGGTTCGTTGTACTCTGAATTTTCAGTATTTGTTGGTTTTTGCCAGAATGTTAGCTGACTAGCTATTTTTAATATGTCCATCACCACAGTATTTCTCCTCTCTAACTTAACCTCAGTCTTGCCCAAATTTATCTGCAGCTAGACATTTTTTCATAGATTCATAATTTTAAAGCCACAAGGGGATCATAATGGCAGTCTTCTCTGACTTCACTGATAACACAAACCATAGAATTTTATCCAGTAATTCCTACAGCTAGCTCATCACTTTTAGCTGAGCTAGAGAATATCTTTTAGAAATACATCCACTCTTGATTTAAAGACTTCAGATAATGGAGAATACATCAGACCAAGTCAGAGGATGGTGGGTATTCCTCAAGTAAAGATGGAGTAGAAGAAAGCATTGGGACATTAGTAGAAGAAGCAAGCAAACACTGTGTCAAGGTTAATTTCCAAAGGGGTAGCCGTGTTAGTCTATTGTAGAAAGACAACAGAGTCCTGTGGCACTTTTAAAGACTAACAGATTTATTTATCGCATGAGCTTTTGTGGGAGAAAATCCCACTTCGTCAGATGATTTGAAGAACTAGTAAATAAATAAATAAATAAATCTGTTAGTCTTTAAAAGTGCCACAGGACTCTGTTGTCTGTGTCAAGGTTGTCAACACTGTTGAGTGGTGGGGATATGAGATGATGTGAAAAGAGATGAGGGCAGAACGGTAGGGAGAGGCAAAATTATACAGGGACTTAAGGTAGAAGTAAGGAGCTTGAACTACATTACCAAATTTTTAGTATATTCTCACACACTAAATAGCTATTGAATATCTGAGTGAATTAAAAAGCAGTAATAGAAATTGCTTCTAATCATCTTATATTTCCTATTATTTCTTTTTACATATAAAGTATGTTTTTGACTGGCAACCATTTCACCTTAGAGAGTGCCTCTAAACCAGAAGGAGGGGATAGATTGTTCTGTTTTAGAACTGATTCTATCTGGTGCCATCTGTCCTTATCCTGATGTTAACCCTTTGTAGCTCATTCAATAGGGAATCTAACATACATTACCAGGAAATACTTCTCTGCTCTGAGAAAAATAAAATTTCCATCTATTTCAGTCCCTTGATACCACCATCACTTGCCAGCCAGACTTCTTACCATGTCAATCAAAATAGATGAAGACTGTGTTATATTCTTTCTTGGGCCATAGACTCTATGATGAGGGCTATATAAGAACCTAGCTAGATCAACAGACTAACCCTGTTTGGTACTGCTGTTGATAAAGATAATACACTTAGGAAGACATATTTTCACTGTATTTTTTTTCCCTGATTGAGAAGAGAAGAGTGTTCTAACAGAGAGAGGACATTAAACTCCCTTATTTTGACAACCTCTGCATAAAATTTAATCCCTAAGGCACTGATAGAGCAAAGCAATTGAGCATGTGCTTAACTTTAAACATGTGAGTAGTCCTATTGACGTCTTACAGGATACTTCAGTTAAAGTTAAACGCATGCTCCAATGCTTTGGTGGACGTGGGCCAAGTACTTAAAATCATTTTCTATCTAAGCTACTGATCACCTTCTTGGAAGAACTAGTGCTTCCAAGCATTTTTTTTCCTTCCAATGTTACAACATTTGTAGTGAACCCTGTCCAGTGGTCCACACTTAGAAGATGGGAACACAGACTTCTTTTTTTGAGTCCGCAGCAGTGAGCAGCATATATTTTTCATTTGATTTCTTCTCCCTTGAAATTTACCACAGGCATTCTTTCCTGGTGCTTTATTTGGTGAGCTACTGTCCATTGCAAGTGGTGTCATCTTTTCTATAGCGGCTCCATTTTTGCCTTAAGCATTTGTAATGTTAAATCTATAAAAGCACTGCAAATACATGTGAAAAGGGAACCCTGACTAACAAATTTTGAGAATAAAATCATGAAGACTTTGACAAACCTGACGTGTGATGCAATTCAATCTATAACACCTGCATGCACAGTCTTCACATTTAGTATTGTAGTCAATTATATTCATTGGACCATGGGTACTTGTGTTAACTATTGTAAGTTACTTGCATGAATACCAGGTGTCATCCTTATTGTTGACAGTTACATTTCATGTACATTGTGGGATAACATTACATTTCTCCTCTTCTTCTAAAAATACAAAACCAATGATTAAAAGAAGTTTGGCTACAGCAAATAAACCTGATATGCTTCCCTCCGCATTGCAAATTGCCCTGACAGGAGATTGTTTATAAAACTTAATTTCTTCTGTGGTCCGGTATAAAAGTTTACCAACTTAGACATTTCTGACTTTACTCCTAAAATGTCTATGGTGGCATATAGGAAATCCCAAGTTTATTTTGTCAATGGCCTTTTTATCACTGATTGAAAGGCTGGCAAGCTTCCTGCATGCCACTAGTTTTTTAGATAATATTCAGTATTTTCACTGTAGGTCTCAATTCGTAGTCATTCATTTACAAACTTTACTTGTTCTGGGCTAATAATCTTACGGATCATATGCTCCAGCCTGTCTGCTATTATTTTTCCCAGCAGTTTACAATCCCAATTAATAAGTGACAGGGGGCTAACCTCCAACTGGCTTTGAGAACCCTACCCAGAAGTCTATCCCACCATTCCTAGTTTCTTGAGTATAGTAAATATATGTTTTTATCCAACTGGCCATGCAATGATGTAAATTCAGTTTTCATCCCTACCATCTGGATGCTTAGAAAGAAAGGATTTTCACACCCAAAACTTCTTGTCTTTACTTGTGCATTTTCAGAAAATTCCAAAGCAATCTGATTCTGTCTGTGTCCTTCTAGCTGTGCACATGTATTTGAGTCCCTAGAAAATGGCACCAAGTTATCAATGCAAATTGAAACTACTGTAATACAACAAAAGTCCCTATTGACACAGCAACATTTTTCCATGTCGCTAAATAGTTGGCTAAACCAACTTTCAGGCCTATACAGTGTACGGTTAACAATCAGGTAATAACTGGTGAATTTTAACCATGTACTGTCCCTGCTAGAGGCCTAGTCAGGCATATGGCCTGGTCCTTTAATTGGCTAGAGATATTATTCAATGCCAATAACTTTTTAGATTTCTTGCTGTTTCCTTGGGCATACTTAACCCTGCCACTGTAAGTCTAGTCTGTCATCCTCACCCTCAGTGCAGAGAGACACAATGCACTTTTATGTGTGTCTAACCTCTGAAGAGCCTCTCCTGCTTAAGCCAGAAGGCTTACCTGACTATATCACCTGAAAGCCATGGGTTAGTTTGAAATGCCTGTTGCCTGTTTTGTGGACATACCACTTATGCCATTGATCATCATGTGTATCAGAGAAGCTATACCTAGTTTGAGAGAGCGATCAAGGCCTTGCTCTCCATCTGGAGTGAGCAGAGTATCCATATCAATTTGAATGTACTCAAAAGAGATATCAGAGATTCCAATTGCCTTGTAGACCATCAAGTGGGACCAAGACAAAATAGTCTGTTAAGGTTAAATGCAACCATTTGAAGGACTTGAACAATGTCTCTTGCAATCAGTAGACAACCCATTCCTATTTTGAAGAGATGGACCATGTAGTAGCAATGAGGCCAACCACAAAAGTAGTGAATCTCATGAATAGTGGAGGACTCAAACTGGGACTGCTGGTGAAAGAGTAAAAAGAAGAGAATATTAATCAAGCAGTGCGGTAACAAAACAAAGTTCCTGATTCAGGTACTGTGTGAATGTTGTACATGAATAGGACAAACCAAGGGAGGGGATAGTAATAGACCCCTGACTCCTGATGCATGCATGCTACTTTTGTTAAGGTACTAACAAACTTTCCTCAGGTGAGGGTGGAAAATCTGTTCTAGCTATATCTACCCTGTAGTATGCCCAGTCCAGCAAACTGTTCCCCAGGCACATCCATGATTTATCCAAAAAATTGGAGGAATAATTAGTCATTTTAAGATTGTTACAATAATATACTCCTAGCCCGCTCCAAAAAGCTCACTGAATTATGACACTGAATATTGAGCACCTCAGGTTCCCCCTTCCTGTACAGGCAGAAGCAGAGTCTGGGTAAGGGCTAAATAATTTGAGGCCATATTCAATTAAGAAAGTCAAAATCTCAGTGGTGTGGTGATGCTCGTGTTCATTTCCCATGAAAAGTAGACTGCGTCATGATCTAACCCATCTCTAATTTAATGGAAGGAAAGTAGATAATGGCGTGATTAAGTTTACTGTCTCCATTGTGTGAATTATTATTGTTCAACTCAAAGCTAACCAGCTAAACAGATCTACATTGACCAACAACCAGTTGTTCAATATCACTTTTTAGGGGAAAAAAAATAATTGCTAAAACTACAAGGCAAACATAGTTTCCATGAGAAACTCAGTACTAGAGCACATAATAAACATATAATTCATTAGCCAATTCAGGGTTGGAAGCAACATGAATTGTAGCAGGTCCCATATTATGAAAATTCGTATAGTAAATAGAAAGTTCAATTCTAGCAGTGCTCTTTAATCAGAATTTTTCTGATTTTTCTGGACCAACAAACATGTAAAAAAAAGCATTTCCATTTTATTTAGAGATGTGAAATTTTAGACATTTCACATGCCACTGCTGTTCGCTTTTCCCCACTCTCCTCAATTTGCACTCTGCTTTTCATTCTGCCATGCTCTGTTCCTGTTTTTCAGCCTATGTTTTCATCTTTTGCAGTCTTTTCTTAGCAGAATGCTAGCTCAATGAAGTCCAAGTCAAACTTTCAAAAGAACAATGTCAAAGCACATTTGACATTCGGCAAAATGAATTCCCTCTTCCTAGATTGAAATAATAACTAATGGATGATAGCTGAATTACACAATGATCTCACCACTATTACATGAATACAAATAATATTGTTTTTGCAGACAGATCTAAATCAAATCTGAGATTTCAAAATCCCTCAAATTGTGGGGGAATGGAGGCTTAGATATTGTGGACAGTCCTGATTTTACAACGAGCAAAAAGTCAAATCTAAAACTGCATTGATACGGGAAACGGGGGAGGGGAAATCCTGAGCTTCGCAGTTTCAGTTTTCTTCTGAGCCCTGCCTGGGCCAGGATGACCAAGGTTCCGAATCAGATTTTGAATTTCATGTCCAAAATGTTTGGCAAAACAGGGAGCACAGAAATACACAAGTGGTTACAGGGATCATTATTACACTTATCTAATTTCTAGAGATTTTCTCCCACGAAAGCTCATGCAATAACTAAATCTGTTAGTCTTTAAAAGTGCCACAGGACTCTGTTTGTTTTTCTGATTTCTACAATTATCTAATTTCTCCTGAAGATGGTTAGAGGTCTCAGACAAAAATGAACAATTTCCAGGTTGTCTCTAAAATGTTGGTTTGTTCACATTTAATCATTTTTCAAGCCCCAGCAATAATCTAAAACTTTAGTTTATTTTTACATACTATTGAGAACTTCAGTAATCTCATATTTAAGTGCTTAGATGCTACTATGAGATAGTACAGTGATAGACAATATAGAAATGCCATAGGTACAGAAAGGCCTTGATTCTTCACTTCATCCAACCAGTGCTCAGTGGAAGTGGAAGGGAACGGGCTTCAGGATACCAACTGAGGCTCCCTGACTCAGGGCCATGATGCATCAGAGCATCCCTAACTTTTCCACTGGCATAAAGTCCCTCAGGGACCTTCCACTAGTGGAAGCATTGGAATTAGTCAAGCTCAACCTCACTCCATCACATGCCTCCCCTCCCTTTTCTGCCCAGGACTTGCCACGCCTTCTCTATGCCCCTCTTTCCTCTTTCACACAGGGCAACATGTGGCTGGTGTGAAGGAGAAGAAGAAGAAGGTGGAGCCAGTTGCACAAGATTTCTGACAGCAGAGAGTTCCCCTTCACAGGGCAGTTCTCTAGTTACTACTTCTGGGTGGTTTTATGCTTCTTTGTGCTGTTTCATGGCACAAAGTAGCCTTAATAGATTGGAGACAATGAAGTCCTTCTATAGAAAAGTGGATTCCTTCTTTCCTCTATCTTGCTTGCTCCACCAAAGCAGAGAGGGCTAGGAGGAACAGAAGCTAACTGGCAGTAGCATGAAGAAGTTTTGGGTTTTTTTTTTCCCGGACAACTTACACAATTTTAAGTGCTACCAAGATTGTTCAGGAAGTTATGGGTCCATGTCACTTGAATCAGATGAGTTTTACTAAAATATCTTTGATATATCAGAATGAGCATTTCTCAGAGCACCATCAAGACAAATGAGGCAGGAAGGCTTATAGTTGTCAGTTATGGAAGAAAGTAAATATTCAGGGGTAAGTGGGTAGGAAACTTGGATTAAAGTACCAACACATTATATGGCAGAAGTGGGAGCCACTCTACCTGTAGAGAACTCCAAAAAGGGGAGTACCTGGAGTGGTCAGTTTTCAGGCTTCTAAATGGGAATTAATCCTTGGGTCCTAATGGGCCAGCCCTAGACTAAATGGTGCCCCAAGGGAGGAATGTCTTCGGCACTCCCCCTCAATTTGTTAACTTTTGAGTACCTTATTTTTATTGCATTTGTAGCCCATTTCATGACTTTGATGCACAATTTCCATGCATGATTTCTCCCTGTCATACAAGACAATAAATTTGCATGCTAGGATCTGTAAATCTGCATTTATTCTTGCTGCATATAAGCAAATAAAAAAATTCCTCTAATCTTACAGAAACGTTTTAATTTAAGAATTACTGGAATGTATTAATATCAAGAAATTGAACTGTACACCAACATTAGGTGGACCAGTACTAAATAGTGTTACAAGAGGTGATGGCCTTACAATGGTTAAGCCTGATCCTAGTTCAAAAGGTCACTTTTCTCCCTTTTGCCCTTGCGAACTGAAGCACAGCATTAGAAAGATCCAAAGATGGGCAAATGGCATTTTCAAGCAATAAAATAGCAGGCGATGTCAATTTCTCATCAACCATCATTGATTGAAGATATGTTTTAATGAGCCTGAGCTTCAAAAAAGCTGCACTAACTATTTGCATCTGTGACCAGCAGCATGAGTAGAGTCCTCAAAGTTATCCACATATTAGGAAAAGTATCCTTCAGTTCTGCATAATGAATGAATTGGAAAACTTAGAGTGGAAAGTGCTTCCCGTATGGCAAAATGTGATGGATGTTGTCCAATTTGACAAAGTCCAATTCATCAATTATCATTGATGTCCGAACATTCCCATGTGTCAGTGTCCAATGAAGGTCCGTGCAATTGTTGAAGAATGTTTTCCTGTCCACTAGCAGCTTTCTAAGGTCATACAAAAAAACCTTAGGTCTTTTTATAGTGCTTCATTTACCCAAACCCTTCTTCAATGGACACTCGAGCTATGTCAACAAGCAAGCAGAAAACCTCCTTTTTGCATTAGTCTTAGAAAGTCACCAAACGTATTAAGCATGGCAAAAGATGTAACAGTATTTCTTTTATATTGTTGTGTAGATAGGGGTTTGATAGATATCTCTGGTGTCTCATTAAATATGTCCTTTATTAGTCACTACTTTCACTCTTCAGATCTTAAAACAAGTACACTTTTACAAATCCACAATAAAAGAAGGTTCACAGTACCACATCTAGGCTCTCACTTCATTTCAGTTCATTTTTATATCTCATTGACTGGCAATGCACTGCCCCTTATATTCCTATGCGGGCAGGTCTGAAACATTTTAGAAGATTTGAGGAAAATGTAGTTCTCAGAAGGTTTGGAATGTTACATGAGATCCTACAAAGATCCAGAACATTCTAAGAGGTTAGTGAACATGAATCCATAGACAGCATACCTGAAACATTTTACTTTAAGTATTCTACTTTCCCTTTTGTTGCAATAACAATAGCACCCTGAGCCTCATACCCTCTTAAGCGTGGCACCCCAGGTGGTCCAACCTAAATCCAGCCCTGGGGCTGGGTCCTACATGCTTTTAAGTCTACTGGACCTCAGCAGCATCCAGACACTTCCTCTTTCTCCAGCCTCTCTGACACACTCCTAGGGAACAGAGCCCTGTCTAATATCCCCTTCTTAGACACAGCCCCACTGCCTTAAACCCCAAGAGCCATCCAACCTCCAAAGCCTCCCCAGGAGTTTTAACATGCCTTACCCAAATCTCCACATTTTGTGAGCATTCCAGGTTGTTGTTTTTTTAAACCTTTCTGAGACCTCATCAAGACAGTTTAAATATAGAAATGCACAGAGTCTGCAAAGGCACTTCTAAACCACACACTCTTTACTCACAGATAAATCAGAAGAGTTACAGGCTTAGGCAAACGTAATACACACCAGTACACAAATCCCTTTCCTCCAGTCTCCTCACCATGAAAAGCTGTTTGAGTTTTGGCTAGTATCCTTTCAGGAGCTCAAGACCTCCTGCATCCTGCTCCTCCTACATTCTTACTGTTTGTGCTGCTGGATGGAAAGAGACAGAGACCTCAAGAAAATCTGGCCCTTAAATTGAGTTCTGGCCTCCTCCATTAGGTGACCTCCAGAGCAGCTTCAAAACCCCTCTCAGGTAATCAGTTGCTTAGATCAAGCCCTCACACTTTGCCCCTTTAGAGTGACTACAGAAAAATAGTTCCTGTGGATTGCAGTCAGACTATTGTTCTAGGGTGGACTCTTTTAAATGAAGAACCATAAAAGTCAAAGACTATACATGGTTTTCCTATTGTTGGCCCCTCTGCTGGACGTAAGAAATTCTCTAAACATATCCTGAGTGTCACAGATCAAGATAGAGACTAAAGTGCAAAAATGAGGGACACAGTACAGTTTATAATCAAAATGACATTCCCAAAATAGAATAGAGTTTGCAGATTAATATACATACACGCAGACATAGTAATCCATCACAAGGTCTCTTTCATGTCTTTTCTTCGTGGAGAGAAGGGGTTGTTTAGGATCTTATACTATTAAGGATTGTATGTTAGCTTTAACTGGTAATACATGTGCTTGCCATTCGCCTTGCATAAATGTCTCTCTCTAAGTGCTCACCATTCACCTTGAATAAATGTCTCTTCTTTCTTCTGTTTCTTTTCTGTAAGGTGGACAGCAAATCTTCCTTTGTATAATGACAGTGATCTTATAATTGTATATGCAGCAAGCAAGAATAGGAACATAACACTGTATCGTTAAAGCAGCAAAGTCTCATGGGATACCTGCTATACTTAAATATGTTCATGGGAGTACGGGCTGTTGATCAGCGTAAGCCTAGTAGTATTCAAGGTGGGAGCTTGGAATGGAAATACTGATATCGGGGAAAACTGGGATTTCATTTGTACCTATTTATTTGATGTGTTTTGGATTTTGATTTTTTTTTTCTTTTGTTTTGGTTTGTTCACAAAAATAGAATTTTTGCTTTTGGTGTAAAAATTCTTGCTTCTTCCTGAGTTTCTGATCTGATCTTTCCAGCAGCTTGACCTGAACATCCATACAGATGGATAAGCACTGAGGGTGTGGAGGGGAGTGGGAAAAGCATACTAATAGTTGATTATACCTATTGGAAAGAGATCAGCTTCTGTGATGACGCTGGATTAGTTGAGTTTTAGTTCTGTCTCACCATGCTGACGGACACTTCATGCTGTGTTACATTTAAATTAATTTAATTTTGGCTCACACTTTATCAACTGACTTACAAGGCTAAGCTTTCACAATGTGACATCTATTGTCACCTGCTATCCATGTGAACTGTGTTAGGAAGCTTTATGAAGCCAGAGTGCCTACTTATTCCTCCTCATTATACATTGTATCTAAAATCCGCTGGCTACTTGCATTCCTAACTGCAGAGAATTTTAAAGAATGAATTTAGAGTTATTAGGAAAGAGGGTTTTTTTATTAACAGGATACTTTTTCTATTTTTTTCCCTAAATTGAACAATTTTGAATTGTAATATCTGTATTCCAATAATGCTTTATTCTGACAAAATGGAAAGCTCTCCCCCAGGGCCACATTAGTATCTTCTTCTGTCTAGGAATGCAGCTGTTCCAGGGCATGTTCTGAGTAATGTCTCTAATCGGCAGATATACAGATATTCAGAGTGCTTAGGCTAATTATGTAATAAGGGAATCACTCCTAAAATTTTATAAACGTTAATATAGACATTTAACTTCAATTTCTTTGAAAGTTGTACAGGAAATGAGAATTCTACTGGTACTACTACCAAATGCTCATTTTTATACTGAGATTTTAAAATGGAGGGTACTGCAGATCTAATGCTGTATTCAAGCTGCAAATGACTCTCTTTGGCATTGAAATATTGCTGCAATTAAACCTGCAGTAAAGTATTAAAAGAGGTGGGGGGGAGCATTTCACTGCTTTTACACAAAACTATGTGGAATCTTGAAAGACGGACCCCTGAATTCCATAACTTCACTTTTCATACACAATCTTCAATAGTTATTGCTTATTATGATTTCAGTGGCTCCACATGCAAGCTAATGCTGTGAAGCCTATCTATGGCAGCTTCTTTAACTCTGTTTGTAATGTACATCTCTGCCCAGTGCTTATTCATTTGCCTAGGTGTGTGTCTTTGTTTCTACATTTGTATAACCCAGTGAACCACTCATTTCAATGAGAGTCTTGTTTCAAGTATTTGGTAAACAAGCCAAATTTGTTTTCCATTGAAGTATCTGGGGAGGAAGGACAGTTGGCAAATGGCTCAGACCAAACACACATGCTCACTTTCTATCTTTCTCCTGGAAAGTGTCCACATTGCAGATTGATGGAGATCCATATGCAAGTGAAACAAATTCCCGCAGGTTGTAAGGTTCATCACAAACCTGATGACGTTCCACTCATGGGGCACACTTCTTCAACCTTGCCTTCTCTAACAAATGCACAGCAGCGTGTACATTTTAAAGAACAGAACATTGTACTCACAGTTTTTCCTCTGGAGAGAAGAGGAGAGAGGGAGCAACTCACACAGGACAGATACTAATCATGTTGCTTAATGCACAGCTGGAAGGCATTCAAAGACCATAATAATGAGGACTGTATAAGATCCTATATAGACCAGAATAGAATGAAGAACAGTGGTTCCCAAACTGTGCGGCACTCCGCCCCCCAAGTGGGCATGGAAGAACATGGGGGGGGGCATTAAAGGGGCCCAGACCACTCTCCATATGGGGTGGGGAAGGAGTGCCACCCTGCCCCACTGTCCCCCCAATTTGACCCTGGCCTCAGACTCCAGCTCCTAGCCCCACTCTGGCTCCCAGCTGTGGGCGTACTCTGGCCTCGGCTGTGCTCCAGACTTTGACCGTACTCCAGACCCCAGCCGCACTCCTCAACTTACTTCTGCCTCTGTTCCTAGCTAAACCCCTGGCCCCAATTGCACTCCCAACCCTGAACCCTGGCCCCCTTTACTCACCCTGCACCTGGCCCCAGCCATGGCCATGTCCCCCACACGAGCTGTACTCCTGTCCTGGCTGTAGCTCCAGTTCCTAGGGGAACACAGACCAGCTGGGGATGGCACAGAGCAAAAAGGTTTGGGGACCACTAGTGTAGAGGGATTAACACAGAATCACTATTGGCGTGTTTGGTCTTTCAAATAAAACTCAGGAACGTGTTGTATAAAGTATAGAAAAAATAGAAATTATAACTCTTTTGAAATGCCTTTCCTGGAAAGGGGCAAGTAAATTTCCAGTGGAGTATGTGAGGTGTAGCTGGACAAGTCCCATGTACTCCATGCAGCATTGCCATGGCAACGCAGTTATGTCAGGAGGAGGTAGTGGGAGTCTGGAAGGAAGTGGAGTTTGAAGTAACATGCTACCTGCTGAAGAGACTGGCCAAAGAAAATAAAAGTGAGTTTTGCCCTGCAGCTGCGGGAACCCGAGTGGAGTGGGTTAAAGACAAACGTTTTCTACAGAAAATACCATCCTTGCTCAGTATGTCACAGGAACATGAAGACCAAGGCCCTGCAGCAAAGATGGTGGTGTTGTCCCAACAAACACCAGTCGGCAAATTCCCATTCCAGCACTTCCAACATCTGTTGACCTCCAATTCTTTATCTCTTGTTGAGAACCTCCTGTGAGTTGCTCAACTCCCAATGAAGTCAGTGCTCAGCATTTTTGAAAAGCAAGCCATTTTGAAATATGGATTTAGGGGCCTAACTTAAAGTTCCTATTTTTTAACATCTTGTCCTAGCAAGCAGACAAGGAAGGGATGCATGAAGATCAGCAGCAGTGGAAACTCTGCCTTGGATCCCCCTCTTACAGACTCAAGTGATGAATTACAACCACCATTCAAGCCTCATAGGTTAGGACCTACATGACTAATATGGATCTCTACATGCACAGGCCTCAGTCACAGAAATATAACCCTTGCCCTCATGTCTGAAGAATCCACCAGCTCTAAATAGTCACAGAAGAAGGGAAAATTGTGAATTAAACCTTACATTTCAAAGCAAAGTAAATTTCAGGCCAGGATCATGGTCTCTCTCAAATTCAGAGAACCCCAAATTATTAGTGTTATCAATTAGTCTCAATGAGATGCAGTGAGCTACAGACTGTTCGGCGCCAAAGTGGGCTTTGAGTTTTGTTTTTAGTAATTTCTCCACAGACCTTTTAGCTAATTCCTCTTATCTTAACCATCCTGGTTTACTATTTGAATATTTGATTATATTTTCCTAATCAACATAAAATTTTGGACTGAAAAAAATCATATGACTTAGTTAACTATGGAAACTCAAAAAGACAACCTTAGACACTCAGAAAGAAAGCCTTACCTTCCAAAGAAAAGATCACATTAAATGATGAATACTAATCTGTCCTGCTGTTTTCTTCTCGTTTTTATTTCTTGAGATGCTACAGATTGTATTTTAACTACCAAATTACAAACATAGCTGAGCATTCACTTTAATCAAGTACAGGACTGTATGGTGGTATTATGGCTCCATTCAGTTAGGAATACCTGCAATTCCCAGATGCGCAAGGAAGCACGGTCATGTAAGGTAAGAATGTAAAGACTGCAGTTGTAACTAGCTTCTGTATGAGAGCATAAATTTCTTCCACTATAATTCCCTTATACATCCACACTTTGACTAGGCAGATTCTCCACTGTCTTAAGCTTTCTGTAGTCAAAACAGTAGTATATCAGAATGGTAGAGTTTGGCACCCAGAGTACACCAGGGAAAACAGGACTTTGTTTTCAGAACGATGGATACAAATGATATGTCCATAAAGCAAATACTATTCTGTATTTATTTTATAACAATATGCTACGGGTTTCTTATTTTCCTCAAGAAAGCGAGTCTGAACTGAGTGGCAAGGTTTCCCATTTCAGTTGAACTTCTATTCGTATTTTTAAGTGTGCTGTTCTGAAATGTAGCTTCAGAATTAGTGCTCCTGCTGAGTTTGTTGTTCTTGGGTCCTGCACAGTTATGTATAATTAAACCTGGATCACCACATAAAGAGCCTACTTGAACAGCTTCTCTCATCAATAATCTTTTCAAGATTTACAACCCAACAAGGAGTGAGACTACTCCTTTGTTTAAGGAAGAATGTCTTTAATTTCTTCAGTTTACAATCTAAGGATCTTTCTAGATGCATCATTGCTTCTGGATGAGAGGGTGATAAAGGTGGCCTAAATGCCTTTTATTTTCTTTGGCTGGCCCAGAGATTACAACCTTACCTCTCAGAGGACCTGAACTCAGTTATCAATGCCTTTGTTACTTCCAGTCTGGACTCTCTCCATGCACTTTTCTTGGGGCTGCCCTTAAAGAACACTCCAAAACCTCATGCCAACCAGGTACGTCTACTCAGACAAATCAGTCAAGATGCATGGACAAAAACCAGTTTGGGAGTAGGGAGAGCGGAAAGGTAGATTCTTTGGTTCATGGACTTTTTCTACATCAGATATCAGCTTTTAGCCTTTTAAAAATGTAGAATAATGATAATTTAAATAAACACCTTTTATCTGGTGATCTCACAGCATTTTGAAAACACGTATTTAGGCTCACAGCATCTCTGTGAGGTAGGTATTTTAGTCTCCATTTTACCAATGGTTAGATCATGTGAGTTATGGAAAGGTTAACTGACACAGTCAAGGTCATACAAAAAATTAGTGGTAGTCTATCAGAGCCAGGAATGGATCCCAGGAGCCTTGGTTTTGTTTTGGGTTTTTTTTTTGTTTGTTTGTTTGTTTTTCATTTTCCTCTATCCTACCCAGTACTCAAGCCAAACTCCCTCAGGTTTAGACCATAATATTTTTTAAAACTTTATATACAGTACCAAGCAGATGTTTTAGTTATATAGTAGGAATGTTTCATCTTTGTGTGATCTTTTTCGATTACTGTCTTTCATTATTTCATCAATAAAACAAATAGAAGAGTCTTCTTAAATAATTGTCCAAATGTAGCAGCAGCACAAAACACCAGTGCTGGAGTTGCACTTACTGAAATCAGAAACTAATCAAAACCATATTACATTTCCTGTATATGAGACAGAGAGAGAGCATAAAATGTGTTAAAGGTTAGAACCTCGGGCAAGATCTCCCACAGAAATCCAGGCCCCTGTTCCATTCCTATGTTACTAAACTGGCATGAATGCCATGAACTTCAAACCATAATGTCAATTGTCTTTAGTGATTTCTTTTATCAAAAAATTACAGTGTTTATAGATTTCATATGCTGGCTGAACCAAAGGCCTGATCAGTGTAGAAATAGTTAAGGATTGGAGAAATCATGTCTTTTTTAAAAAAATCAAAGGGAGGCTGAAAACATATAAACTCTGGGAGTCCATACACATAAGTAAATAAATATACAAACAAATTTTTCCTTGCAGCATATGGCCAAATGTATCTGTATCACTGATGTGTCATCATCCTTTCCTTGCTTAGAGACATTCCATTTAAGGGCCAGCTAAGAGCAGGACTCACTGGAAAAGACAGAGTGAATATTCCCACTATCAACTCAGTTTTTAGGGATTTATCATTTGGCTGTAAAATTAGATTCTAGGGTAAGTCTTCATTGTCAAGGTCTCAACCTGACAGCAGTGTTTTTATCACATTATTTAAAAATGAAGTGGCCCTTTTAACCTAAGGAGGATGTAAGTTGTATGTAAGTTAACCAGTTACAGGTGTGTTTCTTCTGCTTCTATAACAAAACACAGACTGTTTGTGTATATGCAAATTTAGTAAAAAGCACTGACTGAAGTCTTCTGTCTACCCACAGAAGAGATATAGAACAGACAATCAGATGTAAATTGCCATATACCCCACTCTGGCAATGTACATCAAAGCTGAAAGTATTGCACAGCATAAAAAATGAAGCAGCATAATTAAAAATATTATAAAATACATTTTTTTAAATCCCATCATCGTCATTTATGCAAATAAAATCAATTTGAGGTAATAAATAAGGGGCCAAGAACTGACTTTCTAAGGGTGCATCTACACTTGTAAATTAAGTTGACTTAAGCTTGCTTAAGTCGACTTAATTTACTCTGCGTCTACACCACATTTTCCTTAAGTTGACTTAAGCAAGCTGCTTAAATCGACTTAAGGAAAATAAAGTCGACCTAATGAAAATTAAGTCAACTTTATTAAACCTCCTTTTAATTCAACTTTAGGCTTAAGTTGACTTTCTAAAATCGACTTAAGCCAGTGTAGACCTGGAGTAGCCCTAAGTCAACTTAGAGTTGACTTAGAGCTCTCCAGGACTCCCCCACTACCCTCCCTGCCGGGGGGGGACACACAGGGGGAGCCTGGCATGCCCCCACAGGACAGGGCAGAGCCCTGCCCATCCTGCCCCTATGCCCTGCCAGGGTCCCTGTCTCCCTTTGCCCCATTGTACCCAGGTACAATGGGGCAAAGGCTGAGCCCCCTGGCACTGGGCAAAGAGTGCCCCCCCTGCCACCATGGACCTGCCCAAGGTCCCCCTAGACCCTAGAAGTCAACCTAGGCATCCAGTGTGGACACTCTAGGTCAACTTTGTAAGGTCCCACCTAAGTCGACTTAAAATTTAGGTGTAGACATGCTAAGTCGACTTAACTAAGTCGACTTACAGTCAACTTAGTTAAGTCAACTTAGCTAAAGTCAACCTAAATTTACAAGTGTAGACATAGCCTAAGAAAGGGCAATGAAAAAAAAATTATTAGGTCTTTATTAAAAGAGGATAGCTGTGGACAGAAATAAACACAAGATAGTCTGGGGAGAGATAAACATCCTAGAGCTCACCACAGCAACGTGATCCCTAACAGAAGAGTGGCGTGTGAGCCCAAACCCAATCAGGATGTATCTTAAAGAGGATCTCTTAAATATATCCAAGACCTACACCAGTGAAGATTTTAAAATATTCTCTAGTCTATAACCATTATAAAAGGAGCCATTGTAAAGGATTTCAGCAACATAATACACTTCTATACAATATGTGAGAGCACTTCTTAAAGCTGTGAACAATAATCTATATTAAGAGTATTTTTAATAATGTACCAAATCTTAAAGCCCTAACTAAGCTACAATTTTCTGTCAACTAAAGTTTCAAAAGTGATTAGGGCTTCTGGGGCCTAAGTTTTTGGGTGTTCAGCCTGGGACACTTTAACAAACCCAGATTCCCACTGGGTGGATGTTCAGCACGTTCTGAAAAATCAAACCCCTTTCAGATGTCTCAGGTTGGACACCTAAAACTGAGGCACCTACTAATTTCTTCTGAAAATGTACGTCTGAATGGTTACACCATGTGGAGCACACTGCAGGAAACAATTGTAGGAACACTGGTATTTGGTCTGCATTGAAACCAAAGGCTCTCCTGGCTAACTACAAGTGATAACAAATGCAATGTGTTTGAAATGAAACATTACGAAGAAAGGAAAGAATTTATAAATGTATGTGTCATTTATTCTGGTCCTCCTTTATAAGAATAGCTACAAGCTCACACAAGATATTTTTGAACTGAGATAATACTCAGAGTTTACTTCACGCAGGTCCAGCATATAAAAAACTGAAAAAATCCAAGATAGCTAAAATCTAAGGTAGCCTCCGTTCTTTCATTCTATGCACAAGAGACCCAGGTTTTAAAAATAAATCTCAAACAATACAAAAATTTGGAGGAATACCTGTAGACAATACGTGTGTGCATGTACATGTGAAGCCAGCCTGAAATGTTGCAGTGTCGACTGGCACCCTGATAACTGGCCGAGCTTGCGTGGCTTTGCACTCAACTTGACAGCCTTTCTTTGCCTGTAACAGAATTGCTTTTCAACACCTCATCTAACCAATTCTAAAATTTCAAGGAGTGTTCTAGGCGTCACTGGATGGAACCCTGTTGTTTTGTGGTGAAAACTGGAAAACCTGAATGGGGAAAAGGGGGAGGCATGTGGGGTAAGCACACACATATTTGAGAGTAAAGGGTCAATGTGGGGTGTCACAGTGGCATGCATGAAGAATAGGAGACCTTCATATGGGAGTCAACAGCCCTCAACTCCACTTAAGCAGCTAAAGGAACTGCTCTAAGTTGTGGTTTCTCTGCCAGAACAGCTACAGCACCGTACTAGAGTAGTTATGAAACTCCTTGCCCATCCTATATCACAGATGCCAATTGATTCACTCACCTCTGTTAAACACTCTGGGCCTTCTCCAGCTCCCATTCAAGTCAATGAAAAAGCTCCAATTGACTTCAATGGGTACAGGATTAAGTTCTCCATTGGCTACCATAGCAAAAGAATATACACCAGAGAAATACAAGCAGAGCAGCAAAATAATTGCCTGATTCAGGTAGGACATGAATCCACATCAGTTTTACCTGAATAGACTGCCGAGTTGCTTAGGCATGACTAAACGACTTTCTCCCCTCACTCTGCTGGATGTGGATCTGAACCATCTTGGTGTATTTTTTCTTGTCCTCCTTCATTTCTTCTGTATAGGGTCTAGAAAAAGTACAGACAAACAAGTAGCTTGAGTAATGGCAGGATCACAAGTGTGGGATATTCCAAGGCTTGGTTCCAATCATGAATGACGCTGTATCAAAACAGACCACAAGATCTGCAGGATTTAGTAATAACAGTATGAGGTAGCATATGGAGCATTCATACAGAAATAACTTTCTAGTGCATATTCCCTGAAAGAAGGCACATCCTGAAATTGAGAAAATAGTCATATATATATATAAAGCTCTCTATCTGCTTGCTAGCAACTAGTAGGACAGGGGATACCTCTTCTTTCCCTTGTTGGATCCTGGCTGTTAAACAGCTGGAGACAACATATTTTGGAAAGACATGGGACTGAAATCCAGATGCTGGAATGGAGAAGGTGCTGCTGGTTGATGTTGGTGCTTACATTTGTACTGTTATGTCTAGTGACACAAGTTAGCATCACATGAGGAGCTTTGTGCTTTTCATAGTGGTGTCATCAGATTAGAGAATAAATAGCTCTGTACACAGAAGGGAACTTCTCAGCATTTCACAGATGATCATTATTCTGCTCCATCTAAAAACATAGCCCCACGAGAGTGAGTCTACATTGATTTCCAGGGAACTTGAGCAGCCCCTTGGAGGACTGAACCCCAAAGATTCCAGGTGCCCCTCCCTCTACAATACTACCTCCCTTTTCTTGGTCCTCACTCTGGACCCCAACATTCTTTGACAGTGCCACCCACCATTAATCCAAACTTGGGGGGGTAGGGTCCTCTTCCTAGCCCCAATGCGTGGCTCTACTGACCTAGAGATCCTGGGAAAATGCAGTCCATCAGCAAGGGTCAGAGCACACTCTGATTGCTGAAGCTGTGAACTGCAATAATTGAATATTTATTAATTATTGTTGTTGTTATTATTATTTATTTATTATTTTAACTATATTGCTTTTAATAATAAAGTATGAGATAGATGCCAGCTAAAAGACCAGCCAGTGAAAACAATAGGGGCTAAACCATAGAAAAGAATCTATAGACTTACAGGAACTAGTAGATAGAAGAAAAGGTGCATTGTTTAGTAAAAAACAGCAATTGCTATACACCGAGGAGAGGGCAAAATTTTGAAACCAGCAGATTGCTGTGAAAATGTTATCTAAGTGACTTTATATATTCCCTTATTTGTTCAGACCAGAATTGTTTCTGTACTGTTTTTGCTAGAAGTAGGTGCTTTTTAAGAACAAGGAACCCTGGTTGCTTATCACTAATTCATCTCTTGTGATAGGTCACATGCCGAATTATTATACACCTAATATTGTGAAACCTAAAAAAGTAGACAGAAAAGCTGTCAACTTGTGTGCTAACCTTCTCACAGTGTAATCTGCACTGACTGTTCATGTTTGCCAAAAGGATAAGAAATTTAAATTAACTATTAGGAGAGAACTTGTGATATTATTATTAATTATTTGTATTGTGGCAAAGTCTAGAGGCATCAGTCATGGGTCAGGATGACCCCTGTTAGGCATTGTTCAAACTCATAACAAAAATAGCCCTTGCCCCAAAAAGTTTACAATCTACATAGAAGACGAGACAAAAAGTGAATACAGTGAAATGATACTGGTCAGAGTGATAAACAATAGTCACACAGAGCTCTAGTAAAAACAGGAAAAGTAAGGGAAACACCTCGGTCAATGATAAGGACACAACTTTCAGCAGTTACAATGGTCAAAATAAAAATTACTTAAAATGTAAAGATGGTCCCAAGCCACTATGTTCAGATTGAGGATTTTGAACAATATTATGCATGGGGATGTTAAGGTTCCAGGTTTTGGTTCAGCATGTAAAAGAGGTAGAGGTAAAAGTCAAATTTTCTAGATATTTTTGTCCAAAGTTCAAGGATGTTTGTGTCTGGACATGGTACAACACTTAAAGAAAAGTGCATCCAACAACAGAGGCAATACATCTGTTGCGAATTACGCCAACCAGATATCTTGCATAAATTCTTTCTTCCCTGTTTAAGTCCCACCACAACTGACATCACTTCCTGTTGGGGCAAGTATTCCATTCTGCTAGAAACCTGAGAGAGGGTCTGTTTTGTTTTAAACCTGTTCACACACTATCAGTGAACCATGTTTGATTATACTAGCAATGGGAAATATGCAGATTAACATTATTTTCTAAAGTTTGGGAAGTGATGTAATAAATTATGTTGTTATAACAGATAAAATGTAGCTTATATTAATACCCAGCAAGGAAAAAGACTTGAAGTATTTCTTTCTAAGTGTATTCAGATGATTGATATCAAAACACTGCAGGCAGGAGTCTCCACTCACTTCACCCATTTAAATCAGGAGTAACTCTGCAAAAGTGAATGGAATTGCACTGGGGTAGAGCTGGAGTGAGAGAAGAATCAGGCCTAATTAATCTGATTCTCCTCTCAGTAAAACCAGGACAAATCAGAAGAAACTCTGTTGAAGTCAACAAACTTAACATGGATGTAGAACCAGTTTGAGTAAGAAGAGAAGTGGAGACTAGATTTTATAACTACCACAGACTCTTTTAGATGTCATTAAAGAGAATAGTGTCTGCCCTGATAAGGAGTATTTGCCCCTACATGACAAATCTCTAGCTTGCAAGATTGCAGAGACTGTTACTCTGATGGTCGCTTGGTAAGGAATTTCTGCAATCACCAAGACACATTCTCACTACATTCGTAATGAAACAATGCAAGATGTCTGAAAAGCTGCACAGCAGCCATGTTCTATAGGTTAATAGGTTAAGACATTTTGATTCACTGCCCACCTGTGTTCAGTGTAGCTTGTCAGCTGCTTTATTTTTATTGTATGTGAGCTGTCAATCTAGCATCCATCTTTCCTTTATTTCAAATGGCATTTCTCCAACATAATGAATAACCAAAGTGTTGCACAATTCAAAATCCCATTTTCTTGAACTGCAGCAAAATCCTCCAGTACAATACATCCTCACGATGATGCTTTTCTGCTAAACAGCAGCCTCCATAGAGAAGAAAACTGAAACAAAATGCTTTCCAGCTCCAATGAAGTCTACTTCCACTCTCCCCATCCTTCACGATTTATGCCCATTATCCTCCCTTTTTGAGTGCATAACTCCCATTGCCATTAACGGGCACTCTGCATGTGTACAAAGGACAAATAGCCCCAACCATGCTCTTACTCTGACAGCCAAATCAGGGAACACTGCATTTTATATAAGCACACTAAAATATTGTTATCATTTCTAGTCTATAAACAATTCCAGAGTTTACCATTATTATTTCTCTGTCACGTACAACTGGATCTCTTACATACATTTGATATTAAGTTATATGCTGCATAAAAATATATGGATGGCCGTAGAACATAAGATAAGTCTTGCACTGAAAAGAGTTTCAGTGCAAATCTCTTTCTCTGTTTCTCTCTCACACACACACACACACACAAAATGAGTATTTGACCTTACTGATTCTGATAAATATAAAACTAATTTAATTATATGTTCATTTCAACTGGACTGTTGCATGTGTGTGTGGGTAAGAGGTATAGAATTAGGTTCTCAATTTTCAAATTTACTTTCCAGACCTAAATGGTCAGAACCCCAGCTACACTGGAGACCACTTCCCCACGCAAGACAGGCGATATTAGTAGGGATGATCTTTTCAGGAGCATGGTTTTCAACCTGTGATAAGGAGACAAGAGATCTATACTCTATTCCCAGTAATAACTCTACCTCAGTTTCTCAATCTGTAAAAAAGGGATAATTTCAATGCTTACCCACTGAAGCTAACAGAGGTGTTGTGGTCTCAATCCATCAGGGCTTGTAAAGCACTTTAAGATGTCTACTGGAAGACTCTATAGAAGTGCAAAGATACTGGGAAAATCCTGTATGTCTAATTCAGTTCTTTAATTGCAAAAAACACCCATCACATTCTATTAAACTTCAGTCTAAGTAAGGGCCTCAAAATTTGACCTTTAATTATTAACAGTGTAATTGTGCAAGATTCTAATTGGGAAAAAAAAACTTTAAATAAAAATTTGCCTCTTTTCAGCTTTACATAGCTCCTGGGAAAATGCACTGCTCCCTGCCAAGTTTCTTTTCACTAATGAACATCTTTCTCATGTTGTCAACTGTTTTTCTTTATAGGTAATGCCAATGCAAATTCCATCCAGGTTTCGTAGACTATGTCTACACTAGAAAAGTTAAGTTGACTTTGTTAAATCGACTTAATAAGATCAACTTTAAGACGACTTAAAAGTCGTCTTAACAAAGTTGACTTAACTTTTCTAGTTTAGACATAGCCCCTTGTCGACCTTTTTAAGTCAACTTAAAGCTTTAAATCGACTTAATAAGATTGATTTAGGTGCTAATCTCCATCCATGCTGGATTTAATTTGATTTAAGGAGTCAATTTAAGGCTTAAGTTGATCTAAAGGGAGGTGTTATTAAGTCAACTTAAGGAAATGCTTAAGTCGACATAATAAAAGCCTAGTGCGGACGTGGCTTTGTTTAGGTCGACTTAAGCCTCCTTAAATCGACCTAACTTGCCAGTGTAGCTGCACCCATGGGGAATTATTGGATTGAGTTACAGTTTGCAGATCTGGCACATGGAAGTTTATTGGCATCCCTGATTGACTGAGCTTTCCCTACAGTCTCAGGGTTAGAAGAAGCCATTTTGATCTGTTTTCTCAGGCCTCTGTAGAAGGAAGGAGGTATGTCAGAGAGCGTAGCAGCTTGGTCATCTGCCAAAGAAAGGTAGCAAGGCCAGCATTAGGCACAGAACACCTAGGTAACCATCTAGGGTGCTTGTGCCTCCAGCAAACCCACACTCCCAGAGGTCTGGCCTGGCCTGGCCTATTTCATCTCCTTCCCACCCCACCAACAGTTTCAGGGTCTCTTCTCCTTTAAGAGCTTCCTCCACGCCACACCAGCAGCTAGAAATCATTGTGACT
Organism: Pelusios castaneus; assembly: GCA_007922175.1. Classification (NCBI taxonomy): domain Eukaryota; kingdom Metazoa; phylum Chordata; order Testudines; family Pelomedusidae; genus Pelusios; species Pelusios castaneus. The sequence continues at coordinate 35,737,902 of ML685766.1, forward strand.
AGCATTTACACACCCTGCCCATTCAGCTTTGTGGGAGAAGAAATGCCAAAGGCATCAAAATATTGAGTGCTGGCCCAGGATGGTGCAGGTCACCAATTTTCCTCCCAAGAAGACAACACCAGGGAGGGAAATGTAAAGATCATCAGGAAAGAACAATGAAATTGGGCTGGAAGGGAAAGTAGGCAATATTTAGTGAGGGTCTCCATTAATTTGGGTAGTTCTGAGAAGCAATCAGATCACAAGGCTGCTTATCTGAACCAAACTCAGTACCTTTTGAGGTTTCCACTTCACTAGCCTTGCATTTAGTTTTCCGATGCAGAAGCATGTATCCGTGTTGTTTCGCTTTGGGAGGACTGCTTTACTAAGTGCTCTGACTTAGTTGTGCTGTGGTAAGATGCTGGTGTGCTCCATGCTCTTGTATGTAACTTGTCAATTGGAAGTTGGTTTACTGAATGTTTTCATGCGTACAGTGACGCTGGTTTGCTGGGTGCCGTCATATGTAGGTTTTGCTTTTCTGTCTCTAGAAGCAGGACCAGGGCCAGAATAGGATATTATTTTACTTTGGGATTCACAGTTAAGCAGAGAATAGTGGACAATGAAAAATTGCCCGTTTTCATAGGTGGAGAACACATACCCTTGTGCCAGTTGAATGTTTTATGTAACTGAACAGTTATATTTGGCTGCTCCTTTACACTTCTGTATGGGTGAGTAAGTGCAGCCCCATTTAACTGTGTATGTCAAATATACAGTATATCACACAACTTACTTTGTCTTCTGAAGCATCTGTGATATGGAGAAGGTCAGTTTATCTGCTCCTACTCCTCCCTGATGTTATTTTATTGAGCATTCATTTGCTAATCTTCAGTGCTGTCACTGCAGGGGGAATTCACAGCCTGCAGAGACCACAACCAGCAATTCTATGGCAACCCATTAAAATAACAGGAAGGGATTTTGATTGAGGACCAGGCCTTGAGGTCTGTCTACCTCTGACCCTTTCTTAACTCAGTACTTGTACAGCAAAACCTCCCATCAAATGTGCACACACCTACTAGCATTTAGTCTTAAGAATCACATCTGTTTCTGGAACACAGAATTGAGAACTTACATCATCGGGCCAAATTCACCTCTTTGCAAGTGTTTCGGGTACTACTATGTTGCCATGATGGCTTAGGTCAGCTGTTAGTACCATCTCACAGCCTGTCAAGTTAGCGTAAGATTTTAAGCATCTCTTATCTGCCAGGGAAAAGCATGTCCAAACACTCTGACTCCTTGTATTCTGTCATCACGAAGAGTTTTAGCCTTTTCTTTGTTGTTCTTCTCCTGATTGCTGCACGTCCTCATCTCTTCTGATCATGATTCTCACAAAAGCAATGTGTATAAACAACAGTGTTTTCTTTCTGGACCCAAATACCTCCAAGCTTTGGAAAAGTTCATATCCAAGTCCAAACATTGCCTCTGACCCCAGCTCCACATAAACCCCAGACCCAAAGACCCTAGTGTTGGGCTAGTTTGAAGCTGTAACCAGGTCTAAACTTCATGTACCAGGCCCACCTCAACTCCTTTATCAGCCAAACATTTTAACATTGTAACATTTTCATCACCATTCCTAGGGTGACTTAACTTGTGACATTCAAAAATGAGTACAGTTTCTATCCTCTTAATGAATGATTCTGATTCAGTTGTATCTTTATGTAATGTAATACAAGCACCTGCTTCAATGCAAATGTCATATGGAAAAAATGGTTGAGTTGAACTTATAAAGGAGAACGTGTCCTCAAAACATGAATTAATGAAGGTGAACATAAAGCCAAATGGAAATTTAGAAATAAGTGAAGTTAAACAAAAAAAGGAGAAAGATGTGCATGACTTCAAATTATAGGTTGAAAATATTTAGTGAGGCAAAATGCTAAGAAGTCTGAACTCTGCTGGGTTTGACACACTTCACAGAATGCTCTTTGAACCCTGTTCCACCTTCCACCCAGTTCAGCCTATCTTGTAAATTAAACAAGACTATGCTATAAAATAATACATAAAAATCAATATTCTGGCAGACCATCGTTCCTGTGTCTCTGTAGCCACATTATTATATGCTCATTCTCCAAATGCAGTATAAATCAAGAGGCATGATTTTCTTAAGCTTGTGCAGGTCCTTTCAGTGGCTCACAATCATTAAGAAATATTATCCTTGGAACACTCCAATCGGACACGGAAATATTATCCTCATATTACAAATGGGAGAACTAAGATCCACGTAAATTAAGTGACTTTCCCGTGGTCAGGCAGGGGGTGGGAAAGGCTGGAATTGACCCCACTTCTCTTACATCTCATTTTGGTGGCCTATCCACTACACAGGATGTATAGCAATCGAATCCAATCTATACAATACTGTATTCCAATAATCCAGGTTTGCTATTTAAGGGTCCTTTAGCAGTTTTAATTTAGTGTTGAGGTACTCACCTTGGGCCCCATTCATTCCTTCTATGAACACCAAAAACCATTAGAAATACTTTGAAACTGGATGTGATGTTATATTATCATGCAATAAAGTAACTAGAGAAAGACCTACTGGATTACATTCTCCTCCTGTTTACACTAGCATAGGACAGCTTTAACTCCACTGAGTCAAAGTGTTTAGACCAAGATAAAAGTGGCATAAATGGAACAGAATCAGACCCACCACATTTTAAAAATGCCTGTGCGCTTGTGGACACAAAGTAGCTACAGAGTTGTGCAAGGCTGCTGAGGTGTTGAGCTACCCATTTCAGTCTCTGAACCAGCATGCAAAGATATTTTCAGTGACACCTCTCTTGGGGGTGAAGAAGGGGAAGGATATGATAGCAGTCTTTGAAATTAGGAATGGTGTGGAGAGAGTGAATCAGGGCCATCCCTGGGGGGGGGAAAATGGGGTGATCACCCTGGGCCCCGTGGGTACGTGGGCCCCACGCTGTCATGCTCCCAGCGGGGTAGTGTCGGGCCCGCGCGCGCACCGCAGCCCCTTCTCCCATGGTTGCTTTGCTGCCTTTGGCACCCAGCCAAAGGCGGTGGGGTGGGGCGGGGCAGGGCAGGGCAGGGCAGGGCAGGGCAGGAGGGCTATGCCCGGCCCCTGGGCTGGCCCTCCCCACCCCCAGGGCGGAGCAGGCAGGCCCAAGGGCAGAGCACATGGGGCACAGCCTCTGGGCCAGCCTGCCCCACACGGCCGGCTCCCTCCCCAGCAGCCGGCTCCAGCTCCAGCCCCCCACACAGGTGGCCCCGGCCTCCTGGCTGGAGCCAGCTCCCGCCGGGGCCAGGGCCAGAACCAGAGAAGGCTCTGACCTCCCCCGCCCCCGCAGGCGGGGCCCCGCTTTGGCCACTTGGCCCTGGACCCCGCTCCCCCCATGGGACAGTGCTGTGGTGAATAGGGAAGTGTTATTTACCCCTTCATATAATACAGGACACAAGAATGTGGGGTCACCCCCTATAATTAATAGACAGCACATTTAAAACAAACAAAAGGAAGTACTACTTCACACAGTGCACAAGGAATCTGTGGAACTCATTGCCCAAGGATGTTGTGAAGACCAAAATGATAACTGGGTTCAAAAAAGTATTAGATAAGTTGGTAGAGGGTAGATCCATAAACATCTATTAGCCAAGATGGTCTAGGATGCAACACCATGCTCCAGATGTCCCTAAACTTCCAACTGCCATAAGCTAGACTAAGGGATGGATGACTCTAAATTACCCTGTTCTGTTCATTCCCTCTGAAGCATCTGGTACTGGCCACTGTCAGTCCGTGGATACTGGTCATACCTTTGGTCAGACCCATTAGGGCTGCCCTTGCATTATTAAGTACAGTGCTTTTCACTTAGGGGAGACATTGCAGCTTCAAGTCCTAAGCCTACATCAATCTTTAAGCTCTTGCAAAGTCTTATTGACAGTAGCAGAAATCCTCACACGTCAGAGTACATGCTCAGTGGATCCCCGTGCAGGGGCCACAGGGGATTTTTGTTTTGCTGTGTGAAGGGTGAATTGGTGAAGAAAGGTCAAATGAATTTAGGAGCCAAGAAAACTGAAATATCTGCCATCCCTAAATGCTACATTTTTTTAAATCTATTCACAGGATAGGTATAGAACAGGCAGTAATAGTGCAAGATTCTCTTCCAAATTTGGCAATGTGCCTGAGCTCTTTCATAAAAGCATTGCCTCTAGGGCTCAGAGGGTAGTTCTGTTTCCATTCATTCTTGTGGATTTTTGCTAAAAACTGTCAATAAAGAACCAATTGTGATATTGGTTTTTGTTACAATCAACACTGGTCCACTAGGAAGTGAACTGAGACCACCAAATTCATCCTATATAGCATTTGTCATTGATTCTAGCCCACATGTCAGGCTTTTGCTCATATAAAGCCCTGCTCGTGTGATAATGAACATATGCTGTTAGTGTGCAGTAATTGTCCTTTAGCTCCTTGTTGGCTGGATTTATTGTCTAAAACAATCGTGCTGCAACAGAGGAAAAAGTAAATAAAATGTTTATGAATGTGACAAAGCTTCCTTCATCACTAAATATTGAAAAGGCTGGATGATCTAGATGGCTAAAAATGACCTAAAAAACGTGTGTGTTTACCTTGGGTTGGCTCACTTGATATGATTTTCACCAAAAGCTTTGTCTTGAGCCAAAAATCACAGTCCATGGGCCAAAGCAGATAACAAACACATACATCTCTGAGGTCATCAGTGCTTGAATTATTGAACGGTTTTCTGAGCCTCTTCTGGGCAGACATCTGGACTATAGCTTGCCAGTAGCATCTCCTTCTTCTAACACATACTACACATCCAAGAATGTACAACACAGCATTATAAACCAAATGAAATAAATCATATTACTTCTAAAAATTCCCCCACATACACTTCCTGCCTAGTAAAAACTAAACAATGAAGACACCGCTCTTCTAAGTTTTCTGTTTGACAAAGAACTGTCATGTCCTGCAAAGATAACCCAAACTTTAGACTCTAATCCGTCATCTTAAAGGAAATGTATCTTCTGTGTGGGGAAAACACATTTTTCCATAATTATTAAAAAACTAATATCCAATTAAAGTTTTCCCAGCTGCAAACTTATTATATACAGAAATGTCATAAAGTTATTTTAATGGTCTAGTTGACAAACAAACAACCCTGTCAAATGCTGTGTTTCCAGGGCATACGTATAGAAGAGGCCATAGAAAATTGACCCATTATAGGACTGATCTGGCAAGGTGCTCACCAAGCTCCAATTCCCACCCAAGGCCCTGATCTAGTAAATCAATCAAGTATAATCTCAACTTTAATTCTAAGAATACTCCTATGGCCATCAGTGGAACTACTCATGTAGTTAAAGCGAGTACTTGTTCTTGTCTGGATCAGGGCCAAGTTTTTTACTTGTTTGGCAGCTGCAGGTGATTAACACAAATTGAAATTGAACAGCTATATGTACTGAACCATAGCTCTGAACACCTTATACAAAGGAACATCCTTCTTGAAGGAATAGACCTGCTTTGATTATTTTTGTGTCTAGCAAAGAGATGTGTGTATGGGGGTTCTACTATATTTTTGTATTAGATGCCTACTTGGTAAAAGCGTTTTGTCTTCCTTGCTGAGTCAAGAGCCAATGTGAACAATTTCCACCCTTTGCTATTCGTATATGTACTTCCGACTGACCTTCCTCCCATTAAAATATAAAAGATTTAGACAACAGGATTAAAATAAAAGATGTAAGAATATATAGAATGTCACACCTGCTGCACTTGTGAATTATTGGTCTCTTAAACTTCTATAACCCAACGCTGTCAGTGATATCCTTTATTTACCCTTAAGGCGCTTGGCAGCTGCTAAATGGCTGTCTATGGCAGTTTGGTAGAAACAATAATCATACTTTATAAATCAATGAAAATGAAGTTTTTGCTGTGATAATCTGATATAGATTTGCTAACATTTGTATGAAATTCAATTCTGTTTGATTGCATCAGCATATGTTTCATTTCTTCCAGCAATATTGATTTTGAAGGTTCTTATCCATATGTCTAAATTATTTCTGTTACATCTTTGTATTACTGTTTGGAAATAACCTGGATCATCTGAAGCCATTTATTCAATTTTCAGCCTTTTTAAAATCTGGTTAGTCAACTAATGTAATCTGACTTGTATTTTCGATAGGCAAAAAGTATTCTGAAAAACATCTCCTGTATCATAGCAATACCTGCTAAACTTACTCTGTTGTTAAAACTGTGTTGATATTTCCAACATGAACCATTGACATCAAAGCCAAATTTTAAAATGCAGACCCAATAGCTGTGCTAGCCCGTATGGTCACATGGCTGTATAAACCAACCTTTACATGTCCAAATGGCTATTTGTGAATGCAGATATAGCAACTGCATACTTAACTGCCTCTTTTAATATTCAGCTGTATACTATGCTCATATAAATTGCTGCCTTTAGCCTGATTTTCAGATATGTCGAGCATCTGCATTTTTTAACACCTTGTCTGGTAGGTGTGGGCGTGGCAACATGATAGGCATTCTAAGCAAGTACAATGCAGGCTACAGGACAGACAGAAAGAAGAGCTGTCTAACGGCCATAGGTGAAGCTAGTTGAAACATTTAAATGGAACCATTTTCTGTCCGAGAATGTAGTCCTTTCAAAATCTAAACACATTGTGAAACCCTGTTTATCTTGCCAAGTGTTATCTGGCAGAACATTATTTTCCAAGTGTTATTTTCAAAATTGTTAGTTTTGTCACCTTTTGGGGTTATTTCGTTTGGGTGAAAAACTGAGAGGAAAATCTGACATTTTCAAAATGAGTTGTTTTGACAGTTTCAGAACAAAATGTTTTGATTTTTCATTTTTTGAAATGACTTCTTTTCTATGTTTTATTTAATGTTAATTATACTACAAAACAAAAACAGAGTGAAAATGAAACATTTTGTTCAATCCAAAACTAAATGTTTTCAGCATTTTCTTTCAGAGAATTTCAAAATGTTCTGGTTTTGCTCCTAATTGGAACAAAGACAAATGTAAAAATCTTAGAAGGCTTCAAAACAGAATTCCATCATCCACAGAGCTCTAGCCGTAAGCAAACATAGTCACAGCCTATGACTTGTTGATAAAACTTTAGTAGCTTCTTTCTGTCTGCACACATTTGATATTCTGATTGTCTATTACCATCATCAAGGGTGCAGCTCATCTCCCTTCACAAATACCTTTGCCAACACAGTGGTAATGCATGACCACTTAAAATGTGCTGCAAGTGACAGCATAATGTGGAAAGTGGAGTGGTGAGATTCAGCATTTCTGACCGAACAAATCTTCTGTGTCTGCATGAGACATGCTAACAGAGAAACTCCTGATTTAAGTTTCCTTGCCATTTTAATACCATAGTTGAAAATTGATCTGCATAGTTTCTGAGTAAGAAGAATTGTTCCAGAATGTTGAAACAAAAGCAGAATAGCTCAAAATAGTTTGCATCTACTTAACTTGCTACTACCTTCTAGTTTTGGAGGGTTTTTTGCATCTCTTCAAGCTCAAGTCCTAATAGTAGGCAAAGAACAAGGGATTAATCTATTATGGTGTTGGTCAGAGGTTGTTAAGGCTACTTCCCAGTTCACTAGATCACATCTGAAGTAGTTTAAAATTTCTCTATCTAGAAATTTGCATACAATTGACCTTACCATAATTCCCACAATGGCCAAATTCTCCTCTCGAATGCTCAAGTATGGATCTGTCCTCCTCCTGATTGATGCTGCCCGGAATCTGTATGCACACATTTTGTCAGGCCCAGGAATTTTCTATTGTGGATCAAAATTCTTCCATTTATTTTCTTTCTAGTTAAAAAGTTACTACAAAAATAATTAAACTACTTGAATTAATTTTAAACTTAACAAAAGGCAGGAAAGTCAGAATAAAGGCAGGAATCTCCCATCTGAATGGTACATCAGAGCAGCTCATTTTTCTGAAATCCCGGCAGTGTCCAAAATGAGTACAAACCTACTGTTCAAACCAGTGTTTTATTTTCAGCTCTGAATATCATGATTGTTCAAGCCAAACCCTTAACATTATTTTTTTAAAGGACTGGTCAAGATATTAATTATAGCTGCACTATATTTGAGTTAACAAAGTCCCTTTAGTGTGGAAGTTAGTATAATCTTTTGGAGCAAGAATTTCCATCTGTGCCAAAAAACAAACAAACCAACCAACAAAAAAAGCTTTCTTACTCTGAAATATCCTTGATCAGATTAAATTTCTTGCCAAGAGGGATATACACTACATGACCTAGTCTACCTGCAGAACACAGACAAATTCCAAAGGGGTAGCCGTGACAGACGAAAGGTTTGATTCTCTTTATATTAGCTTTTCACCTGTGTAACCCACTGACTTCAGTGGAGTTACTCGTGAGTTAAAGTCGAATCAAGCCCCAAAATTCTGTATGCATTACTGGGAATTACCCACACACAGTCCATTTCTCCATAGCCTAGGGATCTATCTGCTCCTCCACTGGGTCTAAGTGCAGCTTGGATAGAGTGCAGAAAGGAGCTGCAGATAACCAGCTGCTGCTTGCTCCCTCTTCCAGGGCCACCCAACACAAGGGCAAATACCTTACACAGGTGGAGGATCAGGCATATTGAAACTCCTCTCTACCATACCCACTTCCCACCAAGCTCTATCCCTCCCCCAGGACGCCCTAGACACACACCTTTATTCCCCTTATGCTGGGAGAGTCACAGCTGCTTCTGCCAGCTTATACCTGTGGAGAGTTCCCATGTATTGACCATCTCTGAATTTTTTTAAAGCCACTTTGTACCAGGTAAGAATGTACATGGTGTAAAGTGGCCTTATTGGACAGGAGACTCTGGCCCTCAATCAGCAAATAGCCACTACGTGCATAAGCCATCCAGTTTACTTCAGTGAATCTACTTTCGTGAGTCAGGATTGCTCATATGGGCAAGGCTGCAGAATCAGTCCCTATATTTCTATATCACATAATTTTGTTTGAGATCACCATTGATTAGTGACTCACTGCACCTTTCCTGTGATAGAATCACCTTTGTGTAGTACCAGCACCTTTCCTATGAGCCTTTCCTACAAAAGCTACAGGACAAAAATTAATCCAATTTAATACAACAACATCTCGAGTTTTAAGACACCCTCATTTTAAAGCCCTGAGCTAAACTAATCACATTTCATACAAGACTCAAGCTTCTAAATAAAGATATGTGATCCTAAAAATGAACAGCAAAATTCAACTTTCTGATCTACTGTAGATCACTTCAGCCCAATTCTCTCTGTTGCCTCTTTTTCATTGTCTGTTTGTGCAATTCCCAGCATTGCCAATGTGAACTCCATGCATGGCACGGTGTAATATAAAAGAACAGAATAAGAGGGCTGCAGTGTGAATCAATAAAGGAAATATTGTCAGAAATATAAAGCATTCTTTATTAACAAGTCCAAATTATTCCCCTCTAACTGCTATTCATAGCTTATAGTTCCCTGGTGGCAGTACTCAAGGGAGTAAATAAAATGCTAAACATTGTCCTGGAAGATGAGAGTTGAAAACAAAAAAAAAACCACAAGGAAATTGAGAATCTGCAAAAGATTAGGACCATATTCTAAACTGGATGCAAAAGAGAAATCTACCCATCCATCCACAATAGACCAAGGACTCATTCAGGAAAGAAAAATCATAATATCAACCATAAACATTTTCTTTCATTTTCTGTTTGTTGTAAAAAAAATAATAAAAAAAAAACATAAAGACCACTGTTTCTATTACTTCACCATTCTATAAGCTTTACATTTTAGCTGTTAGCTGAAAAGCTGTCTTGGGCAGTTTATAGCTACTTTAAAGGAATGCACTTATCAAGCTCCCTAAACCTACACCACTTTTTCTCAACCTCCACTTTTTTCCCCTCCCTATTTCTCACATTCACTTTCTTACTTTGCTGCCTCTTTCTCTTTTTTCAATCTTTCTCATCTAGCTCTTCCATTGTTATTCACCCTGTTTATTGCTTCAAGCAACCCTGACATACTGGACATCATCTGAAACCACAAACGACAGGATGCAATAAGCTAGAGAATAGCAGTAATCTGAGGAAAGTTCTTCATTCACTCTTGCTCCTAACTCTCTGTCTTCTTATCCTACATAGAAAATAAAAAAATCAATACCACCTCACAGAGCTTGATAAAAGTGCTGGACGAGTACAGCAGGCATGCTGGATATAGTAAATTAAAGTGATCAAAATTTTCCAGTCGACTCTGCCTATAGCCTACATAAACTAACAGCCCTGTCTGCATGTCTGCCATTCTGGAAGCTTTATTTTATCTGGGTCTCTAATTATCTAGAGAATGAATGCATATACTATATATCTGCATACATATACCAGTATGATTGTGTATGTGACATAGCTAGGGGTATCCGTGTACCTATATTTAAAATAAATACGTTTCAGTGTACATGGGTAGCAATTTTGAGTAATGGGTACTCACACTTGTACCTGTACAGAGATAAGCATGGAAGTAATTTTATGCACATTATTATCAACAGAATGTTTTGTTTTAGAAGTTCAGAATATTCCATATAAGACCAGATCCGCAGCTGGTGTAAATAGCTGGACATGGCTTAACGGCTTCTAATCAATGTCTAAGTAATATGTGAGATATTAGAGAACAAGTCAGAATGATGAAGCACGCAGCAGGGAGAGATGGTAGTACCAAGATGCTAAGATTAAGCCCAAAATGAAGAGCCGATTCTTTCCTCATGTGCACCAGTGCATGAATGCCATTGACTTCAATGAGAGTTATGGACACGCATACCAGGATGAGATTTGGACTCATTATTTTGTGGTAAAACTTGAACATGCCCATGGACGTCTGCAGGACTTCTGAGTATAACACTGCAAGTGAAAACCTGGCCCCATTGAAACTATATGGCAAAACTCCCACTTGACTTCAGAAGAGTCAGAATTTTACCTTATGAATGCATTTGGCTATGTGTCCTAATCACAAGGACGGTTTCTGCCTCTGATGCTAGTGAGCTGGTGTTCACCAATCTGTTTGGGTGGGTGATTCCAGTCTGCACTTCTCCCAAACAAAGGGCCTGATCTTATAAATGCTCCTCATGTGGAACTCCTAAAATAGAGTCTCTATGGAGTCCTTATACAACTACCCTTCTTTCTTCTCACATCTGGTAAAAGAGGGGGGCATCTTGTACAGGGATGCATCTTCAGGCCCTTCCACAGGCATAATCTACACCCGTGATTCCCAACCTTTTTGGCTTGAGGATCACAGATATTTTTACAATCCTCAAGGGCCAACAGTCTCCACTAGCAGGCTTGCACCCCTCCAATACAGCCAGATGTAAAGAGTGCAGCAAGGAGGCTGCCTCACTTCTCGCTGATCTCCCCTCGTCCCTGGTTGCAGCAGGGAAACCACACACATCTTGTAGCCCTGTGCGTTCCACCTGGGTCCCTAGGCAGTAGCTCCCTTTTGCAACAACAGGGATGGGAGATCAGCGCTCCCCTCCCTCTGGCTCCAGTAGGAACCCCAGCACCTGGGGACCTAGGTGGAGTGTTTTGACATGCTTTCTGCTACAGCTAGAGGGAGAGGAGCGCTGATCTCCCTTCCCTTTGGCTGAATTAAGGAGATTGCACTGGTCTTTTAGCCCCGTGGAACTGCACGCCGCCTGGGTCTATAGACAGTGGCTCCCTTCTGCAGCCAGCAGGAGAGGAGCTGTGGGCCTCTTTGAAAGCCCCCAAGAGCCACTTCTGGCCCACAGGACACAGGTTGGGAACCATTGATCTACACTCTCCTACCTCTTCTGCTGGGAGCTCATGTAAAGAATGGCTCGTTGCTGTACTGGATGGGGAAAAAACCCACTATATTTACCAAGATTTTTATTCCTCCAGAGGAATAAAGAGAATCTGTCCAAATGCTCTGGGCCATCTTAAAAATTTTTTTGAAAGTAGCCGTTTCAATTACCCCCAGATCAAAGCAAACAGGCCTTCAACAGATGCAAGTAGAACAAAATATAATTAACCACCTCACACAGTCCCCATTGGAATCCCACACCTCATCTATCCAGCCCAGCCATTCACTCATCTCCTTTTGACTGCGGGGACAAGATGGATTCTAGAGTGTGCCCAGAAAACTAACACATTCAGCTTATTTAAGAGCAAGGGGAAGTGAGTTCCAAAGACTCAGACCTCCAATGTGGGGGGGTTGCCTTAACATCTGGGCCCTATATACCACTAGAGTTTCACCTCTAGTGCCACCACTGACCACATTGCCTCCACTGTGGCAGTATGCCTGAAGGAGACAAGCAAATCCTAAGCAGATCTTATTATGCTAGGCAGATCCTAAATCAATCAGCGCTTGACAGGTCAAAACATCATGTTCAAGTCAACACGGAAACTGATTAGCTGAGAACACAGACTGTAGAGCAAAGGTTTAATATAGCCATGAATAGAAATGCCCTTTAGCAAACAGCCGGCTGCATTCTACACCAGTGGCAGTTTTCAAATAGTAAATTGTAGCCCCCAGCAGCATGCCTGGCAACTGTCTAGTCTTGAGGTGCCAAAGGCATGGATGGTAGCTTCAAGCTTCCCAACCAAAAGAACTGGCACAATCTCTTAGTCTTCAGTACATGGAAAATAGGTCAACTTCACTGTAACTGCTACCTGCTCTTCTAGTAGCAACTGGATTCTATCAATACCTTCAGATAACAAACCCAGTCAATGTGAAGTGGCTGCACACCCTCAATCAAAGATGCAGAAATTACCTGCCCCCCATATCTTCCTGGCCTCTCTCCCCAGCCAGCATCCCCTCAGTCTTATCTGAACTCAGCCTCAGCTTGCTAGCGCTTATCAGTGCCCCAGTTTCCCATAGGTGCTAAGTAACATATCAACTGCTCCAGCTGTGAGTCAGCAGAGATGGCGTTATACCGCCATATGGCATCAGCATAGTGAAGACACTGCAACCCTTGCCTCTTCACCATCCTTCCCACAACACCCTTGTGTACATGTTAAATAAGAGACGTGACCAGATGGAACCTTGCAGAACCCTACAACAGAGTACTTAGGGGAGGAGTGTGGGAGTAACTGCTTAGTACACCTGCTGTGAGTGCTCATGCAGCTAAGGTAAAGCATCAGGTGTCCACATGCGAGCTCCCTCACCATGAGTAGAACCACACTGGTTCCACTGTCTGGGACATCTTTATGGCTATGGGAATGGGGCTGGGTTTGGTCCTAAAGGATAAATAAACAACCTAAAGTTCACCCAACTTGCTTAGGCAACAGGGAATACACAGGGGTTAGGAATATATATGGGCCAAATTTCCAAAGGCGTCTCAACCCAGGCTACCAAATAGCGACCATGACTGTGCCCACACAGGTTTGTGCAGGCACAACCTTACCCACGTTAATTTTTACACATGTAAAACCTTGAATTTGTGTGCACAGGTTCTGCTTGCACCTGCAAATCACATGAAAACGCAGGCATCCAAATGCAGTTTATGTGTACACATCCAGCACAAGTCTTGACAGAGTATTTTGTGGCAAAGCTCTGTAATATTTACATTAGAACACTCATAATGTCGGGGGGGGGAGGGGAGTTTCTCATGGAACACCTATACTGTATGTTCCCATTAAGGTCAATAAGAATTACATGTGTGTAGGGAAAAGAGAATAGTATAAAGCAGACGGTTACAAGAATTACAATTGCACTTTGCAATTGGCTAAAAGCCAAATTTTTCTTTTCATAATTGGTCAAACCCCCAGGAAATCACTGAGAGTTCGGCCTGAGTGAGGATTGCAGCATTTGACCCTGAAGGAATTCAGGATTTTCATTCTCCAATCCCTTTAGTCTTAGTTTCTCTCAACATTTTGTTTTCCTCTCTCTTCCCCTTTCAGATCTATTGTTTTCCACAGTCTTTCAATCTCTTTGTTTGTATTTGCTGCCCCTTCAGCTCCACTTTTCTTCCTTTCCTTTCACTCCAGATTCCCTTCAGACAACTACAATCAGTGTTTCCTCAACCAGCCCAGAAGGCAGGAAGACACTATTTGCCCTGCCTAGGAACTAGGCTTTGTATTTTGATGGTCCTAAATGAAACTCAACCTGGAAAAGTCTAAGGTCCATTTGGTATTTAGACCCCCCAGTTGGTGCTGGCTTCTCAGGTGGGCTAAACAAATTTCTCATCCCTAATTTAGATCATTTAAAATCACGTGTTCTGTAGCTAATACACCTACATAATTCAGTGGAAGCTCTTATGGTCCTCTACATAATTAATCAGGGCCTAACTCTGCTGCACTTACACACGCTTAGTAAAGTCGTACTGCCTAAATAGTCCTGTCATTTTCATTGGGGCTATTTGTGGGGTGAAGTATTACACAATGGAAGGAAAGGGTATAGCATCAGAGTTCAGTTTGGGATGTGGCACGATTTCTATTGCAAATCAGAGACAAAATGTGCTGAGTTACAGGATAGCATGTTTCTAAATTACAATATCTTGCCTAGTTTTGTATTTTATTTTATTTGTTTGTTCCAAATATCTCGAGTAATTACACCAGGTTTTTTTCATTTTTTTCATTACACTTATTTCATTTTTTTAATTCAAAACCATTTAAAGTGATAAGAGCACTAAAATTATATTTTATACCACTATAACATAACAGTCAAATGGGTGACTACAAAAAAAATGGTTACAGGCTGAGTTCCATTTGCCAAGTTTCATTCCAGAGTGAATGTTCAGAGTTACAGTGGATTAGTAATGAAAATGCTGGCACAGACGTAGCTATGGCAATGCTGTAATAAATGGCTCTGTGCATTACGTTAGCATGTAAGCATGTATGTATATTGACATTAATATATTTGTTATCTATTTGGGTATATTTACCACAAACATGAATACAGGTACAAGACTTTTTTCTTACTATCATGTTTTATTTGGCAACATCATTTCAGGAACAAAATGACATAAATAATTCAGCTGGAAAAATAGATAAAATAATTTTTCCATCATTTAAAATCTAATTGAAATAGCATTGAAAGCAGGTTGGTGCATGATTACGAATTACATAGGATTTCTCCTATGGTAGTTTTGAAAGCTTTTTCCAAAGCAAAATAGTTCAGATGGGAGGAGAAAGAAGGTGGGGGGGGGGATGAGGGAGGGTGGACGGAAGGCACAAGCAGGGAAGTATTGAAAATACATAAGAAACCATATTTCTGCTCTTATTTTTTGGTGCTTGGCACCACAGTGACTCCCCCTTCCCACCCCATAGCCATGAGAAGCAATTTCAAGGAAAGTTTTGCTCAGCCCTGCAGCTATGGTAGGAAGAAAGCTCAATGCAGATGGAATCTTTGTGGAATATAGCTGCCAATCCCCAACAAGCCTTTAATGTTGTTTGCATGTCCAAACAGCAATTTTCAGAAGCTTAAAAATCAGCCAAATTTAGGTGAATTTTCACAGAAATAGCAAAAGACAGCTCATTGACCCAAGGATGAATCTGACCCTCCCCCTGCCACACACCCACACACCCCCATCCACTGACCCACACACACTAGTGCAAAACTGCAAGTTCCTATTTCACAGAATGGAAGTGAAAGCTTCTCAGTGAAACAGGTGTAAGAACGATTTAACAATGGCAAAACAAAGTTTTTTCCTTTACACCTATCAAAAATGGGCTCAATTTTTATCTTCCTGAAATTTAAAAATCAGCCTGAGGCAGATATCTGGCATGGAAAATTTCAGCCTGAACAATGAGGCAAAGTTATAAGAAACTAAAAATAGTGTCTTATGTCGGAAAGTGTTAGGCAGCCTTAACTAAAGATAGTGCTTCCAATTCCAGTTATAATGAATCCAAATTAAGAATTCAAAGTTAGCCAGTTCAGTGACATGGACGTAGCATTGCATATTACTAACAAGCAGTGGAATAGCGAGGGAGGGGGATGATGGAGGGCCATGCCCCCCAGGTGCCAGCCCACAGGGGGACACCGGGGTGCCAGCCTGGGCTCCTCACTTTTGGGGCACCACCGGTGCCCCCCACAAACCAGAAAGGCAGAGAGCGCCATGGCCCCAGCGGGGCCTCTCAACACTGTGGGGAGGGAGAGGGGCCAGGGCCAGAGTCCGCCCTCTTGGCCTCTGCTGCACTCTCAGTGCAGCATTCCAGCCCGCCCCAGGGGGCACAGCGGGCTGACATGTGACCGCTGTTCCCAAGGACCTGGGGGCAGGCCTCCCCACTCCCTGGGGTAGACCAGCTGGCCAGGGTGGACCAGGCGAGAACATGCTGTGCCAACAGCGCAGCAGAAGCAGGGATGGTGACCACTGCCCCCCTCCCCCCACAGCATTGAACGGCTCCCCCTTCCAGAGCCAGGAGCTGCAGCCACCCCCTGCCTGCATGGGAGGAGGGTGGGGGTGCCGGGTGGTGCCCCGAAAGTAGAGAGCCCAGGCTGGTAATCTGGCCCACACCCCCCTGCAGCTCCTCAGAGGGGCCCCCTCCCTGGGGCACCTGGGGGGTAGGACTGAGAGCCCCCTCTTGCCCTGAGCAGGGGGCCTACAAGGTGTAGGGTGCTCAGGGGGAGCGCAAATGTGGGCTTGTCCCCGGGTGCTGGACACCCTTGCTATGCCACTGCTAACAAGCTATGTCTACAGTACAGGCTCTGTTAAGTCGACTTAACAAGGTCGACTTTAAGTTGACTTAAAGTCGACTTTCTTAAGTCGACTTAACAGAGCCTGTAGTGTAGACAAACCCGTCCACACTGGCTTTAAGTCGACTTAATAAGGTTGACTTAAGCCTTAAGTCAACCTTAAGAGGTGGTGTTATTAAGTCGACTTAAGGAAGCACTTAAGTCGACTTAATAAGCGCCCAATAGGGACACGGCATTCTATAGGTCAGCTTAAGCATCATTAAGTAGACCTAAGGTGCAAGTGTAGACATACCAAGGAGACTCCCAGACTCACTCTTACATCTCATAAACTGGCATAGTCTGGAAGCACTGCAGAAATCATGGCCCTAAATAAAGGGATAGGAGAATTCATGATGCTTATCAGCAGACCTGGATAAAAAGTACCCAACTTTTCCTATGAATATTTGCTTGTATTGTAATGTATTTATTTCAGCCATGCTGCTGCCCCTTTTGCTTCCTGCAAACTTTTGTGCAGTAAAGCTCTATGGATTGGAATGTTTGCCAAAAGCAAATTTCAGAATTGTATGAGTAGAATTTTATAACTATAGTCATTCAAAATTTATGTGCATGAATGCTTATCACCAGAAGTGCTCCTCACACAACCAGTCAGAGAACAAAAGATACACCAGGTGACTTATCTAACTAGCCTTAACTCTGTACCACAGTAGTTGGGAGAAGTATGGCCCAGTAAATGGCAGTGAGCTGGGACTATGCCTTCCTGGATTCTATTCCTTGCTTTGCCACCAGCCTCCTGGAGATTTTGGGCAAGACCCTTAGTTTCCTCTATCTCTATATGATAAATATCCATGTCTTTTGTAAGCCACTTTGAAATTTACAAACAAAAACACTATTTAAAAAACTATTTACAGACTCGGAAAACTCTTTACAAACAGTACTTTCAGGTGGAAAACTGCTTTCCCAAAGAAGTTCCAATTAGCTCAAACTGCAGTCCAGACTCTATAGTGCAATTGCATGAAAACCAAAAAGTGAAGCTGAGCTGAAACAGAAATATTCCCTTTGCTCTTTTAGGCCCCATTCCTCCCACCATCACATTACCAGTCTTCTTTCTTCCCTCTTTTTCCACACATATCATTCCTCTCTCTTACATTCAGAACCTTCTCTTTACCAGTAACAGCACAGGTACCAAGAAACAAGTGATGATGAGTTGACAGGGGAATCTAGCCAAATTTGATACTCAGGTGCATCTTATAAAACAACGAGAGAGGAGGGATAACATTATAAAGCAACTAGTCCCATCTTCTTCCTGTCCTAGAATAAGGTTCATGCAAGTCAGCTAACATAAGGATGATAAGTAGGATTTTTGTATTTAGACTGATGAAGAGTGAATTGATGGATGTCACCTATAAAATGCAAGTGAATTGACAGCCCCTTACAATGGGATCTTTAATGACCACAAGCAATTGTGAGGACCTCTGTTTTTATGTCTCATCCAAACATAGGACATTTTTCATTGATCAGACTCAGCTCCGTGTAGCTTGTTAGATTTGATGTGTTCTTATAATTGGGGTATAATAAAATGCTAAACTATATTATACCATTCAGCTATTAAGTGAGACTGTGTGTAAAATACCTTATTTAAATGAACCTCAGCCATATTTTGAAGAGTGTTAAAGGATCAAGCTGCAGTTGAATTTAACCCTAGCCACAGCAATTCAGATAGAAGAACAGTCTAAAATGGTGAAACAGCAAAATCTAAAGAAACCTGTCAAACTTGAAACGAACTTAGAAACTGTAAACAGATGCCTGAATGTTAAAAGTCATAACTATAAATCCCCTGAGGCAAGGTAACAGAACTCCCAGGCTAAGAGGGACAAATTGCATTTTATGTGAACACTGTTGAAAACTTCATATTCCAAGAGATGAGTTATGGACAGTCAGAGGCATGTGGTGCAATAAATGCAAGAAATATGGATATTTTGCAATTGTTTGCTACACTAGAGTGGTCAGGAAGTTGAGTCATATTGCAGACAATGAAGAGCTATAACTTTGTGATGACATACAGTCTGCCTGGAGACTGAAATTGAATATTCATGGTGAGATTATTGACTTTAAAAGTGATTTAGGAATTGACATCACAGTTATCCTAAAAGGAATTTACAATTACCTTGAACCCCTCCCAGAGCTGAAGTCACCTGACACAGCTCTAGCTAGCCTGGGAGGTTTGTGAACTGCATGGGGCCAATTCACCACTGAATCAGCTTACAAAGACAAAAGCTTTGCATTCAGAGTGCATGTCATCAAAGGACCACAGACCAATAAACTTTTCAGCTTCAGTGTGAAACCATGATAGATAAGCTAGTGAGACAGGTGAAAGAACTCGTTGGAGGCTTTGGTGGTATTTGACTTTTGAAAGGAGAACCAGCACGAATCAACTTAAGAGATAATGCTGAACCCTACGGTATACAAACACTTCTACCAGACAGATCCTGGAAAAGACTAGCTGCAAATTTATGCACATTCAGAAGACATCTTTACTTGGTCATTGTGGTCTATTTTTCCAGAGATATAGAAGTAAAGTACTTGAAAGACATAAAATGTTGCAATATTATTGAGAAACTGGCGTACATTTTTTCTCAGTTTTGTTATTATACTACTGACTGGCAACAGACCACAATTTACTGCAGCAGAATTTCCAAATGAAATATGATTTTGATCATATAACTAGCAACCCACATTTCCCACAAGTGAACAGAAACGCTGAGAGTTGAACAGTCAAGAAAATCCTGCAGCAGGCAGATCCATTCCTTGCTCTTCTGACTTAAAGATCAACACCAATAGCAGCTATTGGAGATAGTCCAGCACAACTGCTGATGGGAAGGCAACTCAGAACTACTGTTCCAACTTTGGAAAAGAATATATCTTCAAAATAGTGAGCTGTGAAGAGAGTAGCCAAATTAAATAAAAAAGGCTGAAAGAGCTTATAAACACTTTTACAACAGATGTCACTCATTTAGAAAACTGTTCCATCTAGAACCTGAATGTGTTTGTGTCAAATTAGATGGAGAAAAGGGCTGGGCAACTGCAGCTGTCATAAAGAAAAAGAGTTCAGCATCCAGATCATATGTGATTGAGACCAACAGTGGAGAGTTCAACAGAAACTGTCAACATCTACAGGTTTTTTTTTCCCCTCAGAAAGAATAATTAACAGAGCAAATTTTATAGATTGTGGACGCAGAACAAAAAGACAAAAGCCCTAGGATTCCAAACTAACCATAGCCAGTCATTGCAATAAATGGCCAGCCAAATGGCTACATTTTTACATGTTCAGGTTGTGTAATTAGAAAGCCAGTTTGATTCAGAGAAAATTACCAGACTGATCCATACTGAATTTCAAAGATAGGAATATTGTAAATGGTAGGAATGTAGAACCAAAAAGGGGGAGATGTAATGGAATGCTAAACTTTATTATAATGTTCAGCCACTGGATGGCATTGTGTGTGTAAAATACCTTATTTAAATAAATCTCAGCCATACCTGGCGAAGCATTCAAGGAACACATCTGATATGTAAAAGCAAGCTCACTGATCAGTCCATATTTCGTACAGAAGTGCATTACAAGAGGTATCACAGTGCTGTAGGAAACCCACCTACTCTTTTAGCTAAGTTCTCTTGTATACATAGAGGACCAAGTTCATCACTAGCATAAGAAGGTGGAGTTCTACTGAACGTAATTGACTTGTGTTCACTTACACCAGAATTTAATTTGGCACCATGTGTACATTTCAGTGTGAAAGCTAATCACACACTAAGGAAGTTGCATTAGGACTTTTAATTCTTGGTGGTGGTGACAGTAAGAGGGCTGTCTACAGGAAAAGAAAAAAGGGGTGTGGGTTTATTGCTGTTGGAGAGTTGCTGACTGTTTAAATATAATATAGAAAAGAAGGTATAATGCCCTCTTCAGTATATTGCTGTCTTATCTGCATTATTCAGAAGCTTAATTTATGGACATTAAACTTATTTGTCCAAGAATAGTGTTATAATGTGCTAAATTGCATTTTTAATGCCCATGACTCAACATTTTCTCTCCTTTTAACACACTCACCGACTGCAAAGCATTTGAATAACAGTTTCTTGGAAAATAGCTGTCATAGGGGGACTTCTTCAGAAAAAACAGGAAATCATACAAAGTTAACAGAACATACTGGGCTTCATAAAAGTCATAAAAGAGTTGCCATGATACACTACAAGAAGTATAGAGTGACATTGCAGCTCTCACAGAAGAAAGGAGAGCTATTCTTTTCGAAAATTGTGTGCAATGTGATTTGATCACAGATAGGCATTGGACTAACACCTGCACAGCACAGAATTCATACTTCATATAGATAATGCAATAGAAGCCTTTTTAAAGTTCCACAGGAATGTTTATAAAGATATCACACTGATAATTATTCAGAATTCAATAACCTGAAATCATAGATGGAGAGAATACGAAGGGAGGGCTTACATATAGGCTCAGAGAGTAACAAAGGAAAAATTGACACATTCAAAAGATTTAAAAGTAAGACCAATGCTGTCAATTGCAGCTCCCATTAATTACAATATGATCTATATGCATATTTAAGGTCAGAATTTGACCCACTGTGTTATCTTGTCCATAGTATTTATGACAGTTGCAGAAATGCAGCATACAATTCCCATAAATATCCATTCAGATTCTTAAATAAGTTTGCCTTGACAGTATTCTCACCTCTTTTATATTTGCTCTCAGTATATCCTCTAGCAGACAAGTATAAATTTAAATTTTAAATTGCAAATTTACAATGAATACTGCAGAATATTTATAAAGTTAATTTTGAATTTGTGTGTGTGCGTGTTTGCACCGGGGACCAGATTTGATCATACCATGTGACTTGTACGCCCAATCAAAACAGCTTAAATTTCAAATACTGAATATTCAAAATAGACAGCATTTGAACAAGCTACAAATTAATTCTGGGAAGGAGTTAATCCTTCTGTCTGGGTTCACAGTTGCCAGCCTTGTGCACAGAAATTTGCAGGTTAGTGGGAATGGGCCAAATGTGGGGAATTAACTAATTCCTCCCTCTTCTATTGAGAGGTGTGGTAGAGGAAGCTGGATCTGAGACCAATGGAAAAGAATCAGGCAGACTCTTCAGTAATGTGGATGGTGTTAAAAGGAGAAAAAAGGAACAGGAGATGGTATTCTGACTCTTGGAATTTTGCAGAAGTGAATCTTAAAAAATTACACCATAACTGAACTTTGAAACAGTAACTTCACTTGGAACTTCCAGTAAAGAAAGACAACCCTGATGTTTGACCTTTAAAGGGGATGAACATCACACTTACTTTGGTGCTCTACAATGAAACATAACAATGGTGGTGTTTAAACTCCACCTAAGGGTGCTGAATTCAGTTATCTGATTGCCTGTCATGGCAGCCTGGGTTCAGGAGACAAGCTACTGGGTTTGTAGCTGGGGGTTTTTTTCCATTTAACTTATGCATTTGATAGCATTTTCTTCATAGTCACTTTTATTGTGTCTCCTCCACAGTCAGATTCCCTTTTTATTTGTATGAGTTTCCACACAGCAGTGAGGAAGAGAAAAACATTCCTTTTAAAAAAAACAAAAAACATAAAATGTCCTTGTAGAAACAAGCACGGGGCAGGTGTAGAACCTGAAACTAATTTAAACAATTTTTTTTTTAGCTCACTAAATTTCAAGTTGACAGAACCTCTTTAATTCTGAAATTCCTGGCTTTGGCTGGTTTAAGCCCTGCACTTCCCATTATACATGACATCTTGGTGTTGTTTCATATGGTTACTTTGTACTCCTGGTGTTCCTTCAACTCTTATGGTTTATCAACCACCCCGTATTAGTTTTCCCTTACAAAGTTCATCACTAGATTTGACAGGAAACAAACTGCATATAAAATTGAACACAGTGGTTAAGCAATTTCCTGTAATGCTTTAAATCTTGTATTTAAATGTTTTGAGGTCACTGGATAAGCACATTTTAAAATTATTACACTAGTGAATGGCACAAGCAATTATTACATCCTATCAGTCACTCTGTATAGTAATAGATGCGTGCTAGGAAGGATTCATTTCATGCCCTGAAAAGGAAAACATATTTTGTCAGTAATTATCAATATCAAACCAGATTGTTCCATCTATTTTTAAGCAGAAAACCCCACTTATATTAATAGGGATTTCATAAAGTGATGTCATGACACATTCCATTATCATTACTGAAGCAATTGATACAGTTATATGGGGTGGATTATTGAGCTATAAAGATATAACAGCACTGTACTTAGCAATATCAGTAGCAATAATAGCAATCCAAATACAGTAGAAAATACATCTGTTTACATGGTAAGTCCCTTGGAGAGGAATCACAGCTTCTGTGTATTGCACATTGCTGAATATACTCATGGAATTTAAAAATAAGAATAAATTCAAAAGACCTACTAGGGATTTAGTAAAGATTTGCTTTTTGTGTCAAAAACTTGTCTGGTTTTTATTTTGTTTGTGACAAACTTGCTTTGAAAGTTTCTGTAAGTGTATGGAAAAGAAAAATGCAGGCACTAAAATTTAAATGAGAAATTTTAATTTGCGCATATTGAAAACATAATAATTGGTAATTCTTTAATACTTTCATTCAGTTTATGCTCTTGTTTACATTTAGGTGATCCAGTATAGTTAAATAACTCTTTTGCCTACCACAAATGAAAAGCTAGTCATAATACAGGTTAAAATAATTACCTATAAATTTCAATGGCTTATTAAATCAAACAGACTTTATTGGTCATCTGAGTGTAAATATGTGGAGCCAATATAGAGAGAGCAGAGAAAAGAAGGTCCAGACCTAATAAACAGAAATTTTCATAACCTGATTTATTAGTGAATATGATGATTAATATTACTAATGGCAGTTCATACAGAATGTTATTTATTCTAGATTATTTCAGTGGCTTTACTTATGTTAATTCCTATTGCTGTATTTTTCCTCTCACTCTAAAAATAGAAAAAAATAGCTGTAGCTAAAATAAGAATATAGTTTATTAATATCCCAGTTGAAGATAAAACTACGCAGACATGTGCATACAGAAAAAGGTATAATTACACAGAGGCTGAGGGCATGACGTATATTGAGAGCTTAAACATATATAGGCAAAGTATATGAACTAACCAAGAGTATAGATTATATAAAGATAGAGAAGTATACTGTATAAAGCGCTCTATAAATATGCTTTTACAACTGTGTTTATGATCTCTGCATGTAAAGAACAAGAATGGTAACAAAAGTGATAAATTCACACATTATTTATGCTGGATGTTGTGCTGAAGTGTTACTTCTGCCTCAGCAATTAAGGAAAACAAATGTTATCAATATGTTAAAAAGAAATACTTGTTAATAACTAGATAATTTTAAGATGTTAGTTTCATACCATCTGTTAATCTTAGTTGTGATTAAAGAGGTAATCCTAATGCCCATTATTCCTAATGACAAGACCAAGCAGGCTTAAAGCATTAGCCGTCGGAGGCCAAAGAGAAGAAGCAATGAAGGATATCAGCAATCTTAGCCACAATTGAGGAATTGGCCCGTCCTCCACACAACAAAAAGTGATACAAAAGAATTACACCCTCACTAAAGTCTATTTCCTCGTATAATCACACAAAATGATTTTTCTTAAATATGATAATAAATCACAGCAAAAAATCAATGTGGCAAGGCCCAACTGCTATGGCCTGATAACGCATCAATCAATATTTAGTATTTAGATTTTAATTAATACACAGCAGAGCAGAGACCTTTTAAGAGAGAAATATTATCACAGATAAAAAATCCTGCACTGTTAGCATGCAAAAGTTGTAGCTCATATCTGTCATTGATCAATCTGCTGGAGTCGTGATTAAAAACCCTTGAAAATATCAGACAAGAGCATAAAACAGATTGAGCCAAAGCAAGTATGTTGTAGGCATCTTAACGTGCAAACCCACTAGCACAGTATGCTGTGTTAACTTTAGGCAGAGAACTGAGCACTGTGAGCTGAGAGCTGAGCACAAATTCTTTTCACTGAGCAGCAATCTAACAAATATGTGAGATTTATTGTGCTTGCGACTTGATAACACCTAACATAAATGTATTACAGGGCTGAAGAAAGAATTTTGGTTATAGGGATTTAACTTTTTCCTCCTCTCCCCATAATACACACACTCTGGGTCACAGATCATTACTCAACCTAAGAATCTGCATGATCAAAAATTATTTCAATACCAGCACATAAGTTTTCGACTAAAGATGATGTCCAAGGGTTTTTGTTTCCATGTGTTATTGCCGGTTTCACTGAAGATAAGTGAAGCCAAATCAGGAAAGCTGAAGTGATGCATATTTTCTCTAGATAGATGACTCTTAGCCAATTTCTGGATCAGTTTCCCATTTTTATTTTTTATTCTATTTGTTTCCATGATGCACATTCTTATCTTTATGGTTAACTAATGGAATGCATATTTGTGCCAAACCAGCTTTCTCTGCAGACAGTAGCAAAAGTCCCAATGGCTTCAATGGGAGTACAGTCAGGCATTTGATCTTTTATATTGTCTTTTCCCTCACCGACCCCCACTTCGAGCCAGATTCTGAGATCATTCTGGCATTTTCATCCAGTGAACATTCTTCCCTCTCCCCCCAAAAATTTATTTATAATCCAGCTAGATCATTCAGAAGGAGTTTTCTAAGTATTCCCTGTATTCTGAAATCAATCGATGTAGGAGAGGCATGATAGGCAGTTGCTAGGCTAAGTGATTCTGGGAATTTTTAGGTAAGCTGTAAGTGTTGAAAAACACAAGTGGCATTTCTCAATTTTGCAGCAAGCACTCCACAATGCTAAGAGTTTCAGGCAGGCAGGAACTGACTGGTATAAAAGTAATTCTCAAAGAAAAAGGATGTATTGCTAGTGCTCTGGGAATAGGAATAGGAATCAAGCTTTTGTTCCTTCAAAAGGATTTGAGGAAAAACTGCCTGAAAGTGGTTAGGAAATAACTTTATACTGCATGTACCCTAAAACATGTAAATATCCTGCAGTTACAGTTTATAGGACAACTTTATATTTGGTGTATTCAGGAACAACTCCTAGGGTTGGGAGTCTCAGGAGCAAATTCAGCATGACATGCAACGGTGGTTATACTTCTGGTGTAAATTAGTTAGAAGTCAGAGAATGGCTATATGTGTCAAAGTACCGCAGCTTACCCAAATGAAGCACTTAGTGGGCATAAAATCAGTGTAATGTATTTGTCCTGGCAGTGAAAGGCGGAGCATAGCATAACAGGAAAAATAACTTTCAGGAGGATAACTTTCCCCATCTCCATCCTGTTGGTAAATAAATTGCCCTTGCTTTACACACCTACACTTTGCAAGTCATGCCAGTTTGCACTTAAACCAATTTCTGATTTCACACTGGCATGTATCTGATGCCATTTCCTCTGTCATGGTTGAATTTGCACAAATTACATTTAAGAACTAAAATGTTCAGCCTCAAATTTTCAAAAATTTTCAGGTATTTTGACCATCCTAATTTTGGACTGCCTACCTGTAGACACCATTTGAAGCCAATGGGAGCTGCAGATACTCAACACCTTTGGAAAATGAGACTCTAAAGTCGGCCACGCAAAAGCTGAAGCACCCAAAATTGAAATCACTATTGAAAACTTGATCTTTAAAGACTTTTTTATCCTGTGTGGTTGCTATTCCACACATTCATTGGCAGGAGGAAACTCTCTGTTCTCAGAGGGAAGATTCTTCCTCAGGAATGGCCAGTTAAAAGTTTTATCGCTGCCCATTACTTCCCACTTTTAGTCTACAGCTCCCTGCCATCTGATGGTGATATGTAGTAAGTACATTCTAGAATCTAGGGAAGGAAGTCATGAGAGGCCCTGAGCATGCTCAATAACGGCCTGATGTGCAGATTGTAAACTGATTGGGGCAAAGATTGTGCCTTTGTGTTCGTACAGTGCCTGTTATATTTGGGGACGGGTTTTCCCTGGTTGAGTCAAGAAGACACAGGAGAATTTTACAAGAGCCTTGTGCCCCAAACCTCTCTCTCTCTAGCTGCTCTGCTCAGACCCATGATTAGAATATTTGAGCTCCCTGCCCCCTGCTCCTAATCACAATTACTTTTTCTTTGTTTTCCCTCCCCACATCTGGCCTCCATATCTATCCTTATCCTTCCTGCTTGCATAGAAAGGAGCTATTAGCAATTCCTGTAACACTTGCTTAACCTCAGAGGGAATATAAGAGGAGAGAAATAGACCAGAAGTAGAAAATACTGGAAGATTATTTGGAAACCTCCTCTGCCTCAGAGTGAGTCAGTTTGCTTATATTTTCCCCTGTCACTCCAGACTGAGTTGTTCCCTGAGTAGGGAGCTGTAGTGTATGTGGATCTGTAACTGTTCTGACTCTGCCCCTTACGTTGTAGAGTGTTCTGGTTTCTGTAGAGATTGCAGCCATTTGTATGATCAGTTCAGTGAACATTGTAATAGGAGCGACAAACAATGCACCCTCTCAGGACGATTTCACTTTGCCTTTTTAATTTAACCATGAAACGGGACATCCATGAACTGAGAAAGGAGAGCAAAGAAGGAAGGGATAGGAGAGGGCTCCCTGAGGGCCCTTCTGAGCTGGAACAGCTGCCACCATAGTGATGAGCAGGTGCTGGGGAGTTGCTGCCTTGAGCTGTTTCTGTTGCCCTCAGTGGCTTGTTGGTCAGCTAGGAAACAGAAGCAGCATCAGCAGTTGCTGCTGCTCCTACTTAACAGCTCGTCCTGGGGAGCCACAGAATGACCATTCAGCAGCAGCCTGAGAGGGGACTCAACTGACAAAAAATAGGACTTGTACCGTCCCAGGAAAAGTTAAAGATATTCCAGGACAGGACCTCAAAAGAGGGACAATACCTGGACAGATAGCAATTCTACCTACGGCTATGTCTACACTTGCAAGTTAGTTCGAATTAAGGAAGCTTAATTCGAGCTAACTTAAGCCTTGGCCACACTAGGCTTTCATTAGTTCGAATTAAGGGCTTCCTTAATTCGAACTAATAAATTCAATTGCTTAGTTCGAACTAACCCTTAATTTGAAATAGTTAGTTCGAATTAAGTCAATGTGGCCATATTAGTTTGAACTAATCGGCAGATTGACCGTCATGCAACTGACTAATTAGAACTAAGCAAGTGCCCTGCATGGACATGGCTAGTTCGAACTAGCATTCTAGTGGGGCCACGCTAGTTTGAATTAAGTTAATTCTAACTAACTAAAATTAGTTTGAATTAGTTAGTTCGAATTAACTAATTCAAACTAGCTTTTGTAAGTGTAGACATAGCCTACAAGAGCGGTTCACTGAGTAGTGGAGAGAAGGGATTCTTCCCTTGTCCCCCTAGGCCCAAGTTTTTTTGAGTGGGTCTTCCTTCTCACCCAGCCCCATTACCCATTTAAATAAAAAGGTGGTCTACCTAAGTAGGTAGTCTCCACTTTTTCTTGTTTAATGGGCAAGGCAGGAGACTGACTTGATGGTTGAGATAGAGGTAGTGAGCCCTAGTTGACGAGTCAGGAGCCAAGTTATTAAGTCTGGGGAGCGAGCCAAAACCAAGAGTCAGATATCAGGAGCCAGGTGTCAAAGCAACAGTCAGAAGCCAAACGTGAAGTCTAGAGAGTAAGCCAAAGCTGAGAGCCAGAAACCAAGAGCCAGCCCAGAGAGCCATGGTCAAAAAGTAATAGCAAATCCAGGGAGCAAGCCAGAACCAGGAATCAGGGGTCAAGCCAAAATAACGGCAGGAGCAGGTACCTGGAGCAAGAAGGGAGTGGAGAGGAAAAGCAGAACTGGAAACACAGCTGCAGGTACTAAATTCTACTCAGCAACTGAGATTCTACGGCTGCTGCAGGGTTTAAGTCTGTGCCTGCTGGAGTCGTCCGTCAGTCAGGAGTCCAGGTTCATAAGCTGAGGGCAATGAACAGGGTCTGGGTTCCACTGCGGATTCTTGCCAGCCTCCAGGGAAATGGGTTCTCTGTAATGAAGGGGCATCACTTCTCTCTCTCCTTCCTGCTCCCTGCCCTGTTCTGGAGTCTCATCTCTGTAGAGTACAACCTCCAGGAAGTAGAGTTGCTACACTTCCTGTATACTCTTTATACTTTAGTTTTCCTGGGACCTCTTCCTTCTGTTTCCTGCAGAAACAAAGACGCCCAGGCCAAGGCAGTCGTGGGCTGCAGTTGTACATAACAGTAGGAAGTTTGTTACCCCATTTCTGTACATAGTTCCTGTTCATAATAAAGGGTTTACATTGACACCCCTCCACTTATTGGTATGATACCATACCCTCCTCCTCCTTTGTCTCTTGCACAAGGATTGAGCTTTCAAGAGAAAGAGATCTTTGTTTTCCCGCAAACCAAGGAAATTCCCCCGAGTCCTCATCATCTGCAAAAGAGGCTGCAAGGATCTTCCCCTTCCTACAGGGAGTCAGGTATTGTCTGTTTTATTTTTTCAACATTTGAACAGGGCCACATTTTCAAAACTCCCATTTCACAATAGTTCATGTCACTCATGTGCACTGAACTTTGTGAGGTCATTCATCCATCCTTAGCTTAAGCTGATCTACAGGTCTTCCCACAAGACTGGGATCCAAGAGCTCTGGCCTGACTAGTAATCCTAATTCTGACACTAACCAGCCCACAGAACCACCCTTTGGGGCCTGACAACCCTACAAAAACAAAAGACCAATTTAGGGGATCTTTAAATGTAAATGACAATCTCAGTTCTCATTTAAAGGTCAACTTTGCAAAAAGAAAAAAAAACTAATATGTGCAGTGCTTTGCTTCTTTATGATTCATCCTTACGTTAACCCCACACTGGTACCAATTTGGGCAATTTTATCATGTCTTGCAATATTCAGTATAGATTTTTTGGCGTCCCTCCCCCCACAGTGTTCCAGCTCTTGGAGTCAAGTCGTTGAGTGAGAATCTCAGATTTCATTTTAGTAAGTAAGTTTTGAGCCTTCGTGGTTGCAGAAAAAAGCTTGAAAATGTGAACCTTAAAGGCTGAAAACCAGAAAACAAATCAAGCAAACCAGAGTATATTATTTTTAAGCCAACCTCATGATTTTGTGGTGTTAGACTCATGGTTTTTGAATGCTTGAGATTGGCAATCCTGATAGTGACGCTTTACTTTACAACATCTAAAAGTATAACCTGATGAAGAAGACAAGGAGCTATGAAAGCTACGTTCAATAATTCAGAGAAATGCTAACATTCTCTCATATATGTATAGTAACATTGGTTTTTCTAAATTATTAATTGGGATGATAATATTATCTAGTGATTAGAACAAAGATCTGGTATTAGGGCACCACTCTGTTTACCAAAGGATAAAGTGGTTATTATAATACCTTCCTATCTACCTTGCAGGATGCTGGGAAGTTTAACTAATTGATTTTAATGATTGTAAACTTCTCTGACAGCTTGGCTGAAAGGTGCTATGGTATGTGCCAAGTATCATGTATTCTGGGCCTGATCCTCCACTGTCTTGTGTAGTAATTTGCACCTGTGAAAATGGGTCTAAAACGCTACCAGCTTGTACAAGTGAGGGAAGAATTCTGATTTCATAGCATTTTGCACTCATTCTACACAGATGTTAATGACTACACAAAGGGCTGTGGACAATTGAGTCCAGAATTTCTTGTATTTTCAGAAAAAATACAAAGCGTGCATCAGTATATGTCCTAGTTTTAGTGATGAGCTTGTATAAATGCTTAGACAGCCCCCTTTGTATATATAACAGGTTCACAAGAAAGCTGATTCATAAAATGCACCTTTTAATATAGTTGTTTGTTTTCAACGTTCTGGCCTTCTCTAGGCCAATACTACTTTGCCACATACCAATGTCTCACTGCTTATTTGGGTCCCCTGATGCCCTAATTCCAATCTACTGTCACTCATGGCAGTCAGTCAGTAGCGTTACAAGGTCAGTTGAGACAAGGATTTCTAATAAGATTAAGGCTCATCAGTATGGCTTTAGCCCTTTCCTTTTCTGAGGTGGAGGAACAGTGTTATTCATGTTAGAAAGACTTTCAGTTGTATCTCAAAGCACCTGCTATATTCCTATATGTAATAACCCCTCCTCCTGTTTCCCCCGCCAAGGAATCTGCTGTTCTGTTTCTTCTATTCCAGTCAGTATAAACAATGTGTGTAAACTCCTAAATGAAAGCCAGAAGCAAATACGTTATGGGTTTGTGGCTGTTTTGAAGGGTTTTCCTCTATGGAAGTTAGAAATATTTCAGTCTGCATGTGCTGAAAAACTAACTGCCAAAGGAGAAAGTCAATATCAGTACTTGAAAGATGATATCAAGGAGATGCTTTCCACAGTATTTCTGCCTAACCTTCTGCCATACTACAATTTGTGCACTTCAGCAAATGAATCGAGTTACAAATCCTTGTCTTTTTGGATGCAATACCTTTCTTCAATACAAATTGCTCAAAATGGTCAGGCATATAGACTTCATTATCTATTCACATGTGTTCATGTTAACATCTTACAGGAGCTTTTCTTGTAAATTTCACTGTAAAGAATTCCACCGTTTCTTTTGTGCAGTAACCTTGGGTTCCATGCTGGTGTTGACAGACTGGACTTGTCACGTGGCTGGCATGGAAATCTAGGGAAGACTTTTCACCCGCTTTCTATAGGAAGATCAAGTCTTCTGTCCTCTTTGCCACCCATATCTTTGAGTGACAGCTAGATTTTGAATCCCACAGAGAGAATCTATGCCTCTTGACAGATTCATTGTGACACTGCCCAGACTGCCTGCAAACTGGCAGACAACTCAGTTTGCCAAATGTCGACATTGTCAAATTGGCATTTCAACCCACTTCTCATTTTTAATGGACACGAAAAACATCCAGCCAGCAGAGTGGTGAAGCAACAGCATTAGCACATTGCTCTCACACACGGGAGGCTTTGGGCTCTTGGCCAACTGTGGATTGGTACTGGCATCCAGTGTGAAGGCAGGTACTTGAAAGCTGCTGGATCTGTTGGGAGGAAGTGTGAACCAGGGACAAAGGGAAGAGAGAAGAAATTAAATGGAAGGTGCCAACTGCCAAAATAAGGTGGTTCAAGGCTGTCCTAGGCCTCCTCTGATCTGGTACAGAAAGAACTACTATGCCCTCTGGAAGAAAGGCCTCACCATGAACAAGGAAAGGGTTGATATAAATATACTGAATGATAAAAAGTCACAAGATACATTCATTATATTCAAAGATATCACACCTTCAAATGAGGAATTCAGAGGAAAGCACGCAAAGCCGGCCATCTGCTAAAACAGCTGAGAGATGGCAAGTCATGCATTACTGTGGCTGTCTATTCATTCATAATTGTTACCCACATCTCAAGACACGGATCTGTTTCTCTTTTTCGTATCTATCGGCTTGGCCTGTCAGAGCTGGAGTAGATTACTTTTTCTCACTGTACTCAACTGTGGTTTTCCAAATAAATTATTACACCACTCTTGGCTTACAGCAATAGTGTGGCAGAATGGATAAACAATTCACGTGGCTCAGCCATCACTCTAAATCTTCATCAGAGACTGTTTCAGTGGCTGCACCCCTTTATCTTAAACATGTCATTCCTAATTTCCTGTCAAAGGGTCTCGCCACATTATTTCATACTGTTTTAAATTGCATTACACATGTCCATGAAAAACTGACTATACAAAACAGTGCCTAAATTGACTAAATGAGGTGTGTGCGGGGAGTCAGAGTTCTTACAGCTTTACTGTAATTAGTGTCATGTAAGGTTTTTAAAATCTTACCCACTCTCCAAATAAAATGTGTGACAAAAAAAATCAAAGCTACCAGATAAATGCACCACATGTTTAAGAGTTATAATTAAAATATTCTGTTAGTAACCCAGAGACTAAATGCAAGACGATGAGATAAAACATATGATCAGCCCTCCTCCCCTTTTTTTAGCAAAATAGGAAAAACTAAAGTTTGAAATGAATATTTTTTTAAATTATAATGGTTTTAACTATTTTTATATCTCCCCCTATTTAAATGTTATATTAATTATATGATATTTCATTGGGCTAGCGTTTGATACTTTATGCCATTTCTTTTCCTAAACACACTTTCACAAGTATGTTATTAATGATGGAAGATTTTTTAAAGTTTAGCATCAAGAAAGATTTTAACAGGCTACTCTAAAAGGATTTTCCTATTTTCGTTAGAATTACGACATTAACCGTCACTCTTTAGCTAACTACATGTTAGCATAAAACGAAAGCTTTTCTTCATTCTCAATAACATTTTCCATAATACCCCATTCTAACTGCATGCAGGTGCATGTTTTCAAGCCACTCTCCACAGTACCTTAACAATCATTACAAATCCCACTTATCTAAACTAGTGATTAAAAACCTTTAAGGAGAAGCTGTTTAATTAAAAGTAAAGTAGACATTTATTATGTGTTTAGTGTGCCAATTTTGCTATGACCTAAGAACCATTCTCTAATTAAATTTTGTAATTCTTTCAGATATTACAACCACAATATGATAATGCAAAAGAATTGAACAGCTAATTCAGAACTCCTGTGTGCACTTCTAAAGTATTAACAGGGCTGGATTTAAAACCCAGTGCTTGATCCTGCCTCTGTTGAAGCCAGTAGAGATTTTTTTTCCCCCATTGATTTAAATGGAACCAGAATCAGGCCTTTTATTGAAAACATAATTACATGGTCCCAAACTGCAGTCTCATTTACACCATTGCAAACTTGGAGTAAATTCCAATTAGTTCAGTGGAATTACACCAGACTTACATTAATGTCACTGTAAAGATAAGACATAAATGGACTAACATCTGCTGACTAAGAACACATAACTATTTACTATAATCTTTTAGTACTTGTCATTCTACAATGATAATTCTTACAAACACATGCACACAGAGTGAGCCTGATTCTGATCTCCCTTACCCCAGTGTGAATCGGGAATAACTCAGCTAAAATTAATAGATTTCCACTAAGAAAAAACTGGTGTAAAATCAGAATTATGCCCTGCCTGAGTATATATCTGTGTATGTAAATGTATTTACACTCACACACACCAAGTAAATGTCAATATATTGCCTCTGTGTTGATGAGAAAAGTGTTTGTAAGTCTCCCAGTAATATCTTGAAGATTCGGTCACTTAAATCATTACTATAAAACATGAGCATGGCTGCATTGCTTTTTTGAGGTACAGGACCCTGCCAGAGAACACACCTCTGTTGTTCAGTTTTTTATTGTTATTACTTTAACAGTGACATTTGACCTCTTTAGCTCCTTGTGTGTAGTGAAGTGTTCCTAGCTCACACCTGGTGTCAGTAATAAAACACAGCATGCATAAATAATGAAGATATGTTTGTGAAACTTCACTAAGTGGCAACTGCCTGTGACAGAGACCCTGTTACTAGTACATACTGCAGTAAAGGCTTGTTAATGGAGACTGCTCAGCAGATGACAAAATGACCTAATTAAAGTTTATTCTAAATGGCATCAGGGTCATAAAAAGCAACAAAAGAGGAGGAAATGGCTTTGGTGTGTTGAAAGTACATTGTAATTTACATTATTACTTCTACAAGTCTCCACTTTTTGCTATTTCCGGATAATGGTGTATTCACTTGGGACAGTATATATTTTGATTGATTGATTGATTGATTGATTGATTGATTGATTGATTGATTGATTGATTGATTGATTGATTGATTGAT
>ML685766.1:35772358-35807358 GCA_007922175.1 Pelusios castaneus
GATTGATTGATTGATTGATTGATTGATTGATTGATTGATTGATTGATAGATAAAGGATAGTTAGAGTTGTGCCACATGATACCATTTCCATCAAGAATCTAGTAAGACTCTTTATTGAGAATGAGAGCAAGGGAGACATTTCTCCTGTCAGTTATTGGATCAAAGACACTTCAAACTAACCAGGAATTTCAAATTTAAGTAGTCAGCCCTTTTGGAAGGAAAGGACTTTCTTGTATGAAATATAGAGCATCTGATATAGGGTTTGCTGTATTCTGATTCAGACGAAGACTGAAACAGTGGACCCCATGAGGACTAGACATGTGGCACAATTTACAGTTATTTGCTCTTACATGCTCCTTTCATAAGAAGAGAGGAAAGGCTAGATCCACAAAAGCATTTAGGTGCCTAAGTCCAAAATTTAGATCCTCAAAGTCCCTGCTCACTACCACCTAACCATATTGGCACCTAAAGTCCTTCAGTACATAAGTTTCTGGTCCTAAAGCTCCCTGCGTATTTAATATCTATCAATGGGCACGTGTAATGCCTCCTAAGTCCTGTAGCCACTGTGTTGCTTGGCTCATAAGCCCCCAGCAGGATTCTCAAACTAGGCATTGCCCAGCTTCTACTGCCTGAAGGGTCCAAGCCAACAGGCAGGCTCAAATGTCACCTCCAGTTTGGGCCCCACACAAAAAAGTTGTGGTGGCATGTCTCCCTGCCAGTGGTTAGCACATTCACCTGGGATAGGTGAGAACTGCATTCAAATCCCAGCTCGGGTGATTCGGAGTAGGAAGCTGAACTTGGATCTTCTACCTCCTGGTCACTGGACTACAAGAGGGTATTCTGGGGTGCATCCCTCAAGCTCTCCAGCTGCTGTTCCTTTTTGCATGAAATACTTAAATAGTCATTGGCACAAGGACTGGAACCAGATAAGTGCCTTAACTATTGAGCTGGAGACCACTCAACTCTCACAGGCCCAATGGCAACATAAGTATTTTATACAAGTGGAACAGCATCAACAGGAAGGAAATGAGAGAAAGATCCACCCCTGAATATCCAAGCCCCTACTACAGGAGAAGCCTAAGGGAAGAAACAACAGAATGCCATTGGTCACCACCTACAAGCCCCAAGTCAGACCTCTTCATCACATCATCAAAGACGCTCCCTCACTCTCTCAAGCGTTGGGAGACAGACCTTTCCTCGCTTACAGACAGCCCCAACCTTAAACGGATACTCACCAGCAACTACAGATCAAATAACAGAAACACTAAAGCAGGAACATATCCCTGAATCAGACCACACTGCCAACTTTGCCCTCATATCTACACTAAAGACACC
Organism: Pelusios castaneus; assembly: GCA_007922175.1. NCBI lineage: Eukaryota > Metazoa > Chordata > Testudines > Pelomedusidae > Pelusios > Pelusios castaneus. Next base: position 35,773,694 of record ML685766.1, read on the forward strand.
ATCACAGTACCAAATCAAGCCACCTTACTCCATCAAGGGCTCATTCAGCTGCTCATCCACCAATGTAATTTATGCCATCATGTGCCAGAAATGCCCCCCTGTTTTATAGATTGGACAAACAGGACAGTCTCTGCACAAAAGAATAAATGGACACAAATCTGACATCAGAAATCGCAACACTCAAAAACCAATAGGGGAACACTTCAATCTCTCTGCTCACTTCATTGATGACTTGCTAATAGCTGTGCTGAAACAGATGAATAACAAATCACAGCTTCAAAGAGAAACTGCAGAACTCGAATTTATATGCAACTTTGACTCAGATTCCTTGGGGTTAAACAGGGACTATGGATTTTTTTCTCATTACAACAGGTGATTTGACCTCACCTTCATCTATGTGCTGTTCCCCAGTGTTTGAATCCTAACATCTATTTTGATTTGCTGTTACAGCCTGACCTGATCCTATGTCATACACTTCCCTGCATTTAATTTCCTCCCATTCTGTATGTTTCCCATCTTCAAAGCATCTGATGAAGTGGGATTTTCTCCTGTGAAAGCTCATGCGATAAATAAATCTGTTAGTCTTTAAAACTGCCACAGGACTCTGTTTGTTTCTCTGCAATAGACTAACATGGCTACCCCTTTGGAACAAGATCCAGTGTTTACAGCATTCTCTTGTGAAGTAGGAATGGGGGTTTTATCTCATTGACCCAAATCAAGCAGAATCTCTCCTGCATCCAGGTGAGTGCTCAAATCACTGCACTAGAAGAGAGAAAGGTGTTTTGTGTATCAGAGAGGGCTGACTACATCAGGAACCTAAGTCCAGGCAAGGGTTCACATCTGTGAGTCCTGAGTGGAGGGAGGCAGGACCCTCCAGCCCAGGGCTACACATCTAATTCCTTATGAGAGGCAGGCTTAGGCTACACCCTATTATTCTATGATTCTATGATTCTATGATACACTCCACTCCTTGGCATTTCCTAGAGGAGCAGCTCCCTACTAGGAATGCTGGTTTTTGAGGATCCCTTTTGGGGTACTTAACTCTCTGTCCCTGCGCATCGTGTAATGAGTCTGGTTTAACACGAGGCACCTAAATGTTAGCCATTTCAGTGCTGAATCCAAGTTTCATTTGTGGATCTACCTTGAAATGTCTGAGAGACAAAGATGTCCCCCTGAGAAATTAACAGGTAATAAAGTGACAATGATTTTGAACAACCTGCAGCTAATTCTCAATTGGTTCCTACCGTGATTCTACATAAGGGAGAAGGGACAACTACCTTAAATCTCTTTTGCATCCAGTAACTCAGGTGATACCATGTGCAGTATCTAATGCATGATTTGGGTCCAAATGTAATTCTTTTTTTCAAGTAGATAGGCACAGTAAGTAGACTACTGAAAAAAACCATAAGTACTACTGGGTTTATTGATTGTCCAAATTAAACAAGAGTACTTCAGTTCATTCTGGACACAAAATTTCAAACAGAGCTTCAAGGCCAACTATAAAGCTTCCTTGTAGATTTCAATTCCTATGTGATGGTGAACTGAAATTATTTAACGGCACAGGTGCTCTGGACTAGCCATGGCAGTTCTCCTAAGAGTGGCAGAAATATAAAGACTTTGCAAAACACTGAGGTGTCTTTTTTTAAGCTGTAGGGAGCTGATGACACAAGCAACATGTATAAATTAATATGCCTGGTAAAATTCATCCTGTTGCACAGACTACTAATAGTAACGGGAAGCATGACACTAGAAATGCTAATAATAACAAATTTCAGTTATACCTTTCACTAGCTGATTTCCAGAGCCCTCAGTCTGATAACCCTACTCATGCTGAAGAGTATCTTACACCATGAGTAGTTCCATTTAAGTTAATACAGAGTAAGGTACTACTCAACCTTCATAAAGTAGCAGACACTGGACTTACTTAATTAAGCCTCACAGCATCCCTGATTAGACATAATTATCCCTGACTCACAGATGGGGAAACTGAAGTACAGAGAAATTAAGTGACTTGTCCAGTATGTCAATGCCAAAGCTAGGTAGAGAAGCCAAAAACTGCCAATTCCAGTCCCCTACTCTAGCCGCTGTAAAACATTTCCTCCACATTCAGACAGAGCATTACTCCAGTTCTTCTGAGTATTGGGGGAGATATCTGATTGAGAGCAGGAACTAAACAGAAAGCCAGAGAAAAACAACTGAGGCAAAACTGGAAGTGAGTTAAATCAAGATGAGGTCTATCATTTGATTTTATTTCAGCATTAAAACTAAAGCAAAATGAAAGCTCCGCCAGAACTCCCCAGACAGCTAGTTTAATATGCAAACACAGTTTTCTCGCAATAATTAGCTGCTTTTGTACTGATCTTGTAAAGTGCAACAATATATCAATTGAATATAGTATGACAACCTCAAATGTGAAGCTTTAATTTGTTGCACCAGAAATACTGACAAAACAAGTGGTCACACTTGTCATCATAATAAAAAATCATCCCAGCATTTCAATATGAAAATGCTTATTGACCTTAGTTAATTATTAATGTATTTATTCTTAATAGCTAAATAACAGAAAATGAGAAATCCAAGCAATTATATTTAGACCAATTAATCTACACTATGATATTGCCATTAGGAAAGGAAATTATTGTTGTCCCATGCCAGTTGCCTTCTAGTACCACCTAATATGCATTGCCTCATTGGAAGGAGTGTGCAAGAGGCTGGTGCTGAGGATGGGTTTGTTCAACATCATTAATGATCTGGAGGATGGGATGCATTGCACCCTCAGCAAGTTTTCAGATGACACTGAGCTGGGGGAAGTGGTAGATATGCTGAAGGATAGAGATAGGATATAGAGTGGCATAAATAAATCGGAAGATTGGGCCAAAAAAAATTCTGATGAGGTTCAACAAGGACAAGTGCAGAGTCCTGCACTTACAACGGAAGAATTCCATGTATTGCTACAGATAGGGGACCAACTGGGCAAGCAGCAGTTCTCTAGAAAAGGACCTGGGGGTTACAGTAAAGAAGAAGCTGGGTATGAGTCAACAGGGTCCTCTTATTGCCAAGAAGGTTAATGGCTTATTGAGCTGCATTATTAGCAGCACTGACAGCAGATCATGGGAAATTATTATTCTCCTCTTTCCAGCACTGGTGAGGCCACATTTGAAGTACTGTGTCCAGTTTTGGGGCCCCCACTACAGGAAGGATATGAACAAATTGGAGAGAGTCCAGCAGAAGGCAATAAAAAAAGACTGGGGGGGCTGAAGCACATGACTTATGAGGAGAGGCTGAGGAAACAAGATGTGTTTAGTCTGCAAAAGAGAAGAATGAGAGGGGATTTGATAGCAGCCTTTAACTACCTGAAAGAGGGTTCCAGAGAGGATGGCGCTAGGTGATTCTCAGTGGTAGTAGATGACAGAACTAGGAACAATCGTCTAAAGTTGCAGTGGGGGAAGTCTAGGTTAGATATTAGGAGAAACGTTTTTCTAGGAGAGTAGTGAAGCCCTGGAATGGGTTACCTTGGGAGGTCATGGAATCAACATCTTTAGAGCTTGACAAAGTCCTGGCTGGGATGGTTTATTTGGGGTTGGTCCTGCTTTGAGCAAGGGTTTGCACTAGATGATCTCCTGAGGTCCCTTCCAACCCTAATCTCCTGAGAGACCATGAGTCTCAGACTGCAGGACTGAGAATGTGACCAGTCCTTCTAAAGGCCAGAAGAAAAGGAAGTTTGCCCTAGGGTAGTGATTCTGACTATATTTAAATATATTACTGAATTGCACATTAACACTTCCTGTGAACTACTAAAAAGGTGGCAAAAGTCCTTGTCCAGATAAAATATTTTTTTCTTGACTTCCACAAAAACTGATCTTTTAAAAAAACATGTATTTGCCCTATAGTCCCACAGATGTGGGATAGCATGTATACTTTTACTTTTTCAGTGTAATAAAACTGTGAACCAGCTGATAGTTCATCTAGACACCGGGCTATAGTTCTCCATCACCTGCAGCCACATCTTCTTGAGCTCAATCTTATGAGATATTGTAAATAAATAAGATCAGGGTGGGTCCACAGTTGGCTAGGAGACACCTAATAACTGCAGGGGTGATACGGGTGGTTTTGTACTTAAGCACATGCCTAACTTTAACCATGTGAGCTGTCCCATTGACTTCAAGTTAAACACATAACTAAAAATCTTCCTAAATTAGGACCTCAATAAGTGGCACTCTTAGCTCTTTCCAGGGAGACAATTTTGAACCAACACCCCATCTTGATGTTAATAGACAGTCTGCTGAAGGTGCTGTCTTTTGAAAGAAAAGAAAAATAAAGGCCCTGGCCACTTGTCATCCTTAATAATTCATTTATCTTACACAAAAGGGTTGTTAGTCCTGGTATCCAGGCCAAATTCTAATATAAGTAATTATATTTTCCCTCTTTATATCTCCTCCATGCTTTCAGAAGGAAAATGTCACTACATCTGGTTGAAAAATTTCCAACTGAACATTTTTCCATCATAAATTCCATTGAACTGAAACAGAAACTTTTTAGGAGAATGTGTCAATTAAGATGAAATTTTATTTGGAAAAAAATGTAAATAAGGGTCAAATGTTCTGCTTTGCCATTTTCAGAATAGAATGTTTTAATTTTTCATTTCTAAATGACTTTTCATGTCAACATTCATTTTAAAAACATTGAAAAAAATTGAAATCAAAATGGCATGACAGTTGACGTAAAACAACAATAAATGAAAAGCTTTGTTTTGCAAGTGATGCCAAAATTATTTGGTTTTGTTTTGATTCTGATTTAGAACAAAAACAAATTTCAGAGTTCCGGAATTTCCAGTGAAATGGAAATTTTAGTTCCTATACAACTCTGCTCTTTGCTTTTAATCTCAAACTGTGGTTGGTATATTGATGCTATGCCTAATTAAGTAAAGTATTGTGTATCCCCCACAAAAGGTGTTACATTTCAGTGGTAGTGGCTAAAGTCACTTCCACATACTGGGCCAAAGTCATATTGGCTTTCTTTTATTGAAATGTATATAAGTATTGATCACTCTGAGTTATATAGTGCAAAACTATTTTTTATTATAATTTTAAAAATAATATACATCATTTCCTGAATGTAAATAAATATTAAGACAATCATACATCCCTTATCTTTATACCACCCCAGCAATCAGGCTCTCAAGAAAAAGGGTCAAACCTAAGTCCAAAGCTCAAACTTAGATTCTGATGGAAAAATGAGGGAAGCAAATTCCAGCACCAAGAGTCTCCTACTGAGTCTCCTCCCGCTCCTAAGCTTCAATCATTCAAATCCAAGGCCACGTCTATACTGACGGTGGCAAATTCACCACCATCAGTTCACTCTTTCCAGATCGATTGAGCTGTCAGTGAAGACCTGCTCAATTGATCCGGAAGTTGATGCATTAAGACCAACCCCTCAAGAAGAGTAGCTCTGAATCGACAGGGTGGTTGGCAATTCAGTGTAGTGGAGATGCTACAGTGAGTATGTGTGAGGAGGTCGAAGGGAGATACGAAGTTATTTTACATTGCTTGGTTATCTCCCTTCAACTGCCTCTGAAATCCGCGGCCAGTGTAGACCTGGCTCAAGAGTGTGAGCAAAACTTCCCACTTGTCCTTGGTTGCTATAGTAGCCTGGAGGGAGGGAGGGAGTCTTCCGTGTTGCCAAACTCCAAACTCTATAGGACCTTACAAATCAGTGTTAAAGCCTGAAATTGCATCCAAAAGCAAATATGGCCACTAGACTGTTGAAGCAGTATGTGGCCTATGGGTAACAACTGCTAAACATCATTATTGTACATTAACTTCTGAATGGTCTCCTAAGGTAGCCCTACATAGAATGCATTGCTATAAATGAGAAAGTGAAAGTGATCTTATGGTTAAGACGCTAGCCTGCAACTCAATAGATGTGAGTTCTGGTATTGGTCGTATCACAGAAATACTTGAGGGCTGTGGTACTCAACAGTTCTGAAAAGATATCTCAGCTAGTGCATTCAAAAATTCAGTTAGGAAAATGTCGGCCTTAACATCTGTGTCTCAATTTCTCCACAGGTAAAATAGGGACAATAACACTACTTTGCAGGAACGGTGTCAGACTAAATTAACTAATATCTGTAGAAAAGGGATCATGCTGATTTATACCAGCAGAGAATATTGCCTTGAATATTCCCTTAGCAATAACTATTTTAAATTTGATCAAGCAGAAAGCAAATCTGTATTGTATTTGTTATTATTATTTCAGTGGGAGTTAGTTGCCTTCATTACCTTTGTGAATCCCACATTTAGACTTCTCTGATCAGAATTAGGAATACAAAAATGTCTTTGATTTGTGGTACTCACCATCAATATCACAAGACTGTAGAAGACAGATATTTACACATACAGAGAGAAAGCATGTGCACAAGGCTGGGAATGAGGAAGTCAGAGTTCTAGTTTTGATTTTGTTACTATCTTCTTCTGTGAATCAGAGCAAGCCACTTACATTTAAATTCACCATTTAGTGTAAATCTTTCCACGTCATTTTAGCCTCACTTTAGAGCAGCACAGAATGGGAAGAAGCATTGGTGCTTCTGCATTAGCCAGTCAATACAGGACAGTGGAGAAAAGTGATCAGTCTTTCTAGGCATTGGAAGTGGCCAAAAGCAGTGTGATCTGTGTTATGAAAATATAGCGATGCTCTTGTATTATGCAATTAGTGCAGAAGGACTGTGGCCACTACACTAGCACACGCATTGGTTTAGAACTTAGAGGGGAAAGAAAAGGAAGGATCTATTCTTCATCCATGTGCCCTGGCCCTGGGTTAGGGATGGATTTCATCCACCTAACACCTTCCTCCTGCATTTCATTCATGTTAAAGGGGCTGATTCTGCACTCACTGAAATCAGTGGCAATGTTCCCTTTTATTTCAATCAGTGCAGGATCAAGCCCAAGGATCGACGACTTCAGCTTTATTCCGGTGAAGTGAGTTTCACCCCTAGAACTTGTGTGCTTACACTGAAGTCAATGAGAGTTTTGCCAACTGGCTTCAACAGAAGCAGGTCTCAGTCCCTTCCCTTTCTCTGCCTTAGAAGTCCTTCGTCTAAAACACAGCTTCCAATACTTGCATACCTTGCAACAGAGAGCTGAGAATTAATTAGCTGTTCTGGTTAGTGAGATGGATGCTTTCAGTTTCAATATTACTGAAATGTGAAGAAATGTGGAGTACTGAACTAAATCTGCGTATTTTTCAAAAACAAGAAGAAATATGGGATGAAATCCTGGCCCCATTCAAGTCACAGGGTGTTTCGCTGTTGTCTTCAGTGAAGACAAGATTTTATCCATAGCTTTCAGCTCTTCAAAGGAAGCTGAAAAATGTCTTTAACACAGGAATCTCCTTCATTTTCTAACATAATTTTTCATGTGGTTCATTTGAAACTATCGTATCAGCTGGCTATCAAGTTGATAAGAGATTTATCTGGATGCATTATCATTTTTTAATAACTCTAGGAAGTTTTCCTAAATCATTACAGAATGTGTGCTCAGAATGCATGACTTAGACTTAGATCTCAGGGGAGATTAGTTCATATTAAGTTATGGCTGACATCTGAAATAAAAATGTTATTTTGCCACCTTTCACCTTCACCATTGCAGTTTACAGGTATTCTGAATCACCTTAGCGGTTTACATAAAAAGAGTATTATTTTTCATCTCGTATGTTCTTTGGCTATGTCTACACTTGCTAAAATTAGTTTGAATTAGTTAGATTGAATTAGCTTAATTTGAACTAGGAACACTTAGTTTGAACTAAGCGAGTGCCATTCATGGCACTCGCTTAGTTCGAATTAGCGATCCCCATTCATTTCAATGGCCGGTTAGTTCGAACTAAGAAATTAGTTCGAATTAACATGGCCACATTGGCTAATTCGAACTAGTTACTTCTGAAGCCCTATTCGAACTTATTAGTTCGAATTAAGGAAGCCCTTAATTCGAACTAACTAAAGCCTAGTGTAGCCATGGCTTTAGTTAGTTCGAATTAAGCCTCCTTAATTCAAACTAACTTGCCAGTGTAGACATAGCCTTTGTGTGTAAATATCTAATTACTAATCAGAAATGAACTTGCATAGAGGACAAGATGTCTCTTTTTAGTCAGAATTATGAAGTAGCATATTTCCAGAGGAACCAAATAATATGCAAGTCATGGCAAAGTATTGATTGTATAATAAAGTGATGTCAACAGCGCAGAATAATCATGTTTGCAGATTGGGCATGGGAGCCTTAAATACATTTTACAGCACTGGTTTTACTCTTGGAATGGAAATTATAAATTGAGTAGTATGTAATTTTATGAAAGAAAGCATTTTTCACACACCAGAACCATTATATCAAATCATGATAAAATGTTATGATCTTTTTCCTAGAGTGATTAACAAAAAAAAAAAAAAAACAACAGTGACTAGTATTAAATCTGAAGTGGATGACATTTAAGGTCATGGAAGGCAATCTTAGTGGCATTGAAATCTTTTAATCTTATTTGGAGATTATTTCATCAGTGGCTCCCCAGAGCTGGAAAAGGATTTTGTTCTCATATCTTTATTATTTAATTGAATATTGAGAGTGTAACGTATCATAAATTGCTCTTAAATCTAAAAAGTAAATTTTCATCTCTAGCTCAGCACACAGGGAATGAATAAGATTCATGTAGCTCCATAAATATACAGAGCTAAATGCAGTGGTGGTGTAAAGATACATGTAATGCCATGGCTGGGTGTAATGAGGGAAGAAAATTATTGTAAATAGTAAAATCATGTAACTTTTATCAATTTCAGACTCAGTGGATGTGAAAAATGAATGTAACTTACACCAATTTGGTTTTGGGCAAAAATCCAACAAGTTCAATTAGATTCCATGAGGAATAAATTTGGCACAATGAGAAAGTTATGGAAAATACCAATATAAGGCAAACCGGGGCGGTCTGGTTTACTTTATAATATCTTGTTAGTTGCTTCTTGTGCAACATCCTGTCCCCTTGCTCCTTTTAAAGTATAAGATATGTTTGTTTTTCACATCCACTCAATGAAAAGCAAGTGCAAGTTACATTACTCTGCCAATTTACTGCCACCTGGTTTATGTCTAGCTTGCACTAGACATCTAAGCCTAAAGCAGGTTTCATAGCTGTGGCCCCAACACAGTGAACCCAGAAATAGCTTCATGCATGGTTCCCTGCAGCATCATTGCCTAAAGTGCATAAGTCATTTATGTAGGAAAGTAGGGGTAAGAGTAGGAGAAGCTATAGATGAGTGGACAATGCACTTCATCAATCAACCTGCAGGGAATCCATAGGATAGGTAGTTAATTCAGTCATTTAACTTTTCGGCAAACTAGAGCCCCTCTTTTGCTGTGGAAACCTCCTTTGAGAGTTTTAAGGAGCAGAAGCCAAAGGGGAAAACCGCAACTGTGCAACTCTATTGAAGCTGCACTCCCAAGGAAGGAAGCGGCAGAAGGCCTTGGAGCTACTGTGGGGGAATAAGGATTCAAGGCATCCCCCATGATTCACAAATTCTGGAGGCTTAGCCCCCTGTATGTGCAATTCTGAAAGCTCCTGGCAGAATGATCTAGAGAAAACTCTGCAAAGGAACCTCATAAAATGTTCCTAGCCTCTTTCCATGAGTTTTTTTCCATAGTACTTACAACCCAGTCCATTCATTTACTTGCCACTATATAGTTATCTCTGGTAGGTATTTATAGAGCACCTATCACATACAATCTAGGCTGATGACTAATATCAGCATGATGTGACACATACAAAATGATTCTCTAAAAGAGCAGGATCCAAACTGCTCAGCTAACATAAAAAAGGGAACAAAATGCATCTCTTTGCTACTGCTCTCCTAGCCTATTTGTGACTATTACAATTACATGTATCTCTAAAACACACACAAGACTCCACAGGCCTACACGCATTCTATGCATTACCACATCTTGAAATGAAGCTTATAGCATTTTGCAGCATACAGCATGCCTCTTGACAAAAGTAAATACCCACCACACGTTGGCTCTTTAGCTGTGATATACTGCCCAGGCTCTGGCCTGTCTCTATGAACAAAACAGCATGGCCCAATTTTCACTTCACTGACAGAAATACCTGAGTTCACAAAATGCTGCAGTCCATACTCAGAAATTACATAAATTTTTGTTCACTTTATTTATTGTATTTTCTATTGTCCCCTCTGCTGTGGTATCTGAGAATATTACTGTACACATGAATGAATTCATCCCCATTGTACACCTGTGAAGAGTTGGGCACAGAAGAGTTAAGTAACTTTCCCAAAGAGAGTCTATAGCACAGACAGAAAGGAACCCATAGCCCCCTCCCCCTAACCCCCCTCCCCCCTTCACAGGACAGTGCCTATACCACAAAAGCCATCCTTCCTTTCACAAAACAGTTTTATTCCTGCTCCCAAGTAGTGTCCTGAATAACTAAATAAAATGAAAAATAATTCTAAAACAATAATTTACATTGTTATATGACTTAATACCTTCAAATATTATTGATATTATGTTGCCATGACAGAAAAGTTGTATAGATGTAATCAACTCTTTCAAAGATCAAAGAGGAAAATATAAATTGTTCCACTGGATCAGAACAGTGATCCATTTAGTTTGGTGTCTTGTCTGTGACAGTGTCCAGCATCAGGTGCTTCAGAGGAATGCAAGAAACTCCCCTGAGGACATTTGTAGACTAATCTGCCCAACAGTGAAATTGCTTCCTAAGCCCAGATGGCTAGTTATTGTCTCTGACCTGAAGCAGGAGTGTTTACATCCCTTATCATTTTTATTAATCCTAACTAATGTAACTGTGAATTTTCCTGTTATTCATGTAAGTGGTTGGAAATATATCACAGATCCAGTAGTGGACCAGACTCAGACCTAAGTTACAGAGTTCTGATTTCAGAGTGTGGCTCAATGTCTCTGAAGGCTGGATTTTGCATCTGGAAACTGTGGTCATGAAATTTGGTACAGCTGCACTTGTTTTCTTTGGGAAAATGCAGAAAAAAAATAATAAACATGTGTTGGGTTAAAATCTCCCATTGTGGGGAAGAACTTCACCTCTTCCATTCAATCACAGATGCCCTATTGCACCTTTGGCAGAAAAATACAGCACAGCTACTTTTATGGGCAGAGGCTACAGCCAGTCTCTCTAATTCTTAGACTGATTGATTTTGCAGAAAGAAATTATGCAAGTTTGTTCATTTGAAATCAAACTGTGTGTGTGTGTGTGTGTGTGTGTGTGTGTGAGAGAGAGAGAGAGAGAGAGAGATGTCACATGCATGACTTCTCTCTGTTGTTATATGGAAATTAAATATAAATATCTGTAATATGTGTATAGTTATGTGCATTAAATAGGTACACACACACTGAATATATAGATAACTGTTGATAGTGCCTGCAGACGACATATTCCAAACTGGGAAGTCAAACCATACCTTTATCCTCACAAAGGAGAATGAGAATAGGTTTGCTCTGCAATTCCATTCTCTGTGTAAGCAGACAGAGGCAGACAGGATGATTGACTGATCAATTGATTTTGATCACAATAATGGCAGAGATTTTGCCATAATGGCCAAAATCACAGGATGAGAGAGCACTATTGCACAGTTTAAGTAAATGTTCATAGTCCAAAGGTGATACTTTATCAATTTTGTCTGAAAAGGTCCATCATTTTATACCTTTACCTGCCAGAAAACCCCAGAAAGTCAATAGTAGTCTGCCATTTTGCTTTATCTTGAATGAAAGTGTTGTTGGGTGACAGTAGTGAAAGAATGGAATACAAATATGGAAAGGCGAACTATTATGCCATTCAAAATAAAATATACATATTATTTGACTCCCTGTCAACCAGTAAAGGTCTTAAAAAGCAAAAGAGCTTTTTCAAAGCCAGATTTTCTTGCTTTCCTATTTATTTTTGCTGTCTGTATGGCCTAAAACATTTGCAAGCAGCAGAAAAACACTTCTGAAACTTTCTCACCAAACTTTGGATGCATCAGAGAATATGGAGTGTAGTGCTTTATAAAAACATCCTGTAACAAGAAATAGAAGCTATGACTCCCAAACCTCTTTTAACTCGCTTATTTTAAGAATCTCCACTCTCTGTAACCTTTTGAAAAACACCATGCCCTTCCTCTACTATTTGCACATGCACAAGCACACTTCTTGAATTTTCTTTTTCTCTCAGGAAACCCAGCTTTGCGCTCTGTATAGCCTCCTCTTCCTTTGGTCTCTGGTGCATCATCTTATGGCCACCCCCTTCTATTTCTGCTCAAGTGACTCCAACTCCCTTGTCTATCCCTTAAAGCTCTCACCCTTATAGACTACCTTTATTTACTACATGCCTTAGATGATGGGTCAAACATTCAATTTCAAGATGTGGTTCACTGCATTTTTTCCTGTTGTCTATACTAGTCCAGGCTACATCTATGAATTAATTGAGGTTGCCTCCTGGTAAGGTATTTCCTGGTGAACTCAGTATATGCAATTATGAAAAATTGCACGTGCATTGCTAACTGCCTGAGCAGTATAAAAAGTGACACAAAAATATAAAGGAACTGCTTTTCACAGACCAGTGTCTTGCAAAAAAGTTCAATTCAGTTTAACCCACAAAGTTCAAGTGGCTTCAGATTGTACTTGGTTCCTGCAAAACATGACACAATGGTTAACATTTAAAGGCCAATGTCCTTAGCTTCTAATTAGATGGTCTCTCTCAAACTGGACTGCAGAAAACTAAACAGGAATTAAATTTTCCTGTTGCTCAGTACCTAGAACCTTGTTACCTTTTTTTCAAATCTGTAAGTCAAGATACATTCCTATGTATGTGTATGTATACTGGTGTACAGTTAGACCCAGCTAGCCACAATCACATGGGAAATTCATGATCTTCAGTTTTTCAAAAGTAAGATGTAACTCAGCTGTACTCAAGTGAGCCCACAATACTGAGTATCATTTAAACCTTCCAAATATCAGACTTACAGAAAAGTTGTGCACAATTTAACCAGATCTGAGGGTGCAGAGGTAGAGACTTTGGAGGGGTAGAGGGTGGGGGTGTTAGCAGGATTTGTAAAATAGATAAGTATTTTTACAAACTTTTAAATTCCAGAAATGACAACTCTATCTAAAAGGATGCCAGAATATGAAGTGGTAGAAGCTATTTCTCAATCAAGTGCTGCCTGTAACTAAGCAGAGTAATCTAATTTGCAAGTAGGTGACCTATTTCTCTGGACATACCTGATTATTTATTAAACTAATCAAATTATATTGTGTCATTTGATGATAGGATGTTCACACTGCTGACACGATGTTATTTTTTGTTACCAGATAAGGCAAATTGATTCCAGTCTAGAGTACTTTTGTTAGTCATCAACTCTTACACCTAGACCTGCCAAGGGATGCATGAATGCACTTTGTTAAATTCAATAGCATACACAGCATTAGGTCATAGTAAAGATATGAACTGTTGAATAAAAACGGCGACCCCCAGAACTTGCTCAGCTTTGTCTACTTACCAGCAGTCCCAGTGCCAAAGTATGTTGCTGAGACCTTTCTCACACAAGCAGGTCGGAGGCACCTCTTCTATTTGGTCTGCATCTGTATTAAGGAAAGCAGAGAACACCACACATTAGGGGCATCATTTACCTGGAAACCTCCCTGGTTCCTACATATCAAGACCAAAAGGCATTACAGTGTTAGGAATTAGGGATCCCCTGTGCTTACTTGCAATACATATTTTATACTCAATTGGCACCACCCAGACCTGATGCCAGTAACTTTTTTTTGATCGACTGACTTAATCCCCCAACAGTATCCACTGGCTGAAAATGTCAATGAACAATTATTTGGAGGGATCCCCTGGGGAGGGGGGGAGGAGGGCTGGAGAAGCTGTGTGTCCTGGAGAAGGTCCAGCACCGAAGGCCTCAAAGGACAGGACACCGATATTTACAAGATTCTTTTGTCAGAGCCTTAAGGAGCAGTGGGTGGGGAGGATATAGTGGGAGGTAGTCGGGGCGAGGAGGGGGCTTGAAAATAAATAAGGATGAGAGATGCTTGTCATGCCGACTAAGCCCCCACTAATGCGAGCGTAAAACCAACCATTGTTGTCTTTGTTGCTCCCCCCTGCATGGTGGGGGGCGCTGACCTCTCCTACCTCAGAGGGGGTGGCGCTGGGCTGTTGGGGGTCTGGTCTCTGGACAGACAGACGGCTGCTTTAGGCTCCCATTGTATAAGCTGCAGATCTAATCGCTGCCATCTCTGTGACCCTTAATGAGCTGGAGCCTCGGAGGGGAGCTTCCCCTTCCCCGCCTTGGTGTCGCAACCACCGGCAGTAGCAGCTACAGCGGGGAGCCCACTCGCCGGGGCCAGTTCCCAGCGCTACCGGGAGTGGTGGAGGTGGGAGCGAGGCAGCAATTCCCTTCCACCCTTGGTGGGTCAGCGTCCCTCCAACGCCCACCTCGGAAGGAGAGGGAGGAAATCCTAGCAGTTTCTTCCTGAAAGCGCCCAGCTGAGCACAGGAATCCGGGCTGAGCGCTCAGGCACTGCCGCAGGGAGAGAAATAGCCCTCGGGGGAAAGTTTGCTGGCGGGCTGGAGAGAGTCAGAGGTGGCATTTGCAAAGTTGAGCGAAGTTAGCGACCTTTCTTTCTGCAGCAGAGCAGCATACAAAGGGAATCAGCGAGGAACCATGCAGTGCTGGGGGTAATGTACAAGGATGGGGGAAAGGTACAAAGGCAGACAGCAAGGGGAACGCAGAGTACAAGGGACAAACGGGGGGATAACAATAGGGATACACATTAAAAACATGCACTCAACTGGGGTTACAGACATAGGAGAGCCCCTTCTAAGGGTGATGAGCACAAAGGAGAAAACATACGTGTGCGACACCTAGGGAAGGCATAAAGGGGGGGCACACAAGGACAGACAGCAGGGAAAACACACACAAGGAGGCAGGGAAATACCCGGCGACCACGGGACATGTGTTTTTGCTTTGCTCTTTCACACGTATTTGGTACGGATTCAGTGAGGGACTATTTCAAAGCGCAAGGTAGAGTATTTCAAGCGTCGAAAGGAGGGTTTTAAATCCGTCCCACTCCAGACCACTGAGATCGTGTCGTGTCCCGTCCCCCCCACACCCACACTCCCCAGTAAAAGAAAGAATGAGCGAACGAATGAATGAATGGCCAGGCGAACCTGATGTCGGTTTTCGCCGCGCGTGTATCATAACAATTGAATGATTTCGTACTTTCACGTCGAAAATAAGAGCAGATCTACAATTGTAGCCGGCAGTTACTCACATTCTGCCTTTTTTTTTTTTTTTTTTTTTTGTAATCTCCCAGACGGTTGGAGTAAGTGCACGGCCACTTTTCTTTCCCTCTGAAACGCGGCTGTGAGAGAATTAACAGTCAGATTTTGTCTCTCTCTCTAATCAGGAGCTAATTCTCTATTAAGAACTGGGGCTGCTGGCGGAAGTAAATAAAACTTTAGTTCTTTGGATCATTGTCACACGCAGAGGCGCGCGCCCTTCTAGCCTGAAAAGCGCAAACTTGCCTGGAAATGAGACTTCAGCTTTAATGCGAGTCTAACTAGCCCATTAAATATGATCAACATACCGTTTGCATGGAATGAAACCTTTCCCAGCCCTGATTGCTCCAAAGGGGAATCACGTCTTACCTCCCACCTTCCCACTCTTCATTTTCCCAGTGTATACACTCTTGTAATTACTGGTGATTGTGCTAATGCAACCCTGAGCAAAACCTGCTGGTACTGTGAGGAGAGGAGCCGGGAAATACCGTTCATTTAAGGGAAATACACGTGGCTTGTACTCTCTCTCCGACGCGCTGTACCCCTGCTCGCCCTGTAGGTTCTGTGGATTGAATACAGCACTTCATATCTGTCACCTAAAGGGCTCATTTCCGAGTCTCGTGTCGCTGCCTTTATTCTTTGTAACTGGATCACCGGGTGATCTGGGGAGAAATGGTGTTTCTCTTTGAGAAACAGCGAAAGTGGGGAAAGCGACGTATTAGCATTGATTCTACACAAGCGCTGCTCTGGGTATAATTTCTGCTGTGATTGTGTCTTACATAATTCCCTCCGTCTAACGCAGAGCAGTTCGCTCAGGAAAGGGTTTAATAAAACACCGGGCCTTCCGCCTTCTTAATTCCCCTCCTGCAGCAGAGCAGGGTTTGAGGAGTGATCTGTAACTTCCTTGATCATCATTTGGTTTTTCTTTTTAGGAGGTTGAAGGGTTCTTTTCTTAACCAAATATTTTATTTTATTTGTTCAGATGACATCCACCCTGGCACCCTCCCCCCCTTTTTCTTTTCATCATCAGCAAATAAAGATTAGGTGAGCAGATTATAGAAAGCATTTTCAGTCTTGTCCTGATCTTTATTCCAGAGCCTTTGTGATGATATTGATGATGATGATGGTCAAGTGGACAGTTTGATTTTTGTGTTTGGAGCTAGTTATAAAGAATCAATATTATATCAAGGGGTAACTTTCCTGATAAAGGACTTTAACCACTCTGGCTATTCATCATAAGTCTGTAGCAAGCAGATAGGTCAAAAGAAATTATATTGCACTAAAGAGTGTGTCTTCTTATCTCTCCCATACCAGGGGAATAAGGGACAAGCCGATCGATACAGTAGCTGCTTTATACTTCTTGCAATTATCAATAGCTGATTTCGTCTTTTGAGGCCTGCATCTATTAATACAAGCTAATAATAATCTTCTGAGCATATCTATAGCCAAAATGATAAAAGTTTTTATGCCTGACAGCACTATTTTTAGTTACTAATATATAAAATTCATTTCACTAGTTATTTTAAGTGGTATATGGCTTTGTACAAACATGGGTAAATATAAACTAGGTTTATGTGTGTATTTGCATATGTTGATGGTGTATATATTACTGTATCTGAGCCTATAGCTAAATGCATACATATTGTGTGTGTGTCACACACAAACACACAGTATAAGTGTGCATAACTGCATCGTATATAACCATATGCATTGACTTTATGTTGCTATATAATATATAGATATTTATATACATTATACATACACTAATGTCCCGGCTACTTAACTATGGTTTGTTAAACCACGGTTTGTTAATGAATACTTAAAGAACAAAAATTGATAGCAGTTGGGGTTTGCTCAGTGTGAGCATGAGGTTGAGTGTATATGAATCGATGTTTGTTTAGATCTATGAGTGACGTGATATTAAATAAAAGGAAAACCAACTTAAATGTTTAAGGCAAAACATTTAGCAGCGATTGTGCTATAGACCGGGTTCTATAAATCTGACGGTGGAGCTCGTTGTTTCTACAAAAAAATTGTAATAGAAAAGAAACATCTTTATAATTGACATTTGACATGCTGTTTGGGTTAGGCTGTGGTAGACCAAGCACAGATTTCGCTCTGATGGAAACATTTATCATCGTGATTGCTACAGAGTGGCAGGTGGTGTTATCAATTACCTCTTCTTACCAATAATAATATTAGTATGGTAATATCTTTGCTCAAGTGAGAACGAATTAGCGGTCAGTTGTTACAGCCTTAAGCACACTAAATAGTGCTAGATTTAACCCCACGGTCCTAAAACAAAAGTTGGGGTGGGGTGGGGTAGGGTGGGGGAAGAGACTTCACACTGAAAGAAAGAATAATAGATCTTAGAAAATAAAGTCCAAATACTAGAACCTCCCTTCTGAATAAACTTGTTGAAGCAAATTTTTAAAATAACCCACTAACAGACGTGTTGCACACAAATCTTTATATATATATAAAGGGAACTGAAGGAACTATGTACTCTCCTTGTGAAATCAATTTTGCAGATAAGCTTTGTTTTTTCCCGAATAAATGGTACAAATTAAAGCAAACACCTAATTATGCGTCCCACTAATGTAAAAAATACAATACTAATTGGTAAATAATATTATTAAGCAGACAAAATAATAACGTGTTGTTTCTTAAATTGAAAACAGCATTGCAAAGGGGAAGACAATTAACAAATTAGATTTAATTATAGGGGAGAAAAGCAACTTTTGTTTTTCCATCAGTATTAAAATATTTTAATAGACCCCACCAATCATGTGGTTGAGAATATGAGTATGCGCCGTGTGTATTTGTATATTCGTGATTGTACAGACATGTAGCTTATACACACATTTACATATTTCTGTGCTCAAGTCTACTGTATTTATTTGTTCACACACATGGGCATAACAGAGAGAGAGGGTTAATCAGTTTTCCCTCCGAAGTGACCGTATTTTTGCAGCCCAACTTCAGCAAACGTGTTTTCGTACTTCAATCTGAAAGATTAAATAGAAGAATAGTGAGAAAGTTCCCATCTAATAAAGGAAGTGCGGGGCGGGAGGAGGTCAGAGAGATTATAAACCACTTCACGATAACTTTAGACTTGCATTCCGAGCCTCTTACATATTTAAGTTGATGTTCACCTAAATCAGATACAAAAGTTTCGCCATATGATTTGCTCATTTACAAAACGTAGCGATCAAAACAGTCTTCTGTCTTATCTGAGGGGCACATCCAGGTGTGGGTTAAAAGTGATCATTTCACCAAAGTCTTCCCTGTGCTGAGCTACTCAACGAAATGTGAATGTGGTTGGGGCAGATCCCTGCAACTTTATCAACTGCGTAAGTGTATCGCTTCCTTTAAAAAAAAAAAAAGCTATAAAATGTGTCACTTGTTGTAACCCTAGAATATGCAAATATCAAGAGATACAAATCTAGTAATTATGCCTTTGTGATCGCCATTGTTCATTAAATATTAAAGACTGGATTATTTAATTTTCCACTTAAAGTTTCTCTCATGCCTGGCAAAATCATATTACACTTTTGAATAGAAGACAAAGTACGTTCTGGTAACATTCTCGAGGGATGGTTTTCTGCGATACGTTGTAAGCAAAACACTATTTAAAACCCATACAAGTCATCAGTGTGCTACTGAGGAAGCTACAAGACCTTGAGAAATAGCAAATGCTAAAGTTTAGGAAGAAAATGTTGATTGAGCAACAACAAAATCCCTTCAGAAGATGACGGGATGAAAATTGACACATTTCTGGTGCTACTGCAATTGGGGAGAGGGAGGGAGGATGCCCGTGCTAGGTTAGAAGGCAGCATCTCTGATTCCAGGCGAGTCTTTCAGAATCAGTCTGTCGCTGAGCTTTTTCACCTAAAGCAAGTCCGTAGAAGTGTACGGTGATACGCCAGCTGAAAGAGAAGATGTAAACCGAACATTTCTTTCCCCGTTGCACTTTCTGAAGGTTACTTTAACACTCGCAAGCGATCGCTTTCACCTGCACTTGTGTGTGTGTGTGTAATATACCCCTTCCTGTCGGTGGCAATACACTATGTTTAATAAGTGCTTAAAGCCCCCTCCACCTTCGCACTGGAAAACTACATCCCATTCCACTCATCAGTGTCGCTTCCAGACATTGCAGTTTAGAGACACCCTGAGTGACAAACTTCCCCCCCCCCCCCAAAGTGGACTTGTCGCAGAAAAGTTAAAGTCGAATCTAAAGACGGCGAACGCGATTTATTTCTAAATGCAGGAAGTGCTAGAAGGGGGTCGAGTTTTAAAATCGCATGAATGGAGCCTAGAAAACAGACAGCAGTCTCACATCTAAGAGCCATTTATTTGCCCTTTCTAGGGTTGTATTATTTTTGGAGGATATGGTGTTTAACGAACACTTCAAATACAAAAACAACCTCTACAAGTGTGTCTGGCCATAAATGATCCCTTCTGGCCTAATCTGCGCCTTTCCTTTCTTTGGTTTGCCTGCACACCTCCAAGGGGGGAAGACACCGAAAGCTGAGCGATAATATCGCAATGCGAAGGATAACAGAAACTTGCAGCAGGGGAAGTTCACGCAGAAGTCCCCCAGAGAAGCCGAGGTCCGTGCATTTTAAGGGCTACAAGGGGGAGGGGAGAGGACGGATATTAGGAGGAAATCCCTTTCACTGGTCTTAATCCCTGTCCGCGTCTCCCTCCTGTTTCGTGCAAGGTGAGTTGTTGCCCCAAACAAGGGGTCTGAGACTGTCAGAGCCATTAGAGCAAAACAAAAGACCGATGGGGAGCGGATCGGAGGGGCTGACGTGTAAGTAATATTTAAGAAAAGGGAAGAAAAAAGGGGCCGGGGGCGGGGGAGAGAGAAAAACCCAAACAAATAAATGCCGGGGGCGGAGGTGGGGGAGGGAGTGTCCTGATCGCTGTGGCGGTGGGGATGATGCGGGGGATGCTGAGGCCATCAGTAACTATGTGGTACATCCTAGCGGCGGCTGGCTGTTATGGGAGTGCCTGCGCGTGTCCCTCTCCCCTGCAGATCCACCTCTCCCTCCCTAAAAAGCAACTTGTCGCTTAAGCCGAGTAGCTATGCACTTCCCCGAGGCGAGCCAGGGGGAGGGGACGCCCACGGACACCCGCCTCTGGGGCATCTCCTCGCCCCCAAACACGCGAGTCAGCGGACAGCCCCAGGGGAAGGGAGCGAGGGGCTCGCTGCTGGGCAAGGCAGCAGAGGGGTGGGGGGACGGGGACCCGGTCCTGCTTCCCCGCCCGCCCTGGTTTGAAAGGCAAAGGGGGTGGGGTGAGAAAAGCCGCTGTTGGGAAAGTGTCTGGCGAGGGAAGCGCTGGGAGGCGGCTGGGAGCGGATCGGGCTGCTGGGCGGGGGAGGGGGCAGGAGGAGGTGGCGAGCGGGAGCCGGGGGCGGAGCCGCCGTGCGACCCGCACGGCTCCCAAACTTGAAAGTTTATCTGCCCGAAAAGCAGCAGCGCCGGCAGCCAGCCACCGCGGTGCGCGCCCTGCACACGCCTCCCTCCGCGCGGGGAAGTGGGGTGAGCGGCGGGCGCGGGAGGCGGGGACCCGAATCACCCCCCTGAAGCACAGTCACCGACCCCTAACTCGGGGAGACCCGGGGCTTGGATCGAGCTGATTTGCTGGAGATCAAAGCCTTGCCCGGCCCCACGCGAGAGACTATTGTCATTAGCCACAAAACCTGCCTCCAGGTGGAGGGAAGCGGTGGCACAAAAAGTCATCCTAACCTGCGAGCGAGAGGGGGCAAAAACTTCCTAGCCATGGACAACAGGAAGTGACCAGCCGCAGCTGCAGCACCAGCTACGGGGAGCCTCAGGCTGGAGAAAGAGCTAAGAAGCTGCAAGACAAAGAAGGAAGGAGGAGAGGTGAGAGACAAAACTGCCCGAGATCTGGTGTTTTTGTCCCCCACCCACCCCCCAGAGGAAAGAACAAAAGTCAGCGGGGAGGAGGAGGAGGAGGAAAAGGGAGGCAGGACGCAGGAAGAGCAAGCGACAAGAAAACGTGAAGCTCCAAGGAGAGAGGAGAGAAAGCCGCGCAGAGCACACCCACAAAAAGTTTCTTGCCTCCCGACAAGCAGCAACTGAACACACACGGGCGCGCACGTCCAGAGCAATCAGATGCCAGCCAGACCAACTTCTGGGGGAAGAGGAGCCGGGAGAGGGGAAGAAGACGCCGAGGGGTGCAAAAAAAAGCCCGGCGAGCTGAAGAGAGCCAAGCAAAAGTAGCTACAGGGGGCGGGGAGGCAGAGCGCGAAGATCACGACCTTCCCCAGAAGTGAAGCTCGCACATATGTGGTGTAAAGCGCGTGCACCCCGGAGCCCCGCTGCGCGCTGTGTGCGTCTTCTGTGCTTTGCTGCGGCTGTCCCTTGCAGCCGCCTCTGCCTCTTGCAAGGAGGCGCTGCTGGTGCCGGGGAGACGCATCACTTGGCGGAGCGAAGCGGCTAATTGCTGAGCCCCGTTCCTCATTTACATATGCAGCCTGAGTCCGCTGGAGCCGGGCCAATCCGCGCTCGCCCCCAGCACCATTAATCGCCATGCATTATTCACAATCGTAATTACAGAGCCCCGTGCGCGATCCGCGCAGCCGCCCCGGGTTCGCAGGCAGCGCACGCCCCGCGCACTCCCCCGGCCGGCTAATCCCCTCGCTCGCTCTCCTCTCAGTTTGTGTGCGGCTCCCCCCCACCCCCTCCGACTCGACTTTTTTTTTTTCCCTTCGCGATCAATTATTTCCAGCCCCCTTCCTCCGGCTGCCCCCTCCCGCTGATGCCTCTGATGCAAAAAGCAGGCTCCCGAAGCCGCAGTTAGCAGCATGTCGCGTCGCAAGCAAGCCAAGCCCCAGCATCTGAAGTCGGACGAGGAGCTGCAGGCGGAGGTAGTTTCTGAGCACGGTAAGGGGCTGGCTCCCGTGTGTGTCTGTGATGGCGGGGGGTGGGGGGTAGGGTTTCTAGGCGTTTATTTGGAGCCGCGGATCGTTCCCCTGCCGGTGGGAGTGGGGACCGGGAGCCGCGGGAAGAGGCGCAGCAGCGGGAAAAGAAAAGTTAACAGTTCAGCCAAGTTTCCCCCGTGCAGGAAACCATCCCACCCATAACGCCCTGCTGGCGGGCGCTTTCCTGCGCGCTGGACTCGGGCTGAGGGGGAGGGGGAGTCCTCTGGGTTGACCCGGCCTGTGGGAGCTGCGCGGGGAGGCAGAGAGGGGCTGGCACCCGGGCGGGAGGCGCGAGCTCTCCTCCCCCTTCCCCAGCTGTGTTTATTTGCTCGCTCTCTCCCGCGCGCGCCCGCCCGGCCGTAGTTTCGGCCCAGGAAAAGCTGTCTCACCGCCCCCCTAGCCGTGCAGTCCTAACAGGAAAGTTGGGAGCTCAGTCAGCTGCCGCCGCGAAGCGTGCAGCGTCTCCGGGCTGAGATGTGCCAAGCCCGGAGGGGGCCTGCGGTCGGCTTCAGCCAGGCTCTCAACAAAACCGGGCCAGCGCGCTCAGCCAGCCCCTTAGAGCCCTCCTCAAGGGCCCGACCCCACACCCCAGATTACAAGTCAAAAGTGGGTCTAGGTCGAAAGCTTTGCCTTCCATCCTGCACCTCTGACTCCCTCCCCCAGGCAGAAAGGGCTTTGGGGAGCGGGAGGGAAGAGTGTACAGCCCCTGGCTGGAAGGGTGGCATAGCTGGGGTGGACAAGGTGGGGGAGCAGAGTTTGGCTTGAGGAGCTGGGCGCTCCTTGTGCCTTCTTCCATTCCTTGCTATCTTTGCTCCCCTTCAGTTCCTCTGGGCTCTTCTCGGATTAATAATATTAGCCCTAGTGACAACAAACGATCACTGCCACCACCATCATCTTTCACAACAGCCACATGGACTGGGGAAGGTTTATTTTTCCCACCCACTCGCCATGACTCGCCCCCCTCACAGGCTCATATGCCTGGTTTAATTTTTACTAGATTGCCTAGTGTGCCGGTTTGCAATGATCCCTTTCCCCCCACCTCTGCAATAACATCTAGAAAATGAGGTTGCAGGCTTTTAAACCTTAGAATTAACTTGTGCTGATGAGAGGTAAAATTTGCAAAGGCGTCCTCACTTTTCCTTGGTTAGGTTGAAAGCTTCCCACTGGCAAGTTTTCTTTTTCTTCTTCCATAGTTTATCTTTTTAGTTTCTTGCATAACCAGTAAGTGAGACACTCCCTCCTTTATTTTACCAAAACAGTAAACAACATACAAAACCCACACCGCTTTATTCTTGTTGTGCTTCAAAGCTGGAATTACTCTTCTTACAAGTTTCATGGGGGTGTGGGGGGAGGAGAGGGAGGCATGAAAGTTGGAGCCTAAGGAGGATTTTGACTATTGTATCTGAACTTAGCAACCTTGAAGCTTTAGGGGTAGTGTGAATGCACTTCATCAGGTTAAAACATCTGTCAGATTGGCAAATTTTCAAACTCAGGACTACCAGCACCTTTTTTCTCCTTCCCAGTGTATTTTTGGGGGGTGTGGGTGGGAGAGATGGTTGGTCTCCAGAGTCCAGGGAAAGAAGAATGGGCTGCTACTACTTCTGGAAAAGCCTTTTTGGATACTGAGGATAAGAAACATGCAAGGAAATGCTTCTTTCTATCACACCTGAAGAACAAAACATTTAATTTTATTTTACTTTTGTTAAACCATAGCAGTGACAGTGTACAGAAATTAAATTGAGGCAAACAGAGGAGAATTATTATTTGTCATTGTCATAATTAAACAGTGTCTATTGGGTGGGTTCTTGATTTAAGAATTTCTCATTTACAAAGTTTTAAATGTGCAGCATCCATTTCAGCACAGGGGGGAAAACATGCATTACTTCATTATATCACTTCTAGTGAGTTAATATATTGAGGAAAATTGTTAAACTATTTTTGTTTTGCTTTGTTTTGTGAGTCTTATCTCTGTAGCCATGTCACCCGAGATTAGAACAGGAGATATGCTAAAAAGAAACGCTTGCATATGGTGGGTAGATTAAGGACAAAGAATCTTTTTGTCATGGAAATATTTTTTTTTTTTTTGGTTTTGTTTTGTTTACTTCATCACATAGAATTTCTCACACTTGGTTTGTTTTGTATTGCCCTCAATGACTACATGATCAAATGAATGGATTTATTTCTGCCGAATGAGAAAGACAGTCTTTCCATCAAAAGGACTACATTGCATCCCAGTGAGGAATTTTAAAGCGTTATTATTGTGGTCCCTGAATAGCTCAAAATCGGCTTTCACAGCAGCCCTAAAATGCAACAATGTAAATACTTCTTAGCCTTAGAAAGCTGTTATCAAAATGTACTGTGTCCCCTTTTACTAAAACACATTTAAATTAATGGAATGAAAACTCTCATAGCAATAAAAAAGCTGGAGCAGGGTTATTGGTTTTTCACTTTCATTTCAGAAATGTGAACAAGGTGAACTTAGTGTAAACAAGTTGAAGGATATGTGGTGCACATTACTATATTGTAAATCATTTACATGTTATAATATAAGGTAAAAATATTGCTACTTTTAAAGGGTCAAATATATTTAGGTGTGGAAAGATCTTAGAATTAAAAAACGTCTTTCAAGTCAGTGCTTTTCATTTCCATTCTCAGTTGTAATCAAGATATTACCACAGTTCCTGAGCATATTTTGCAACAGGCCAAAAACAGACTGTCCAGAAAAGAACAGAGGAGGAGTCCTCATTTTATAGTTTTGTGGGGGGTGGGTTTAAAGCAAACAAAGTAATTATTCTTTTATCACTACTCTTTAACACATTTTTTTGGAGTAGGTGTAACTCTGTAATAGAAATGATTGATAACACAATATTAAGTTAAGGAAGCTTATTTATTTAATGTTAAGTGTATAGTTAATATCATTATCAAAGTATACTTTCATTAAGTGCAATATATTAAGTGAATATTTTTAGGTATA
Organism: Pelusios castaneus; assembly: GCA_007922175.1. Lineage (NCBI taxonomy): Eukaryota > Metazoa > Chordata > Testudines > Pelomedusidae > Pelusios > Pelusios castaneus. The sequence continues at coordinate 35,798,959 of ML685766.1, forward strand.
CTACTTATAATTAAAATTGAACAGCAGCCAAAAGAAACTTGACAGTTTGGAAAACAGAATGGAAGATAAACAGTAGGCTGTATTTAAAGTTATATGGAGGCCAGTCAACTTAGGTGGCGATGTTACAATGGAAGCTTTAGAATTGTAGTAAATAATTTCTGGTCAGTTTGGAGGACAGCATAATGCAGCTGAGTTCAAACAACAGAACAGTCTCAGTATGGGCAGTCTGGTGAGAAGGTGTTTGAAATCTGAAGATAATTGACAATGTCATGAGCTGCAAATTTATGTTCAGGAAATCATTTTAAATGATTTTTTATTGTGGAAAGCTAAAATATGCCTTTTGTAAATTGGAAAAGAAATGTTTGCAAACAGCTAATAGTGATTGCTTAACTAGATATATTGTGGAATAATGAACACAAAGATATTTCGTCGCACAATATTTTAAGAATGCCATATTGAAAGAAAATGATGGAAATAATTTACAAAGAGTGACAAAAGAATTGAAAAAACTGTTGTCGATATCAAACACAATATGCTCTTCCTTTGTGAGAATTTTTTTTTCAAATATTCATGTTTTAAATTTTTAGTAGCACTGTTTTTCCTAAATCAACAGATTACGGGCAATTAAAAATTATGTTCTACTAACAAAAAAAAACATATTACATGCATTTTTACTCAGATTAATTCATGGTTATTAAGTGAAGAGCATGAGCTAAGCATTTTTAAAGTAGGAATAATTGAACAAAGTTTTTGTAAGGTTATAATAGTGATTCCAGTGTTGCTATAGTAAAGTTCTTGTAAGTAACTATGACAATTGATGCTTTGGACTGTTTTCATTCTAAAATAATGGCTTAGATGTATTATTGTTTGTTTTGAAGGGAAAAGAATACTTTAAATGAACTAAGTAATGGGAATCTTTGAATATGATTTTGCATCCTAACATGTTTTTTTATTGAAAACCCTGGATATGATTGCATTACAGGATGCATTACATTTTCAAAAGACGTAATACATTCTAATGAATGAATTTTTGAATGCTAGTGAACCGGAATTGCGTTGTGTATATTTTAACATTTATTTGCTGAACTCGTACAATATTCTTTTGAAATGAATATATATATATATATATATAATGATACCAGTTCAGTATAATCAATTTTCTTTTAAAAAAATTATTTGATATATTTGTGTATATACATTAAACACACATTCTACAAGAATAAGAATTTATCTGCGTTAGAAATAAAAAAAAACCCAAAAAACCAAACCCGAAACCAAAAAATCCAAATAACCAAAAAACAAAACCCAGGGGTTACTTCATATAATTTAGAAACACAGAATAATTTTTCTTTAGAACATGAAAGGTGACAGTAAACTATCAGTTTACAAGACATTCCTATGAATTTTGCAAATACTCTTTCTGGAGCAACTACACAAAAGATTGCTTATTTATTCTGAAAAATGAAATTTTAAGGAAAACGGACGTATTGCTGATTAATTGTCACTTTAATGGAAAAGGACAATTGACATTATTTGCTTAAATTCTTTTGAAATTCTGTACGTACTTCATGTACAAACTTTGTATTATAAAAATTTGCATTAGATAATTTTGATTCTCTTTGAAGTCAGTAAGGGAAAAATGTATAGATTAGCATCAGGAATTTCTTAACATGTTGATTGTTGTATGCAAGATAATAGAGGAAGAAGGCAAAAGTGGGTCAGATTTCATTTTGTGCATCTAATCTCAGAGAAATTTTAGCATTGATCTTGAGGTGGTCATATGGATATTTTCTTTTCTTTGATAGATCTTCAAAGATGTTACTCTGACTTATGTATAATAAATATCAGCAGTATACTAATATGTTTAAATGCAAATGTTGATGATAACTTGTACTTTCCAAAATAGATGGGAAAAAATTCATTACAGAAACTAGTATTCATATATTTTAAAAAAAAGAAAAAAATCAAACAAATGTCCATAAATTCTACTTTTAAAATATAGGTTAAGTCCTAAAAGATTTTTAGGGGCGGGGTTTGTTTTGTGTTTTCCCTATGTGATTTTTTTGATTTATTGCCAAGAGGAGAAAAGCATAATCTGTAGACTGTCCATTACTCAGGAGGTGAGTTAGCTAGTTTTGCTGATAATAAAACAGGTCTGGTATGATGTTAAAATAGTTCAGTTCTGATCTATTTTATACAAAATAAGGCATGTGTTTAGCACTTTGACTGGAAAATTTCATCTATAATCTGACACAGATTTTCTATAAACTTTTCAGGAGAAGTATTGTGAAATCTAGTTATAACTGAACATTTTTGTTGAACAGTCCATATCAGTGTAGAGGGCCAAAGTCATGCTTCCTATATCCTCCCTAAACCTCCCACTGAATTTAACAGGAGTTTTCCATGAATAAATTAAGCAAGGTTTAAACCATAATGTAATTTTTGGGGTCATGGTTAAGTGTTGCTCTGCTAGAGATGGTTTCCTTTGGGTGAGAGTTGGAGGTGGGACTGCTGGAAATTGGAAAAGCTAGAAAAATCATGTAATACATGAATTAATGAAAACAAAACCTAGTGAAGTTTTAAAATAATTATTTTACATAGCTGAGCAGAAGAACACTGAACTTGAGTTTTTTGTTTTGTTCTAATTTACTATATACAGTATGAATACACAGACACAACATTCAAAACAAATTCCCCCCTAATTTTTTTAGTTCTGATTTTAATATTGTTTTCTCTTTCCTCCCCAAAAAACAAATCTTTCCACGGGTTGGAAAATACTCTAATAAATAATATCTCTAACAATGTCAATAGAACTTGTAAATATTTTACAACATATGCCTGTCTTTTTCAATCCACACTTAAACAGGTTAAGCTTTGTGTTCAAGTACCTTTTGTATTTTCTGTGCATTAGTGTACGGCCTGCTATAGAAAGTCTGTTTGGTCTCAGTAAAAAGGTGGGATTGCACCGAGTGCCAGCAAGCTTCCGAAGGACTCTCCCTGAGGGTGGGTAGTTAGAAGTGCTTTAACAAGGCTTGCTGATTTAACCTTTGCCTGCTTTGCCCTGCCAGGGGTGGCCACTAGATGTCAAGCTCATAATACAATTAGTACATCTGTGCAGTTGACCTTGGCAGCACGGCTTACCACTGTTCTGTTAAGTGTTAACACTGAATTTGAGTGTTAACTAGAGATCCCTGTGAGTTTGCTACATGCTGTACAACTTATCAAATGCCCATCTAGTTCAGGACAAGTGTTTACAGTTCTTAAAGAAGGAAAAAGATTTCCTTTTGTGGTGCCTTGCATCTTGAACTGCTTAATTAACCCTGCAGGTGCTGCAGCACTTTTGTTTCAATTAATCAAAACAGCCTTATTATTCACTATTTCAAGAGAGCCCTCGAGATATCTCTACTTGGTCATTCTATTTTGTGTTTTTTATATCTATGTAATACTTTTCATAAACCATAGATAACTAACAATACAATTTGTTTAGCTTTTTAGGCAGCTTTACTTATTCAACACAACACTGCAAAACAGAGCAAAATGACTGAGCTACATAATTAGCAATGGATTACTTAGAGTTTGACCCTACAGATGCTTGTGCACTAAGTAACTTTTACTCACCAAAGTAGTCTAATTGACTTAAATGTTTGTGTGTTCATTCCTCTTGTGCATAAGCCTTTGCAGGATTGGGCTTGTAATTGGCTTCTCATATTTGTGGTCCTATAAACAAAACCTATAAAAGGTTCTTTCAGTGTTTGTTCAGACATTGGCCTGTTTTGTTTTGCAGAGTTAGGCAGTCTAAAATTACATTTATGTCGTTTAAGAATTAGTTAACCATCAACTTTCTGAAACAAGGAAATTGTGTAAAAGCCTGGTGTTTTACTTCATTCGTTATCCTTATTTGATTTTGTACTTTTCTGTTTCAGTACTTGCTATGTTAATTATCAACCTTGAAATGGTAAGGATTCCTAATAAAAAAACCAAAACCTTATTGTGTTTCAAAGAAGTTAGCATGTTCATGTATATTTAATTATACAAATGTATATTCTATATCATATCATAACCACCTGAATAGCTTATTATATATGGTCTTGAAAATATAACAAACATCTTATTTGTTACAATATCTTCCCCAGATATTTGGAATAAATTGTGAATATTGCATCCTTTCTACATCTGCATGAATACATAATAGCACTAGTGTTTTGGATACCGTTGCACAAATTAGAAACTGCAAATGTTTTAAACAGAAGACAGTTAGTGACTGTGCCACAGGTGGCTGTTACTTAACAAATTCTGAGATTTAGGCCACTGAATAGATCAAGCTAAGTGTGCCGGGTCAATACAAATTTGTGCATAGCAAGGGTGCCCTCCACTGTTCAAATCTATATTAACAGCTTTTGTGGTCTCTGAAAAAGGACAGAAAATTTTTCTATTGAGCCTGGAATTTCTTCTCCATTGTTAAACACAGTAGGGGTCTCTATTTGTCTCCTCCTGTTTCACAGCTTGGGCTCACTATGTGATAATTCATCTTTCTTTATGGGATTCAAGGCTATCATAAAGAGTTAAAAAGAATTAATTTGCAAGAAAATAAATGTCTTCTAACAATTTACGAAAACTTTTTTTTTTAAATGCTTTGTACATTTTAGGAAATAAAGCTAAGGCAAAAAGTAGTAATATTGTTCTCAAGGATCAAAACATTGCTAAGGTTACTGGCTCACAGGAAAGTTAATATTTTTGGAAGAAAATCAAATTCTATTTGTTTTTATATTTTTTAACAGTAAAAACTGTGTTTGAAAAAATGTTGGCCTAGTCTGACTAAATAAATTATATATGTTTGTCCAAATCCATTTCACCTGTCTTCAGTAATGGGGAAGCATATTTATAAAATCTTTTGCTGCAAACAAAACTGCTAAGAGCTGCTCTTTGAAATTACTGTTAGAGTTGCATGTGAGAACTTTCCACATTCAGATTCATGATTAGAGGATATTTTTATCTTTAACTGATGTAACATTCCAGGAGGGGGAAGGGTAATATATCTTTTGCTGAAACTTCTTCATGGTTAATATGCTGCGTCACAAAAGACAATTGGCAGTTTTAACTTCATACATTAGAAAGTCATATACTTTTAAAAACAATTAAAGAATTTTTGTTATTAAAGTCTCTGTAATTGTACCTAATTCACAAATAAGAGATTTTGCAGTGTTTTCATTGCCTTTTTTTTAGCATTGCATGTGATATGAAAAAGTTTTAGAACATGTTTTGTTTGAGAAATTTCTTGGTCCTTTCACAATATATTTCGTTGGTTATAAAACTTTAAATAATACATTCACATTTGAATGTATACGAATTCTTGAAAAATAAAAAAGAGCATTTTCTATTACTTTCATTGTTTTATCTAATTCTTTTGTGAAAGTATGTACAATTATGAAGCACACAATTTAAGATTTTTGTGTTGCCTCTGGACTACAAAATGTATAGTAAAACATTGAATTTCTAGAGAATGTTACTATAGATTGTAAGGACTCTTATCTAATATAATTGGAAAAGGGCTTTACAAGTCATTTATATGCAAAATAAGAGTGATTTAAAACAACAACAACAACAAAACCCAGGAACTAAACTGAAACAGTTATGGCTTCTTTTATATCGTAAAACAGTTCTTCCCAAGAAAAATGGCATTTAGCTAACAGTCAGCATGCATTTAGGAGTTATTCTTACTAGAATAAAAACTTAATTTTGAACCCATTTCATAGCAGTAAATGACATTTAGGATCTCTGAAACATCCACTTGTTATCTCTTCTCCCACAGGTATTGAAAAAACTTTAGCTTTCCGGTAACACATAAAAGAATGTCCTGCTGTCTGCAAACCTATCTATCTATGCATAGTGTTCATGGCTGTGCAAGTTTTTTCTTAACTTTGCACATTTCCTCATGTTAACTGAAGGAGTCACTGTACCATTAAGCCATTTCCCCAACCTCTCTTTGTCTCACACTACAAGAAAGATCAACATTGTATCCCATGTATGTAGCTTTGCTTGAAGCATAAACAGCATTCGATGTGTACAGTTAATGACACTAGCAAAGTAGAATTCTCTCCACATGAACACCTTGTACTTCCCAGTAGTGCCAACAGAACTCACAAGTAGAGCAATTACAATAACAAAATTACTTCCTTAACACATCATCAAATAAATTAACAAGGCACAAATTCAAACAAAGGGCCACTCACCTGATGCAAGTGGGCATCTATCTGTTGAAGTCAATGCAGCTATAGGATGTTTGCACTAGTTTAAGATCTGGCCGAAGTGTCTTTGTGGATGCAAATTTTCATAAATTTTCATTTAGTAACCTTTGTGTTCTGTAAATTTATTTTGCATCCTTTGACTGTTAGCTGTTGAACAGCTAATGAAAAAGATCAAATCATTGAGATGTTAGCTCAAACCCTGAAGTCCAAACTCAGGCAAAATTCATATTCAACTCCCAGTGCTTCAGTAAGAACTACAGGATTAAGCTCCGTGTCTACAAGACTAAGCAGCTACTCTGTTAATTAAAAAAAAGTCTATGTAAAACTTCACTGTAGTAGCACTTTCACTACTTAATCAAATAATCATTTTTTTGACATAAATGCAAATGATAAGACTGCACTATTTAATTAAATTAAATCACTTTTATTTTAGTACATGGAAGAGTGAAGGCAAGCTGTAAAACTTAAAGTAAATGGGAAATGATTTAAAATAATCGAACAGCAGTATAAATCCAGATTAATATAAGAAATGATTAACTGTCTTAAAACTATGACAGATTAAAAAGGTTAAACAGCCTAGAATATGATAAAACAGTGAGATGAATTCCCTTTATCCAATAGATATAAATTTGATGCTAGAATTTTATCAGACAGTAAAATAAACTCTCTCTGATAAATATAGGCAACACAGAGCAATCTATTTTTCAACAGAAGTCACCATTGAAATCGGTGAGGAGTTATGTTTAAAAATCAATGGCACAATATGGCACTTCTTTTTGTTTTTTTAAACTAATAATTAAAATTGAAAGTGGTGTAGGAAACTAAGTGTAAAATACATCAGCATACCTTTCATTTCTTTATTACATTTTTAAAGAATATTTAGAACTCACTATTTTCATTTACATAATTCTTTTTCAAAATGTCTGTGTGGAAGCAGATCTTAAATGCTGTTACTAGCTTGCTTAATCCAATTTACTTCAATGGAATTCCTTGTATGAGTAAGGGTTACTCGTAGGAGTAAGGACTTGCAGAATTGGGTTCATAGTCTATAATTCTATAAAGTATCTCATCACACACAAAAGGTGTTGTACAGTCAATAAATAATGTCTGTAAGTCAGATTAATGTTTCCTGTAATTAATGACATATGCTTACTTGCTGGTATAGAACGTAAAGCTTTGGAAAGGTTATTAAGTTTTTGTTTGGTTGGTTTTTTCTGTTTGGTTGGTTTTTAAAAAAATATTCCCTAAAAATATCAAACTGATTTCTTCTAGATAGGGGATGTTGGTGAAGTTATTTGTGTGTGTATTTTGGAGTTATGTTTAAAAGTTGTTTTCTACATTTGACTTTTTAAAATGTTATTTTGGAAAATTGCTTTTTTTTAAAAAAAATGAATATACCTGGATCTATAGTTTCAAAAGCATTCGTGATTTTTAAATTCCTTTGTGTGTGGTTTTTTTTATTGGAGGGAACTCTGAAAGGCAGATTCTACCTTTCAGGGGACAAACCTACTCGCATTGAAGTCAGCTGGAGGCTTGCCGTCAATTTCAGTGGGCGCAAGATTGAGCTCTAATGGTCTGAGAAATGACTATAGTGTTTTATTACTATAAATACTATATTAAAATTACTGTAAAATACTATTTCATATTTTAATTTGAGCAGTCACATATGGAATGTAAAGTTTTGCTTTTCTTGAGTTATGCATTAATGTAACAGGCTGGTTATAACACCGATGCATTATAGAGATCCATATTGATAGTACTTGGTAATAAGGTGTGTACTCAGTGGCTCAGGCGTCTATTGAAAGTGTATCTGTTTGTATTTCTTAGTTATCTAAATCACAAGACTGTCTCTGGTTTGGAAAAAATATGTTTTGAAATAATGAGAATACTTTTAGGTTTGGATTTAGTGATTATTGTACCTTGTCTGAAATAATTACATGGTTCGTATTTGAGCAGTTCATTCTAGGTTAGAGAACTACTATATTTCAATGGTTATGTAACTAGTATCCATCATAAATTACTTAAATCTGTTGTGCAAGGTTTCTCCATAGGAATAGCTCCCTATTGGAAAGAATTAGCAATATTTAAGGGAAATAAGCAGGTTAGACCCTGTTAATAAGTATCCCAAGCTGCCAAAAAGGGGGTTGAGGTCTGG
>ML685766.1:35812358-35936383 GCA_007922175.1 Pelusios castaneus
CCTAAATAATTCTGAATCGGGCATTCCAGTGTCTTCTGACTCACCACAGCCTATTCATAGCGGCTCTTCTCTTACTAAAACTGAACCCATCACTCTGCCTCCCACAAATGCAAGGTTAGGAGACCCTACTGTAGGTGGGCAAGTTTGTGCAGCTTCCACATCGACGATTCCTACTGCTGTTACAGATAACAGCATTTCAACAAGCCTCCCAAACCCTGTGCTTCCAGCAATGTCTGACCAGTTCAAGGCAAAGTTTCCATTTGGAGGTCTACTAGACTCTATGCAAACATCAGAAACCTCAAAACTACAACAGCTAGTAGAGAATATTGATAAGAAGATGACGGATCCGAATCAATGTGTCATTTGTCACCGTGTGCTTAGTTGTCAGAGTGCTCTCAAGATGCATTACAGAACACATACAGGAGAAAGACCATTTAAATGCAAAATTTGTGGACGTGCCTTTACTACAAAAGGCAATCTAAAAACACATTTTGGAGTTCATCGAGCGAAGCCACCACTAAGAGTACAACATTCATGTCCCATTTGTCAGAAGAAATTTACAAATGCTGTTGTTCTTCAGCAACACATTCGTATGCATATGGGTGGACAAATTCCAAACACACCGTTACCAGAGGGCTTCCAAGATGCAATGGACTCAGAGCTTTCCTATGATGACAAGAATGTTGATACACTGAGCAATTATGATGATGACCTTGATGAAAATTCTATGGAAGAGGACCCAGAATTAAAGGACACAGCAAGTGACTCATCCAAACCACTTATATCTTACTCTGGGTCGTGTCCTCCTTCCCCACCTTCTGTAATTTCCAGTATTGCTGCTCTAGAGAATCAAATGAAAATGATCGATTCTGTCATGAACTGTCAGCAGCTGACCAGTTTAAAATCCATAGAAAATGGATCAGGTGAAAGTGACCATTTAAGCAATGATTCCTCATCAGCTGTTGGTGATCTCGAAAGCCAGAGTGCAGGCAGCCCTGCGATGTCAGAATCTTCTTCCTCCATGCAAGCTTTGTCTCCTGTAAACAGCAATAGTGAAAGTTTTAGATCAAAATCCCCAGGTATTAGCAACCTGGGAGAACCGCAGGAAATACAATTAAAGACAGAAAAACCTGATAGCCCACCACCTACTACTGAAAATGGAGGTGCTTTAGATCTGACATCCACCAACCCGGGAAGACCAATCATCAAAGAGGAGGCTCCTTTTAGCCTGCTGTTCCTGAACAGAGAACGTGGTAAGTTTAAAAGTACTGTTTGTAATATCTGTGGCAAGCCTTTTGCTTGTAAGAGTGCATTGGAAATTCACTACCGCAGCCATACTAAAGAACGTCCATTTGTTTGTACAGTCTGCAATCGTGGGTGTTCCACTATGGGTAATTTAAAACAGCACTTACTGACGCACAAATTAAAAGAGCTGCCTTCTCAGTTATTTGAACCCAACTTTACTCTAGGTCCCAGCCAAAGTACTCCTAGCCTGGTCACCAGCACTGCGCCTACCTTGATCAAAATGGAAGTGAATGGTCACAGCAAGCCGATCTCACTGGGTGAGGTTCCCTCGCTTCCAGCTGGAATCCAGGTTCCTGCTGCACCACAGACAGTGATGAGTCCAGGCATCACTCCTATGCTGGCACCCCCACCTCGTCGGACTCCCAAGCAACACAACTGTCAATCGTGTGGGAAGACCTTTTCCTCAGCAAGTGCACTACAGATACATGAACGCACCCATACTGGTGAAAAGCCATTTGGTTGCACAATCTGTGGTAGAGCTTTTACCACAAAAGGGAATCTTAAGGTAAGAAGAAAACTCTCAAATCTCAAACAAAACTGTAAGGAATGTGGGGTTTGAAAACATACTACGTTTGAGCTTAGCGGCTCCCATTTTGTTGTTGTCCTCAAGGCCAGGACGAAAGAGAAGCTAAAGAAAACGTTTATTGTATGGTTTTGTTTCATGCTCCTGAAACGTTTAAAGAATCAGGGCTCGATCCTGCCCTCTGGTGTGTGAGTGCACGTTGCTGTGTACTTCAAAATCAGCTCCATGAGCTTGAATACACATACATGACAATACACATGGTGGTGCAACCCGAGTCTCGTAGAAACTATCTGTGTTTTGCATTTGTGCCATCTTTGTGGAACAGTGGTGTGAAATAAGCTTGGTGTGTAAAAAAGGTGGAAAGAAATAAAGCCTGCAAAGAAGCAGGAATGACACAGAATCCTGCAACACTCACTGAGCAATTTTAACCTGTGTTCTATGTAATTGTGTATGTGGTTGCTGAGGAGGATGGTAGGCAGAATTGATTCCCAAACTCTTCCTAATAGAAGACCTATCCATACGTGAAAGTAATTTAAAAAATGTTATGGGCACCTTTCAGAGCTTACTGGGATGCCTCTGTTATACAGTCCAATTTCCACTCTGCATGTAGTGCTCAAGTCACTATGCAGGTTGGTAAGCTGGTACCCAGTGACATAAAATGAGGTATCACAGGATCACCATCTCTTGTCCCCACAACCTAGGTAAGCATCAGGAGGTTAGACGCACCAGGGGCCACATGCCTTAGTAAGTGTCTCAAAAATATTTTTTAAATTATGTTATGTTTGAGGAAAGAGAATAAGAACAAGTGGAGCAGTGTCCAGAGGAAGATTAAGAAAACAGAGGATATAAAGACAAGAGGATGGGAAAAGGTTAAGGGCAGAGGACATAAGACTTATAAGTGTCTTAAGATTTCTACGAGTCCCCTAGGCCTAGTAATTCTCAGTGTGGTCTTGTGTTTTTATGCATGTCAGAATTTCCAGTTGGCATCTGAAATTGTCTATCCTGAAAGATTCATATTTGTTGTTGTAGCATTGTATTTGTTTTCAGTAAAAAAAAATGTGTAGATTGAGGACTTACATTAATTTTTCAACAAAACTTTAATATAGACTGCAATTACCATTGTCCCTACAAATACTGCTTGGCCAAATAATTAAAATGTAATTAATTAAATGTGAACTTAAGAATGGCTTGTTTCTCTTTAAATTATATCTTATTTTAACTGCTGTGCCAAATAGTCTGGCCAATGAGCTTATTGGAATTTGCTAATTTGTAGATGTTTCTCATTTCTGTTTTCTATACAGGTTCACATGGGAACTCATATGTGGAATAACGCCCCTGCAAGACGTGGTCGTCGACTATCTGTGGAAAATCCAATGGCTTTGTTAGGTGGCGATGCTTTGAAGTTTTCTGAAATGTTCCAAAAGGATTTGGCAGCTCGGGCAATGAATGTTGACCCAAATTTTTGGAACCAGTATGCTGCAGCTATCACTAACGGCCTTGCTATGAAGAACAATGAGATTTCTGTCATACAGAACGGAGGCATTCCTCAGCTCCCCGTAAGTTTAGGTGGAAGTGCCATTCCACCTTTAAGTAACATTACCAGTGGCATGGACAAAGCTCGCACTGGCAGCAGCCCTCCCATTGTTGGTTTGGACAAAGCAAGTTCGGAAACAGGAGCCAGTCGTCCATTCACAAGATTTATTGAGGATAATAAAGAGATTGGCATTAATTAAAAACATTCAGTACAAATAACTGTTGGACCACTACTCAACACAACCTTTGTTCTATTTCATGTACAGTTTTTGAAGTTAAGATTAGTTTCCTGACCTAAATACATAGGTTCCTTTCAAATTTACCCATAGCAGAAATACGTAACTTTGTGGCTGCTGAAAAGTTGTGTTGCAAGATCTGCATGGTACTTCTTTCAACAGTGAGTTTGACTGTTATTGAGAACTTTAAAACCTTTTTAATTTAAAAAAAAAATCATTGGATAACTACATTAGGGACAGAAAGAGGCTAGCCTACGTCCACTTTGCTTCTTAAAAAAATATTAATATCAACTGAGAAAAGGGGGCTTCATTATGACATTCCTGTCAAACTTATTTGCTGGTTTTGTTCAAATTAGTTAAAAACTTGAACTATGTTTTTAGGAATCTTAATCTTAAATAAGTGAATTAGTACCCCAATGCTGTGTGTATTATTACAGTATCCTTGTCTGTAGTATTTATAAAGTTAAGATTATGCGGGTAACAGACAATATACTTGGCCCAACCTTAAATGAAGCTTTTGTACTGCAAAATTCATCTGGCTATGTGTTTCTTTTTTTTAAAAGCAAATTTTGTTTTACTATAAGTAAGTGGTTTCTTTCAATGCAGGCAAAATTGTGAAGTTTTATGGGAAAGATAGCATGCTTTTCATGTGCAAGTACCTGTCAGTAACAATTTTTTTTTAATTTAAATATTTGTAGCTGCTATGTGGACAGTTGTTCTATTAAATGAAAAATGTAGTGTGGACTTTTATCTCAATGATTGGAAAACAAGTTACAGACAAACCTTATCACCATAAATTATTCACAACATTATAAACAGTTGTGAGTAAATATTTCATGTTATCAAAGCTGTACAATAAAAAGGTGATGTTTGTATAATGTGGTTGCAAACTCTTAATTTATACTATTGCACTTTTAGTATTTTATATTAGGGAGGTTTGTCTATAATTTGAAACTGAACAAAGATGTAAACTATTTTATAAATAGTACTTTGACTTAAGGAAAATGGGGAAAAAATGTTACAGTTTCTTGTTTTGCCATAAGGTCAAACAATATGAGAGACCCAGTTAAACAGAAAAAGTTAGTTAAACAGAAAAGTCACCAAGAACTGTCAGATCCTTAAATAAAATGGGGCCTGCCATTTTCTAAATTGAAATGACTCGTTTAACTTTTCTACAAAGCCCATTTAAAAATGTGACCATCCCCAACAGAATTTTGATAAATTCTTCTTAGGAGTGTGATATCACACTAAGCCTAGGATAGACTACAGAGAACATTGTGTAGGTTTAATTTTTACTGTAATCTGTGCTGTCTCTTTCTCACACACCCACAAGGGAAACGTTGACTGCCTAATAGCACTGGTATTGTGCACAACATAACTGGGAACAAAATGTAAAGGGTTTGGCTGTATGATCAGTCACAACCTAAAAATATTCTGAATTGATTCCCAACTCTTGCTGATTTATCTCCTCAGATTACTACAAAGCACAATGTACTCTGATTATTCTAATATAATTTTATGTTTATTACATTGTTTAAATTACATCAAGTAAATAAAGGGAATGGTTCCACTCTTATGCTAGGAGGCTGGGGCTTAATCAAAACTTGAACAGTAAATGTTTTGTGTACTACCTCATTTTTTGTGCATTACAAGTATGGTGGAATCTGACACTATGAACTTCTGTCCAGCAAAATCATTCAAGGGACATTATGGGTAGCTGGGTAACAGCACAAGGAGTTTTATGCCCCTGAAGAAAGAATCAGACAGTGAGGTCTTCTCAGTTGAGACTGAAAAATAGGACAATCTCTTTCTTATACAACAAAAACCATTACTGTAAGAGGATGGACTATTTTCTGCCATCATGTAATTGAATGAAAAGAGTTTCGAAGACTTATTAGCCGTTTGTTTCTCTTGGAAATGAACTATACAGCTCTGTTTTCTACAGTGATGAGATATATATATATATATATATTAATTATAGAGATAGATATACAAAATATCCCTATAATGTAACATCTTTGACCACAGTATGTGGGTTATTTGGGGTGTTTCATAGCATTGGGGAAAAAAGAAAACTGAGGTGGCTTAATGTTGCTGTATTTCAGCAATTGAATGTTTTTATTTATCTGTGTCATTTTTTGTGTGATCTTTTTGTTAGTATTTGGTACCATGTAGTATTATCTCTTCTCCCTAAAGGATGTGTATAACTTAAAAAAGAGATGTAAAGTGTTGTAAATAAGATGGTTGATGATGGTACAGTAAGACTGACCCCATTTTGTATTCAGGGTTAGGTCATTCCTCTCTGCATGGTGAAGAGAGACACTATTTTTATACTGCGATACCATGTAGGGCTAGGAGCCTTCCTGAACCAGCTGGGAATTGTTACCTAGATCCAATATTTTTTATTATTAAATCTTGTTGGCTTGACACATCTACTGATTGAAATGGATGTCTTAGTCTAGGTTACTATTTTTGTCATATGGAATTGAATAAAATGCAGGATGTAATATTATTTCTGAAGTGCGTTCCTTGATTATTCTAATACCGGAGTCAAATACGAGAATAAGATTATTTACAGCAGATTGATGTCAATGACTTTTAATTGGTGCGCCTGCAAGTCAGAATAAGGTTGACACCTTATATTCAAGCACTATTTGAATGTTTCTTTAATTATCCTTAAGTGCAGAAATATTAAAGCCATGGCTTACAATAAAAATTGCAAACTGCTAAAAACATTTTATTGCTGGAACAGGGAAAGAAGAGATGCTACGGCGAGGGAAAAACAGCACTACCATGTTAAAATGACTGCACTCAAAACACTTACCAGTTATGAGCTACCTTTTAAAAATGTTCTGCTGAGGTCACTTGACTAGCCAGGCATATTTTATACGATATTTGGAAACAAATTTATTAGCAGTAATTCAAATAATAAACACCTTTGGTTCATCTGTGTCACAATCCCCATCAATTAATTCAAACTAGTTGGTGATGAATGCTGAAATCTGTACAGTTTTGTGACTCTGATCTAACAAAGCATTTAAGCACCAGAATATGTGTATTGATTTCAGTAAGTTTACATCCCTGCTTAAAGTCAAGCATATACTTAAATATCTTGTTGAACTGGGGACTAAGACTCCACATTTGACCAACCTTTAGACTGTTACAGTCTGGTGATGACTATCCACTTCAATTAAAAATAAATGTATTAGGCAACTTCCCATTTAAAAATAAATCTTATTTTCTAGGACCTACACAAATAAGGTGTGAGCTCCCTCTGGTGAGCTGCAAGAGCAGTAAGCTCTCTAAAAGCATGACCTGTGCTGTCAGTGGATGATGTGCAAACAAAGAAGAAAACTAAAAGAGCGATGCTAATTACAACTCCATTCAAAAAATAAGGGAAGAAATAGCAGTATTCCACATAGAAAAGGACAAAATCAGAAGGCTTAGTAATTTCATTTTTAAACATGTAAGAAGATGTTTTAGGAAGGTGTTTAAACACTGAATAATTTTTTTTAAAAAAACCCTCAGATATAATCTTTTTGGCTGCTGTGCAATATATATTTAATAATAGACCCATATGGAAATGGCTTGGGCAGATCAAAGGTTTTGTTTTGTTAAACAAGGCAAAAATGAAACATGATTACCAGCAACCTTTTAAAAACATTCATTTTCACTTTTTATCCATTATAAAAACCATTAACATTTCCAACAAATCAAATGACACTTATAACTACTTTTACATGGATTTCTTTTAAAAAAATCTTTTGTATGTGCTATTCCTCTAAAGCTTAAATAGAACAGATAATTCCCTGCCTACTTTGTCCTTCCTTGGCAAATATTTTGTTCTTCTAAAGCTACAGAAGCCATTTTGGTTGCCTTGTATTTGTTTCTCTGAATTTACACTGTCATCTGGAGGATACTGTGTTTTTATTTTTTCTTCTTTCTCTACTTCTGCAGAAGTCAAAAGAGTTGCCTGCTATTTACATCTGTGTGTAACACTAACATAATGAAAGGCAAAGTCATCAGTGATCAGGTATGTGCATAGCTCTAGGGGTACACCAACAAACATGTCATTCAGGCTCTTTCCTTTATATGAAAGTGTGGCATTTTTTAGTTATTTGCTGAAGAAGAGCAGTCACAGGTGTTCAAATAGGCATAGGGTCTGATTCTGATTTCACTTACATCAATTTTGCACCACTGTATTCCCATTAACTTCAATGGAGTTTCTCTTCCCTTTCACCGGTGTGAGAGCGAGCAGAATTAGGCCATTTATTTTTTGAGCCCATCAAAAAGACAGCTGTTTAGAAAATGCTGGGCAATGGAGTGCTAGACTTAACAAAAAGAGAAAAACTCTTTTTAGCATACTCTACCAGATTATCCCAATTTAAAGAAAATCCAATTCTGAAAGGTGGCTGTGTCCTTTAAGCCATACGTTACATCAACAAAACCAGATCATGATTATGATCATATAAGTAATTGATTCTTTTTTCACTCAGATGAGGAGAGAATCACTCCATTTTGAATATAAGACCATGAAAAAGCTTTGCAACTATTACACTGAAACAGTGCATTTTGTGAAAAGTTTGATACAGTTACTACATACAACAGTCAGTCCACCTAACAGTCAAATACTGTCCCTTCTCAAATAACAAAGGTGTCAGCAGCAGCCTTATGCAAAGAAAAAAAAAGTATTGCAGGACTGATGCACAGTACCTTTTATTTTTTATATGAGGCTGCATGGCTCAGTCCTTTGGGGCAATTCAGGCAGCTAGAAACTCCCTGAGTTTCACTCCTGGCAATAGCGTGTCATATTGTAGGGCTATGGGTAAGTCACTCAGGATCTAATTCTGCAGCAGGGGGGCTGAATGACCTCAGCTTCAGTGGGGATTGAAGACGGAAAGTACTAAGTATTATTGCTCATTTTAGATAGTTTATAGTACAAGCATTATTTATTTATATTCTGGTAGGATCTAAAGATCCCAAGTAGGATCATGCTAAGAGTTGTACATACATCATTAGAATTGATATGAAATTCTACCCAATACTGTTTTTTCCACAGATGTATTCCATTGTCAAGTATCTGTTCCATAATTCTAGTGGGTTTCACTCAGTGATTTAGGTTTTCTAAACTGATTATCAGTCTTAGAGACTGTGGCAGAGATTTATCTGGAATTTCAATTTATTTTGAGCTTACATTGATTACCACTTTTTTTAAAAAAAGTAAAAGGCGCAGCAATTTTCTAATGGCTAATCAAGAATCAAGTCATTATCAGGGGGTACTCTGCTGTATTTTTGTTGTTGTGTGTGTATCAGTGTGTATGTAATATATACACATACATACACATGAACATATGGATGCATATATACTTTTTAAAGTGTCTTGAGTTGCATAGAATTAATTCCAAAATGTGTGAAAATTATTTTCAAGTCTCATTAGTTTCAGAGGCAACTAAAAACATTACCAGTCAATCTTGATTCTCAGAAAAGCATGATAAACTGGGAATCATGACAAGAGATAAGATATATTGTTACAAAATGGTTATTTTTATGTTCATTGGTGTTCCTAAATCACAAATGTTTAAAGCTTTTACTGAGTCATAAAGGTCCTAACCTAAATTATGTTGAAGCGATTTATTATATCAGATGAGTCATACACTGTGCACAATAGAAATGTTAAAATAAATATTTAATTACAGTCTTTCCAAATGTAATTGTTTGTGATCATTTGGATGTAATATAGAAAACAATTTGCTTCCCAAATTGGCATAATATATTTAATATTTTTGTAGTAGGTAAGACAGTACACAAGTTAATTACCTTATTCACAGTTTTATGCTGTCACTCACTATTTGCTGACTAAATGTGCTAGCCTAGTTATATATACTTTTACTTTCTTGTCCTTCTCTGAGTAATTTTTGTCTTGTTTGAAAAACTTTTCTAGGACTAGATGCTATCACCCTTACTCATGCTGAGTATTGTCTTACTTTGTCAGTTCCAGGGGATTAGTCATGGAATCAGGTACTACTCAATGTGAGCAATTGTGGCAAAATCTGGTCTCTAGAATCTAGAATGTTCTTTTCCTTGATACCTACTGTGTCCATTGGAAAATACTGATATTTTCCCTTGTCTGTTTACAGATTACAACTAACATGTCTCTGTTTTGGTTACTTCCTTGCTGGTGGAACAGCATTGCCGATTGTGTCAGTTGTGCTGTTAACTGATACTTGTTCTGTAACAATAACACTTTTCATCTGGTTTCCATAAATACACTCATAAATTAGTGGGTGTAGGCTTCTGTGTAGGCAAAATGAGTAACTGAACACCTGTGCTGGTATTTGCTTACTGTGTTTACCTGTTTTGCATGAGCTTATATGGGGAGAATTGCACAAAAATGGATATGCCCCACAGAGAGATGGAGAGCATTTCCAGTCAGTTTTCCATAAATATATCCCATATGTTATATACAAAAATTGTTTTTAAAATGTTCAGAGTGAGAATAGTCAGCAGTTATAAATAGATATTTAGAATGGAGAGAAAATGGCCTTACAGATTATAACAATTCTGAAGTAAAACTGATTTTAGGTCTAAATTTTCACCTGACAGTTGTCTGTTAAATAGGTTTCCCCTGGTGTATCTTCTAGATTGCTTAAGCTTTAGAATTTCTCTTTTATTTACTCATTTGTTCATTTAGGATCTACTTCTGCTATAATTATGCCGAGTAATTCTTTACTCTGCAAGGTTATTGAAATCAGTTGCCTTTCTCTTAAACATGAGCAAAGGGTAGCAGACTTGGGCCATCTGTGGGTTCAAAATAATTTAGAAACCCTCTAAAAATATTTCTAAATCTTCAGTTTCTGTACATTTTGTTCCTTTGAGTCTCTGTTGGTATCTATTACAACATTCCACAGCAGTCCATAGCTAATATTACATATGGGGCCAGATTAGAATATCTTTATTCACTGTGGATAACAATTTACTACAAAATACACTTAATCCAAATGAAATCAGTGGAGCTACTCTCAAAGAACTGTGCTATTGCAGGTGAAAGTAAGGCCATTAGAATCTGGTTGTGTGTTTATAAATATGTATATGTTTATATTATATGGTCTAGAGTCCTATTCCAAAACATTCCGAGGACAGATTGTGGCTACATAACTGTGCAGTGGAGTATGGGAAGAAGTAAAGAGGTGCCCCTTTCCCCTCCTCCCCGTGCATGGATCTATACATGAACTGAGCCAGGATTTCAAGCTCTGTATTCAGGGCCATACATGAGGTGCTATCAAGTTGCTCCCCTATGGAAGCAGCTTGTCCAAAAAGGTGAGGGCTAGGAACTAGGAAGGACTATGAATCCCCTTCGCATGCCAGGCAAAGTCATGGCTGAACTCCCTCAGCAATTGGTAGCCAGTCACAGAGGAGACTGTGTTGCACTTTTTGAAAGGGTTTATGCATTCCTACAGACATTTCTAAGTGCTCCATCTGAGGCAATGGAGCGCCACTTCATTCCTGTGTTTAGCTCTCAGATTATGAAGTTTATTGATTGCATTTAGTGCCTGTGCCTGTGTGTGTATTCTCTTCACTGGTTCATTTTAGAAAAATTTAGATTTACGTGACACGCACAGTTGATGTTGAGGTCAGGTTGTGCCATCCTTGTATCTTGTACCTTGTTCCAGGAGTATCCCCACTGATTTCAAATTGTAGAGTAAAGGATCACTCAACAAGAGACATGGGGGAGAATTACTATAATTAATAGTTAGAGATTTTGTAGTATTTGTCCAATTTGAATTCAATCCTCAGATGCCTGTGCAAATTAATGCACTACAGTGGTTCAAGTAAGTGGGAACACCAGGGAACACCATTCCCGGGCCCCACAAATTTCATAAATTTTATTCCTATGGATTCCTATGGGAAGGGGGCCCAGAGATTAGGAAGATTCCGGGGCCCATTCCAGGGCCCATCAAATTATACTTTAACCACTGATGCACCAGAAGTTACACTGAATCTAATCCAACAGCTATTATCCATGTAAGTAGTTCTCTCTTCCTAGAGTTTTCACAAGGATGGGTTATTGGCAGATTTTTCAAACTGACATATTTCCAGATTAATTTGGAGTCTTTCACACTTAATTTCTTTAAATAGTCACTTATTGACTTTTCCAAAATCGCATTTCCACGTTAAAATTACCTAGCCAACAGGTTTGTTCACATTACATGCAACAAGATAATGGGGACAATGAATACATTTAAACATGGTCGTGACTTCAGTGGAACTACTTGCACAAGAAAGAGTTCGCAGGAGTAAGCATTGGGTCCATTTTCTACAAATGCTCTTTAACAAATAGCGTGAACAGTTCTTTTACTAAAAATAAATGATCAGAGACCTAGATATGTCCTGCTAAGGAGCTGGTTCTCTATATAACCACAGTGCCAGAGGGAAGTCAGAGACAACGACCATATGAAAAGGGACTGATGCCTATATTGTGTTCACAATAAGAATGCAAAGCACAAACAGGCTTCATGCTGTAATCAAAGGCAGTAGAATATATAACAGTTTAGGATACTAACACAACATTTAAAAAACAGTTGGAGAGTCAATTATAATATAGAAGGACTAATGAACTCCTAACTTGCCTGAGATTGTCCAATTGGCCTAACCAGGCAGTCTCACATACGTGTCTTTCCCACTGAAGTCGGCAGGAGCTCTGTGAGGACAAGGACAGCAAGAATGAATGATACATTTGGTTAGTGGTTTCTTCCCCTCTCCAGAGCTATGGCAGTATCTCCCAGTTCCACCCCTGGGGCCTGATCCTGCAATGCTTTAGGCATATTGGGTAAAATTTTCAAAAGTGCCTAAGTGATTTACTTAAATCCTGTTTTCAAATGCTCCTAAATCTCATTCCCTGCAGCCCAGACAAAGGCACCTATTTCTGTGAATGGGCATGGCTTAAGACACACCCTCCTCATCGGCATCTCCCATTGGCTCAGGCAGGTTAGGGTCCCCACTGGCAGGTTTACTGGCTTTTGTTGATCACATTCTCAGGTACTCAACTCTCCTCATTCTTTGTATAGGGAGCCTAGGCACTTAACTCAGGCTTTGTAGATATGTATTGTTCCCATGATTTTCTAGGCACCTAAAAGTTAGTTGCCACAATGCTCAGCGTCGCAAGAGCTAAGTCCTCATGAATTCCACCCTGTAGGCATTTATGAAAATGTTACCCATGTTCCATCCCATAAATAGTCCCGCTCTCATAAATGAAGTTTGCAGGTTTGGATCCATGTTTTGAGGAACACCATTTAACATAATACAAAGTATACTGACATTTTTTTCCCTTTCTGTTTTCCCCTCCTCCACCATCTGTTTCTTTTTATCCTGTCTATCATTTGTCCCTTCTTTTTTCTGCTGGGTATGTAATCTCCCCCCTTTGTCTTCAAAACTCCTCTTTATTTGTCCTGTTAATCTTATTGTCCACCAATTTCCCCTTACAGTATATACAGGGGAAATTGATGTCAGTCACACTTCACAAGTGATGGAGCACCACCATATATGGGGTTAGATCAGGGCTGTCCAACCTTTTTGTATGAGGGGCCATGTTGCAATTCTTTTCTCACTCGGGGGGCCGATGAGCAAATTTTGGATAGATAAAGCAGAGAAGTTCACAAAAATTAAACAGTCAAAAAATAAAAGCAGTTTACAAACTCAATTTGGTTCTACGAAAGCAGAAACGTGCACTTCGTAGTGAAATATAATTCCCAAATAATATCCATCTTCCCTACAGCAGCCTTTAGGTAAGTATCACTTTCAAAACTGTACACAAGTTTTCACTTTTTAATAAAACCACATTTTGTGAAAACTTGAAAAGGGCTTCCCTTTATTTTTTTTGTCAGGAAGCGTCAATGTGTACAGGCGGCAGGGAGGCATGGCAGGGCAAGGGAGAGTGGGGTGCCCACATATGGTGGCAAGGGAGAGTGTGGGGAGCAGGGCATGGCAAGAGTGGCAAAGAAGCATGGGGAGCAGTGTGGCCTGATGGCGGGACCCCCACTACTTCCCTTCCCTGGCCTCCCTACCCCAGCCCAGATCCCCTTCCCTAGCCCTTCCCCTCACTGCCTGCCACTCTCCTTCTCTCTTCCTGGCCCCTTGCAGGTCCAATCACCTTCCCCTCCTCCCAGCCTCCTTCCCCCCTCCTGGCTAGGCACCTTGCTGCCTACAGATCACTTTCCCCCTTTCCAGCTCCCATCCCCTCTCCTCCCAGCTCCGTGCTTCCTCTAGTCCCGATCACCTTCCCCCCTTTCCCTCCACGCCAGCCTCTTTCCCCTCCCCGCTCGGCACATCCCCTGCTCCCAATCATCTTCTTCCCTTCCCAACCCTCTTCCCCTGCTGGCCCCACACCTGGCTGTCCCAATCACTTTCTCCCTCCCAGCTTTGCATTCCCCCTTGTCCTGATCAGCTTCCTCTCTCCCTAGCCCCCTTCCAATTCCCTCCCCTTCCAACTCCACAGCTACCTGGTCCCCATCATCTTCCTCCCTTCCCAGTTTTCTTCCCCTACTGGCCCCATACCTGGATCACTTCCCCCTCCCAGCCCCCTTCCCCTCCTGGCTCCACATGTCCCCTGGTCCTGATCACCGTTCCCTCCCCTCCCGGCTCCACACCTTCCCCTTTTCCTGCCAGCTCCGCACCTTGCTGCCTGCAGATCACTTTCCCCCTTCCCAGCTCCCTTCGCCTCCTGGCTTCACATTGCAAGGGTCCTGACCCACCTGCACTCCTTCCCACCTCACCTGGATGGAATTCTAATGGTCAGAATCCAGCCAGCTCTTACACCCTGGGTCATGTGGTCCCAGGTGTTGGCACAGGCCAGATAACAGCCCTTGGCAGGCTGGAAGCCGGCCAATGGGCTGTAGCTGGAAAAGACAGGCCTAGATTGAGACTTGAGTCTATGGCCACCTCTATACTAATGGTGGCAAATTCACTGCCATCACACCAATTTTTCCAGATTGACTTAAAAAAGCAGCCCCTCAGGTGGCGTAGCACTGTGTCAGTGGGAATGCATTTCCTGTTGGTGTAGTGCAGTGAAGACACCACGGTGAAGGAGAGTTAGGAAATCAATGGGAATTACACAAGTTGCTCTTTGTGGCTTCTGTAATTCCCCTTGGCTGCTGCTGATTTTCAGCGCCAATGTGGATCTGGCCTATGTTTAAACTATTGGGTGGCAAATAGTTGCTCCTTGCTAGGACGAGACCCAGGAAGGACCCATGCCACAGTTAGGCCAACTCTGTGCTATAGACCTGTAATGGTATAACTAAGTTGCTCAGGGGTGTGAAAAATCCACACCCGAGTGATGTAGATAAACTTACCTAACTCCCCATGTTGACAAGGCTGTGTTAGTAGGAGAGCTTCTCTTGTTGCCATACCTACTGCCTCTCAGGAAGGTGGAGTAACTACACCAGTCTTGTTCCTCACTCACCCAGGGTGCATCTACACTTGTAAATTAAGTCGACTTAAGTTTGCTTAAGTCGACTTAATTTACTCTGCATCTACACTACGCTTTCCTTAAGTCGATTAAGCAGCTCCTTAAGTCGACATAAGGAAAAGTTAAGTCAACTTTCTTAAACTTCATTTTAAGTCGACTTTGCTGGCTAAGTCGACTTTAGAAAGTCGACTTAGCCAGTGTAGACGTGGAGTCGCCCTAAGTCGACTTATGGGGCTCCAGGGCTTCCCCACTGCCCTCCCGGCCAGGATGGCTGGCACAGCCACAGTCTGGTGTGCCCCCCCCCAAAGGGCAGGGCAGAGCTCTGCCCACCCTGTTCCTATGCCCTGCCAGGGTCCCTGTCCCCCTTTGCCCCATTGTACCAAAATCCTGGTTCGCTGTCTTGCTGCCTTCACCAAAGCATGGTGCAGAGAACTCTAATGCGTGCACATGTAATCTTCAGGTGGGCTAAAATTCATTTAATTACCCTTCTCCAGTGCCTCACAAAAATCAATCCCAATCCCTATGGAGAAAGCAGCTGGAGACCCAGGATCCAGTCTGTACGGGACTCACAGCAAAGATTGCTCAAAGTTACCACCCCACATTAAAATACTACTAAAAACAAACATAATGAACTTTATTTACTAGCTAAATAAACCTTATCCTAAGAAAACAAAATACAATTAACCAAGAACAATCCCTACAGAAACCCCTGCATGACAGATACCCAAGAGTCCCAAAGTCCAGGTGGAGTTCACACAACTCTCAGCTACAGTCTTTGTTCCAGTGTAGAGGCTTGAGTGGCAAGAAATAGCTGTCCTCTTCTTCTTTGCAGGAATCGTCTGTAGAATTCCATGCAGGCTTTTTCTTCTGATTTGCAACCAGCCCTCAGTCCCATATGCATGTCTGCAAAATCTGTTGCAGATGACTCCAGTAGAGGGAGAAAACATCTTGTTCACTCCTGGCTCAGCCTCTCTCCTGAAAACTGAGCACATGGGCTCTTCTCAAAGCAGCTCTAGCCTTCTGCATGCACAGACTGCTGCTCTCATGTCATCTGACTGACCACAACACATCACACCAGCAGGGTACCCTGTGGAGCATGCTGAAAAATGCTACCACTCCCTGCTTCTAGAAATTTCTTGTTGTGGGTAGCTAATCTGCCCAGCAACAGTAACCCACGCTCAGCAGGTCTCTTAAAGAGATAGCCTTTTTTAGGCATATGGGTTACACACACACAGGAGTTTATGGGTTCTTATACCCCTTTATTTTCCTGAAGAGCTGAGTTAAGACAAATCAAAATCTGATCCTGAAAAATATGCATAGTATGCTGCTATTCATGGGTAAAGCTTAAAATATCCCCCTGGATCTAGACCAGCTAGGGGAAACCTTGCTCCAGTTTAAAAAACTTCATTGGGCATTAATTTATTGTGATGGGAGTGCTAGAAATAAAGATGGGCGTTTGATGAGGTGATGACATAGCAACACCCAGGATGTTGTTCCGGTTCACAGCTGGGAATAAATGGAGACATGTCAGCATTTCTGAATTTTAATCCATGCCTCTAAATACAAATGAGGATTGCATCTGTCAGCAACTATTGAAGCCTTCCAGCCAGGAGGAAAGGTAACCCTTCAAAATTCAGACATACAGGGCCTCATTCTGATCTCTATTACCCCATTATTACACAGGTGGACCGCTATTCACTTGCATGGTTGGTTGCTCCTCCTGATTTACATAGATGTAAGTGATATCAGAATGAGTCCATGGTGGCTTATCTTCTCCTCAGCCCCTTCAGAGTGAGACCTTGGTTTTTATACTTGCCTGTAAACCATTAAGTGCTCTTGCTGAATTGCATAAGCAACAGTGATCTGCTACATTAGAAATGTTATGTTCAAAAGGCCCAAACTTTTCTCATTTACAACAATGTAACTCCTATTAAGTGCAATTATATCCTATTTATATCAATAGCATAGAGACAAGTAAGACAGTTTGTAAGTACCTGCCTCCTGGTAACTCACCATATATGAATTGTCCTTGTATATGATTTTTTTCCCAAGCATGCCTTCCTTGGCTGGCCCTTTAAATTTTGCAAAGCCAAACTTTTGGAGCTTTACTAAAATCATTTTGTATCTGGCTGCTGTTGATGCATGGCTTTTCTAACTGGTATTATTTCATTTCTGTTATACTTCCTCTTTGCATTTGCGTTTTTTATTTTTATTTTTCTTATTCCTGGTGGATTAGCACAGTCTCTCCTATCTAATTCACATCAACACAAGAGGTGAATCATACACAGATGGTTCACTAAAGGCTTGCTCCAGACTCACTGAAGTCAATAGAAAGACTTATTGACTTCGGTAGGAGCTTGATTGAATCCTAATCTAATGGACTCAATTAAATACATTATGTAGCAATGAAATTACAACAATCTGAATGGGGAGAATGCTCTTGCCAGTTGTCAGAGTATATACTGTCTGTGGGCAAATAGAATTTTATGTTTTGTCATATTTGGTACATGCCTACCTACCTATGCCTAGTTATGCCTAGTTACACCTGTGTTTTAGACAATGTTGAAGTCACCTGCTGAGCTTTCATTCAAAAGGGGGAGAGGGAAATGTCTGCCAACTGGTAAGGCAACCTGCTCCATTTGAAATCTTATTGAACATTCAAGAGAGAATCCAAGAGAATTTCCTAATCTAATTGTAACCCTTTTATTTCCTGTTTTTACTTGAGATCTCATAATTGTATTGCCCAATCTGCTAATCTGAAATTTAGAATAGGCTTTTGGGCTAAGAAACACAAATTAAAATTAGATTGAAATCCTAAAATTAGCACAATTTCATAGGCATGACTTCCAAATCACTGCATTCAATATTTAGTTTGTATTTTTCAGCTTTTGTAATTAAAGAGATTTGAGCATTTCTTCTGATGTGCTGAATTTCATTAGCAGTATCTTTATATGGTCTAGAAATAATTCCAACACATCTGAAACACTAATGTGAGTACTACAGACATGTTCTCTTTCATGATGAGGATATATTGCATACACGTGTAGTAACATTCTTTTTATACTTCTCTAGCCCAAAGAAATGACTTCTTTCCCTACTTTTTAATAAGTGCTGTTGATGGTTACTCTCAATTCCCATGTCTGCGATAATCTGTTTTTTAAAGTATTTACCTTTTAAAACACAAACAAGTATTTTTAAAACAAAATCCTTTCCAACATTTTAAATGTCTGACTAGTTATTACAGTGACCATTGAAATGGAAAAAAAAGCAGAAAAAAACCAAAACCCCAAACCCAACCCCCTCTATACCCCCCAGCAACATAATACTAAAATAATAGAAAAGTTAAAAGACTGTGATGCCATTTCCTCAGAGTCATCCACTTCTCAAGCTTCAATGTGGCTGTGGTGACAGCAGAATTCTAGCTGTCGGAGCACTAAACATTCTACTTCTGTTTCCAAGAGCTGGCTGCCGATTAAGGTACTGGCATTAAACCTTTGATTCAGGCTCTTTAGCACTGATTTATCTAGAAAATGCATGAGGGCAAGTTTCACTCAAGGTCTGCAGAGGCGCTGTTCTTTTTAAGCTTTCTGGAGTCTCAGACTCATCAAGCCACAGGAAAACAGGCTAACCGAAGAGAAGGCATAATCAGAGTATGGCTGCTGAAATGTTGCTGGCGAAGTTGTATAGAGGAGCCACTCCTAGGCTAATGAGGTAGGAACTTGCTGTCTGGGTTAGGATGCATAAGTCATACTGAAGTTGGTTGCTGGACTGCACAGCAGAGTTTTGAGAAAGAAGCCAAATCAAGGCCTTGTTGAGAGGTCAGAGCGCAGGGCAAAAGTCATATGATGCTATACCGCCAAACCAAGATAGGGCTAAAGCCTCTCGGAGGCAGAGTTGAGGTGAAATGTTTTACTGATGTATTACCGTTTTCAAAATGAGAGTTTAACAGCATGGCTGAGGCTCTTGTAAGAGATCTCACTGTCTAGGCAGATTAATAATTTGGGGCATATTTTTCATAACTATATTTTAGTTTTGTCCATCTGTAGCCCACCAATAGGTAGTTGGCTTCCTTGGAATGTTGTTTCTGTGCACTAAGAGTTTATTTTTATCCCTTTTATAGTGATGAACTACTGAATTATTAGAAGCAGTCTATGTAATTTCATATGAACATGATGTCATGGCCTTGCTTAATCCACCCCAAAATATGCTTGTGCACCTTCTTGGCCTTTGATAGTTCCAAGGTTGTGCTGGTACCAAAAGGTACTCAGTGAAACAAAATCTGCCTAAAAATGGATTATCTAACCCTCCCTATGGCACACCCATTGTCAAGTTTCAGCAGACAGTACCACATGAAGGATACATTTTAGAAAAATATCAAGCACCTAACAGTCTATTCACTATATCTGTTTGTTTAGACATCTGACACTCTTCTTTCTGATATAACATTCAACTTCTTTGAATGATGCAGATTATGCACTGCTTCCCGCATCACATACCATTGGATTAAGCCAATATCCGAGTTCCTTGGTTTATTTTACCATATTTGGTAACTGATCCTCTAGGCTGAAACCAGACAAAATTCCCAATGAGTTTTGCCTCAGTCTCAACTGCAGAAGCGAGCTCTTTATCACTCTATTATCAGGTTCCTTTTGGAAGTCTTCCTGTCGGGAGAGGGCAGGATCATGGACAGTGAATTTTTCTCTTAACTTGATTGTGTGTGAATGTTAGGATACTTCACCTTTCAGAACACTTAGAGAATGTTACTATGTATACACTAATAGGCAAGTTCTACTCTTAGTCTATGTCTACACTACAAAAGTTGTCAACTTTATTAAATTGACTTAATAAGGTCGACTTTAAGTCAACTTAAAATCGACCTTATTAAGTCGATTTAACAAAAGTCAACTTAACTTTTGTAGTGTAGACATAGCCCCTTTTCGACCTTATTAAGTTGACTTAACACTTTAAGTTGACTTAATGTCGACTTAGGCGCTAATCCCCATCCACACTGGTTTATGTTGACCTAATAAGGTCGATTTAAGCATTAAGTCAACCTAAAACGAGGTGTTATTATGTCGACTTAACTTTTCCTTAAATCGACACAAGGAAATGCTTAAGTCAACTTAAGGAAAGTCCAGTGTGGATGCAGAGTAGTTTAAGTCGACTTAATTTGTAAGTGTAGATGCATCCTTAGTGACATAGGTGTATATTATAGTGGCTCTCCTGTGCCATTACAGTTAAGGTTGCATCATGACTTCTGTTTAAAGGTCGAGCTTTTTAAGTCCTCTAAAACTGACATGCTTAGTCAGACTACTTTGAAATTTGGAATGCCTTGGGTGAGGGGAAATTAGGATTAGTATGCTTAATTTGGGGTTGTTTAATACAACGATTATAAAGATATAAACCCCCCACCAAAAAAAAGCCATTTTTCAAAAAGTATTTGAGCTTTTTGCTCAAATCAAGCTGTTGGTGTGAAAATGGTCTCAGTCTGTCAAGTGTTTATCCAAGATAGTAAATGGTACCCACAGAATCTTTGGGGGACACAAACTCAGAATTGTATTTATGAACATTTACATTTTTTGGAGCGCAAATGTGCCAATACAGAAAAACAGCCAAAGGGCTTCCATTCCTGCCATTTTTTATGCTTTAAAGCTCAGTTTTTCTAAGTGCTCTAAAATCTAATAAATGACTTGGGATTGCTTTGAAATTTGGGTGTGCAGGTTAGCATTAGTGAAGAAAATTTGGGTCATATGACCGGAAGGGTTCCTCCCTGCAACTGGTTTTCTTCTGCTGCCTTGTACTGTTGATTTGAGAGGTACTGATGCTTAGAATGCTTCTCTCTCTCTTACTAACAGAAGCTGGTTCAATAAAGAGTCTAGATGAATCACAGATTTGCTTGAGACTGGTGCCTGTGAACGAGCCCATCAGTTAACATAACTAAACCCAAACCCATACCTAAAAGAAAAGGCATTTTGGATTGAGTGGCTGGAAATTGCTACAATTTGTGAGTCATGGATGGCAATTTTAGATTGAAGAGAATGTAGCCTAAGGGTAGGTCTACACTACAAACTTGCATTGCCACAGCTGTGCTGCTGTGGTGCTTCTGGTGAAGATGCTTTAGCTGATGGGAGAGAGCTCTCTCTTTAGCTCTACATCTCATAGAGTTGGCATTAAGGTTGTAAGGCCAACCTTAGCTGTGCATTTCCTGGTTTTCAGAAGTTTGTTTTCCACAACTCAGCATTCTCCAAGGTGGTGACTTACCACCCAACACCCATGACTCTGCAGGAAGGACAAAGATTTGCATGTACATAAAGAAAAAGGTAATTGACATTAACACAATAGGCAAGATGATTCTGTATTGTGTTATAGACTCTGTGTTCGTTATTGCAGTTTGGTAGATTACTGAAGTTGGTACCTGCGGATTAAGAAAGAATAGCAGCAGAAGGAAAGGAGAAAGGTAGATGGGAGGAGAGAAACAGAAGGAAATGTGGAAGAGAGGAAACAGGATAGAGAGGTGATGTAGTTCTGTTCGCATAGGTAATTGTGGGCTATTATGTATCTTGTAAAAGCTCCTAGGATTCTATGGTATTTCAACTTGCTCAAAGAAGCAAAACCTAAACATACCCTTAGAATGTTTGAATATCTAGTGTGTTGTTGCTGGGTTTTTAATTTTTTATATTCACACTTAAACTGCACAATCTTTTTGTTTTAACTTCTTTGTCCTCATATGCCTTAAGACCAACAACACTATTCATTACATTTTTGCTGTACTTCAGACTTTGAAAGCCATTTGTAGCTTTTGTAGTTATCAATTTTGTTTTTGCATTTGTGCCTAATTTTTAAGCTATAATTGCCATATTTGCCTAAAAAGGTATAGGCCTGTAGCTTGTTGCTAATGTGTAAACATCCATTGCACAAATAGGCTATGTCTGCACTTAAATTTTAAGTCGACTTTGGGGGGACCCTAAAAGTCGACCTAGAGCATCCACACTGGATGCCTAGGTCGAATTGTAGTGGCTAGGGGGACCTTGGACTGATCCACGGTGGTGAGGGGGCACCCCTTGCCAAGTGCCAGGGGGCTCAGCCTTTGCCCCATTGTACCTTGGTACAATGGGGCAAAGGGGGACAGGGACACTGGCAGGGCATAGGGGCAGGATGGGCAGGGCTCTGCCCTGCCCCGTGGGGGGGCATGCCAGGCTCTCCCTGTGCCACTCCCCCTGGCAGGGAGGGCAGTGGGGGAGTCCTGGAGAGCCCTAAGTCGACTTAGGGCTACTCCAGGTCTACACTGGCTTAAGTCGACTTTAGAAAGTCGACATAAGCCAAAAGTCGACTTAAAATTAGGTTTTATAAAGTCGACTTAAGCAGCTTGCTTAAGTCAATTTAAGGAAAGTGTAGTGTAGACGCAGAGTAAATTAAGTCGACTTAAGCAAGCTTAAGTCGACTTAATTTACAAGTGTAGATGCACCCATATAGTGGTCACAGTGCACGTATAGGGTGAAATATACCCCAGTACAGAGGGCCTGCCCAAGTCCCTAATTACCACCTAATTGCTAAGTACTGAATCTTGATCCCTTTGAAGATGGTGGACATTTTGGCCTTAGCACAGGGCATGTCCCTAAATCAAAGGAACACATTTTACATACAATTATGAAAAAAATTATTGGTCACTAGTTTCACGTTGTTTGTATCCCATTTCACTGAAATAACTATGGTCTCCCTTTAATTTTCTCATTTCATGAATATTTCTTTTACTCACTCTTTTCTGAACCATCATTACCTGAGTTCAACTTGTTGGTTTTAGTTTTCTTCTTTGCCATTCAGGTCAATGTTATGACTGATCGATCAATCTAATGATATTGACCATATTGACTTTTGGATATAATTACATTTTTAAAGGGCAGTCCTTGAAGGAAAAGGTTAAAGAGATAAAGTAACAATGTGAGATCCTTTATTACTGGCATTGCAACGTGGTTCTACTTTAGCTATTGTTAGGCATGTAACTGACATGCAACTTTAAGACAAAGTATCACTGCTTTTATTTTTTTTATAATAATGATCTAGCCAATTTACATTCAGTGCTTGAATTTAGCTCTCAGAACCAAGGTCCACTTTTATTTAGGATAAAATATTCAGAAGTAATTGAGGCCCTAGTCCCATTTTCAAAAGAGAATTAAGGCATTTAGGTGCAAGAAGCAATGTGCTGTAGTGGTTAGAGCACTCGACTGGACTTCAATAGACTTGGGTTCTGTTTTGAGCTTAGCCCTTGGCCTGCTTGGTGATGCTGGGCAAGTAATTTAAATTCTTTGTGCTTGCCAGCTTTTCAAAGCACTTTGAGATCTGCTGATTAACACTTACTTTTATTATTTATTTATCTCAGTGGGACTTTGGCCTGTTTTACACCAGCAAGTTCTATTGGTATAATTGTGTCAGCTAGGGGTGTGATTTTCTTTATTTTTTATATCCGTATGATCTGCAGTGTGCAATTGCACTGGTATAGTGGTACCTTGTACAAGTATAACTGATTTTACTTTCCAAACCAGAATAAGCTATATTGGTATAATAAAATTAATATAATATATTGTAATATAATATAATTAAACCCACAAAAACTCACATGATAAATAAATCTGTTAGTCTTTACAAGTGCCAAAGGACTCCTTGTTTGTTTTGCTGAACTAGACTAACACTGCTACCTCTCTGGAAATATATTGGTGTATTTACTTTTCTACTGTATCCACACTGCAGGGAGTTGGGAGGGGATTTGCAGCTATAACTTTTGTTTTGTTTTTGTGACTTTTTATTTTTACTGGCATACCTATGCCAGCAATGGTATGTCTATGCTGCAGTTAAACGCCCGTGGATGGGACCTGGCCCTATGGGGTGAGTTGGTCCCAAAGCTCAGGCTGGAAGTCTGCCGTGCAAAGAAACATCCTTGCACCTGATCGCCAGGAGACCAAGTCAGCTGGTGTGGGCCTGCCACCAGTTCTTATTTGCATACATATTTTCAAGGCGCTAGTGTGGAGGCAGTTATCCTAGCGAAAGACCCTTTATAATGGTACAGCTTATTTTCCTTTGTGGAAACCGGAGTAAGGTACACTTCATAGCAGTACACCTGCATCTGCATCAGGGGTTGTCTGGTTTTGCTCACTTTTAACTATGCCAGCCAAGTCGAAGCAACAAATTTAAGACCAGAAAAGGCCTTAGCTCTTCGGCTCCTAAGTCACTTTGAAAATGTTATCCTTATGCTAATCTGACAGATATCATTTAGGGCTTCTAACTTGGTTTTTACCCCTGACAAAATTCTCAAACTGTTTACAGCCCATCTTTAGCCTTTCTCTTATTTAGAAGTTAGTTGTTTTTCAGTGTTTTGAAAATCAGTTTGATTTTTTTATAAGGTCTTCTATATTTTCTGTTAAGTCTCTATTTGCTGACTAGGAGCATATCCTAATGCTTTTGTGGTAGGACTTATCTGGGTGTTTTTTTTTTAAACTATTACCTCTTTATTTTGATTAGAATTCCTTTCCACTCTGCATTGTACAGGTTCAGATCTTATTTGACTTCATATAATTAATTTATAGCTCTTGCGAATTATTACGCCAGCTTGGTCCCTGCTCTTCCATGAAGAGTTTATTTTGTTTTGCATTGATATGTTTGCACTGGGTAACTTTTATGCATTTCAATGTCATATGTATTTGGACAATACACTGATATAACTTTCAGTCCCTACAGATTATGAAAGTGTTTGATGTTTTGCAAAATTATCTGTGTGATAGTCAATCACAGTTGCCTTCAAATGTTCTTAAACTTAACTCAGATAAAACATAAAACCAAGTTGCTGTTAATGGATTTTCCAATGCAGAGGTCTCAGGTGTCATTTGTGGTGATTTCTTTCAGTGGCAATTCCTTTTATCCTTCAGATAGTGACCTTTAAGTCATTGTAAATTCTATTCTGAGTCCGTGTTCCCCCCTGCCCCTCCCCCCCACAAACTTTGGGTGCTCCCACTAGTCATATAGTTTAGGTGGCACACTAACATCTTAAAAATCCAAACCAATATGAGATCTATCTTTTATAAAAATATCACTGAAACCTCAGTCCATGCCTCCTTTTCCTTCTGACACAAATTATTTATTTATGCATACTTTACCTATACAACTCCAAAACTTGCAGGGTTCATATATGTCATAAACTAAACATTTTACTGGGTGTCTTTCCATTATGTTGGCCCTCTGATAAGAGAAACTTAAATTTTCAAAAGTTTAAAAGCCCACTTACTCTGGGTGTCTCCATTTTTGGATGCCCAACTTAAGACACAATAGACCTGATCTTTTTCCAGAGTTAGTGAGAACCTTCTTCTGCCATTGACTTCAAATGGAGGAGCATTGCTCAACAGTTTTTAAAAGCAGGTTCAAGGGACCTCACAGAGGGTTCCCCAAATTTGAAATGCTCAAAATCAGCTATTATTCATAAGGCTTTACACAGCTTGACTCCATCCTATCTTGGTAATCTTTTGTTTCCTTCATCTCTAAACCAGTTGGTTTCTTCGTGTACTATCTCTGAGATATACTTGGTCCCTCAGGTTCCTTAGTTATGATATTTTCATGCATTTAGGCAAAATTATTTTTTGGCATATACCTAGTTGCGCACAGTATACAGGGCAGAATGTTGACCTTTACAGTTAAGTTGAAATTTTGAAGTCTTTAAACCCAAGTTCTATTTATTTAGCTTTTGAAGTATCCTTGTGTTCATATTTGCTGTTTATAAGAATTTCAGGTCATACATGTAGCATAGATACCATGCTCCTTGGTTTGAATTGAACCTGGATCTTTCAGCATGGCAAGCCTGATCCAAAACATACCAAAGTCAATGAGAGCTTTCCCCAGAACTTCAACGGCCCCTAGAGCAGGCCTAAAAGCAGAATCTCTTTATCACTTGAGCTAAAAGGAACAATTCCATTTTCTAGCAAAACATATAGCACTTACAGGAGTAAGGGCCATATTTACATACACTAAGCTAGGGTTAATATCTCAACTCAGGCCAAAAGTGCTGTATATTTTTTACTCATCCCCAGCAAAACTTCCACTAGCTCAGTGTCTGCTTGTGCCATAATGAGGGCCTTCGTTCAATATTGACTTCAAGGGAAGACTGCAGTAGCTGAGCCATCACCACCACACCACCTCATGGAATTCCTTGTGTTTGGGGTTTTTTTAAATCCAAAAATTGATCAGACCCGAACCTTGCTTAATTTATAATCTCTGAAAGTTTATAGGCTGCAGTAGCTGAATCACAGTCCAAGGAGGGATGCTTGCATGAAGAACATATCTAAAATGTAAATGCAGCTGATTCAGATTTAAAAATCATAAACAACATTATGTTGTAATCTTTATTACCCTGATTTTCTACTTTGATGGCTTTTCTGAGTCAAGGGATCTTTGCTCACTCCAGAAATAAATACATCTAATTATTTGGCTGGGAGGGGAAGAATTCTTGTTTTTTGAAGCTATTACTGCTGCCACTGCTGGGACAAATTGTCAAGTTTCCTTTGTTCTCCTCTTGCATTCACTAACTGATTATATTTATTTGCTTGGTTTGGGACAATATTTACCCATTTGCACCCAGACTGATTTGTCATTTGAAGTGCACAGTTTACCTGTGCTTAGACTGTTAGTTGAACCATGTTAAGCCTGGATTTTTCAGAAAAAAATAGGGGGGATAACCCTTCAACTGAGAGATTTTCCTTCAGCTTTTAATATCTTTCTTTGTCAATCACAGCACCTGAATTTCCTCTTCTAATCCATCCACTTGCTCCCCTTTGCCTAGCATAAACAGTTTAAACTCCTCAGTCTTTACTCAGCACACTTCTGCTCCAGCCTGTTTCAGGTTGGTTTTTTTTTTTTTTTTTTTTTTTACTGTGTCCCCTTTATGCCATCACTGATGACAGTCACATAGCCCTCCTTCATTTTCTTCACCCACTCTTGTCTTGGAGCCTGATTCACTGAAGTTAGTGGGTGTCTTCAATGAGGTCAGGCAACCCTTAATGCATTCTTCCCGACTGTTTCCCATGCAGGCAACCATCTTCCCAACACAGTGCAAATAGGCCCTTTCCCTATCTTCATTCAAATCTCTCATAAAAGATTCACTTCATCTGTGCATACTACAAAAATTAACCCATGTCAGTCAAATGGCTTCTTTATCCCATCATGATAGGAGAGAGAAGAAGAAAAACACTTCTAAGTTGACTCCTTCTTTTGAATCTCCTAATTCATCTTGCCTTTTCCTGGGTTTTATCTTGTAAACTTCTTGGGGCACAGACTTTTTTTGTGTGTATCTTGTAAAGTGTTAAGGACCTTATTGGGGATCAATGCACATTAGCTTGCAGGAGTTGTGGGAATTTACTAACTAATTAATTAAGAGACTTCACTGGGACTACTAAGGGTCTAATATCGTTGCTAAGTACTATTACTTTTAAGTGAAAGTATGAGCTTGTAGAATGGTACAAGCAGAGGAAAAATAGAGCATGTAGACTTGTGTTTTAGAAAAGTTAGAGTTCACATGACGACATCCTAGGAATAGCTCTAACTTTGAATTATTGATTTGAGGTGAGATTTTTAAAAGCATCTGTTAATGGGACTCATGTTCTTAAGCCACCAAGGCACTCTTGAAAATCCCATTCAATATTTTTATATTTAATTTTAATTAAAAATAATATTAATTTTTATTTTACTATGGGTCGGGGGGTCTTAGCCTCAAATATATAGATAAGCCCTTGTAAATTTTCTTGTGGCAACTTGTCAGGAGAAAAGTATCAAAATAAAATTCTCCCAGGTAACAGTTCTTAAAGAAACTTTCTCTACAATACATCATGTGGGACTCAAATCAGCACAATGCCTCCTTAGCAATTGTATCAGTCTCTGCTATGCATGGAGCCATAGAAGAGGGAAGAACTGTAGATTTTGAGGGACACATCACATGCAGATATGTTTCACCTTGCAGTTATTGTATTCATACCTGCAAATTGGGTAAATGCAGGAGTCTAGCAATTTGGCACACAGAATAGCTAAATTATTCAAGACTGACTGCCCACTATGGGGAACAAGATTGAAATCACAAATATTTATTGATCTAGAAACTACCTATTCAGGATCTGAAGGAATAATTAGCGCAGTAATGAAAGATAATAAAAGATCTGGAAATAAGGTGGATGAACTAAAGTTTCTGAAGCAAATATAAAATGTCAGGGTTGTTGGTATGTCTAAATTTGTAGAGGTCTTAGACCCAGAAAGTTTTTTTTACAAGATGACTGGAAGAGATATTGATTCCACCCAATTTTGCTGTCCCAGTTGTTCTGGCATCTGCCAGGAGACTTCTTGCTAAATAAACTTCTACTTCTCCCTTCCTGTGTGCTGTGCTGGTGGATTGTGTAATTGTTTTTGTAATGAAGAGGCTTCTTAAAACATCAAGAATTGCTTCTAATCTGAATTACCAAAGTTCCACTGTGGGAATATATATCCAGATTACACTACATTACTTTTGAAGAGGAGACAGATGTTCATGACTGTGAAACAGATATTTTAATATATTGTTTTTCTCTCATGCCGTTCTCTGCTCAGCCAGACTTCGAGTACATGGCAGTAGGCATATGGACAGCTTTTAACTTCTGATAAAGCATGTGTGCTTGCACAGGATCAGTGGAAGAAGGACTGCTGTACTTAAAGGAATGCAGAAAAGAGTAGCTAACAATATACTGCTTTAAAATCTTCTGTACCAGCTGCAAGTTATGGAAAGAAAAAGAAATTTTAAATTAATATAGTCTACATATTTCTTTACATATTAAGTAAGCATCATTGCCCTCTCTTGAAATAATAATCAAAAGAGACAACAAAATAAAAGATATCCTTAAGAGAAGGAAAAGAGAACAAAGAAAAGAATCACATTCATTAGGGCAGTGATTTCTCACAAGTTTGTATCACTGCACAAGACATCCTGAATAGCAAAAACAACAAGAGTCCTGTGGCATCTTAAAAACTGACAAATTTCTTCAGGCATAAGCTTATGCCTGAAGAAATTTGTCAGTCTTTAAGGTGCCACAGGATTCTCGTTATTTTTGCTGTACACAGACTAACACGGCTACTCCTCTGGAAATGGTCATCCTGAATAGGATTCCTGATATAATTGGGTCTGTCCCAATATTGAGGGTTTTGTCTTAGATACACAATTGTACCTCACCCCTTGCCCGCTCTGAAAAAAAGTCTCCTGATTTTTCACACATGCCACCTGGTCATCCTAATCCTGAAGGATGTGTACAACCTGTCAGCCCCCTCCTGCAGCCCTTACTCAGGTGAGTACATACACAAGTAGTTCAACTAAATGTGACTGAT
This sequence comes from Pelusios castaneus, assembly GCA_007922175.1. NCBI lineage: Eukaryota > Metazoa > Chordata > Testudines > Pelomedusidae > Pelusios > Pelusios castaneus. The sequence goes on from ML685766.1 coordinate 35,841,793, forward strand.
GTGCTAATGATTTAGAAATTTCATATTCAGGACATGAGGCAATCATGAGAATAGTAAAGAAAGGATAAAGCTTTGTAATGGCCATGGGCCTGAGTTACCTGCTCCAGTTAGTGTAATAAAGCTCTTGTGAAAATTTCCAGAGGGGTAGCCGTGTTAGTCTGTACAGCAAAAACAACGGGAGTCATGTAGCACTTTATAGATTAACATAAGCTTTCATCAGACGAAGTGGGTTGCAGCCCATGAAAGCTTATGTCCAAAGAAATTTGTTAGTCTTTAAGGTGCCACAGGACTCTCATTGTTTTTTCGTTGTGAAAATTCTTTGTTTCCATGAGAAAAAATGCAGACATTTGTATACATCTGTGTCATAATCTGTTCCTGGAACAATGTGCCTCTTTGTGGGAGTAGCTGATGCCATGACTGGGACAAGGCAGAGTTTTAGAACAAAGATAAGATTTACCCTGAATAAATTGAGAGAGGTTTAGGCAAAATGTCCATCCGTTGCTAAGGAATTTTCTTTCCAAAGAGAGAAAATATAATATTGCATTCTTGTAATTGGTTGTATGTGATTTTATCAGTTTATGGGCATAGAGGCCTGTTCAGAACTCATTACTATGAACATGGGGATTGTTAAATCATTTTAAACCAATGGACTTTATAGTTGGTTGTTGTCTCTGACAGTAATCAATACTAGATACTTCAGAGGAAAGGTTAAAACCGATAATACACAACTATGGAATTAGGCAAAGGTCTGCCTACCTTCACAGAGGTAGTGGGTGCTTTAAATCTTGAAACAGAAGGGTTAGTATTCCTTACTAGTTTTCAACCTGGTTAATATAACTGTAGACTTTCAATCTATTCATATATATTTCTGACCCTTCTTTGAATCATGCGAAGTTCTTTGCCTTAATATCCATTTCTGGTAGTGACATTTATTGCATGTGTTTAAAAAAATATATTTATTATCATTTTAAATTTGTCTTTTTTTTTTTTTTATTGGGTGTCCTCCTGTTCTTGTATTACAAGAGTAGAGTGCCTGACTCAGCTTCTCTATGCTTTACATTATCCAATACTCTTCTGTCATTCCACCTTTTACTCATCTCCTATGAAACTAAATAGTCTAAATCTTTGTTATTTCTCCACATGTAGAAATCATTCCAAGCCTTTTGCACTGTTCTCCTTTGGACCCGTTTTATTTCTGCTATATATTTTCTGAGATGGGATGACAAACTATAACCAATACTTAGAAAGTGTGCAATTGATTTATACAATGGTATTTTAGTATCTTTTCTGCAAAAAATATTATCTAACCTGTGTTTAATATATCCTAACATATTTTGTTTACTATTTTTGACTGCTGCTGTACATTGAGCAGATGTTCTCATTTGGGGTGCATACTTCATTGCCTAGGCCTTTTCCCTGAGTGGTTAGTTTATTTAGAACAGGCAAAACTCCTCTTGAAGTCAATGGGGAGAATGAGTAAGCAGTGATGAATAGGGCCCATAGACAGGGAACAGTGAACTAAAATTGTTCACTGCAGCCTGAAGAACAAAAAAGGACACCGGCCGTGTTCTCAGGTACATGTGTGTTAAAGTGACTTCACAAATGTCTTTTATCTTTCCAGGTGAAAATGACATGAGTCTCAAAATAGATACAGTCTAATTAGAGGACTGATGATAAAGTGCTACCAAATTAATTTTCTCTCACTGCTGCATGTTAAAAGGGAATAAGTATTTTGGCCATAATTTTCAAACATGGATATGTAGGCACTGCAAGTGAACTAATTTAGAGCTGCAGGCACTCAGCATAACTGAAAATGAAGCCACTGTCGTCTAGGCGTGTCAGTATGGACTTAAAGTGCTTATCTTTAGGCACTTTTACATAAGTTTGAAATTTCTGGATGTATTCAGTGGATATGTTTCCAGAAAGTAATCGGTGAGACTGAGAGCAATGGTTCCAAATAGTACAAACTGAAGAAGAGTAGAAAAGGACAGACTTGTTGCTTAAGTACCTGTTATGAAATTGGTTGTGTTCACTGCCTGTTTTGTTTTTCCAGCAAACCATGAGAGGAAAATGTGATCAGCAGATTACTGTGTGTCAATGGGAAAAGACCAATGGGGGATATTTTTAATCCATTTTTAACTATACAGTATATCTTTAAAAAAAATTTTTTAATGAAATATTGTTAGCATGAGGTGAGCAGCCTTTAGAATTATTTTGTACAATAGAATAATATCCCGACTGTAGAATTCTACAGGATAGTTCTGGAGTTCTACAGACAGTATATAACTTTTTATTAAATGCTGTATGTTTTGGTATTTTGTCTATGAACTCTATTAAATTTCTCAAGAACACTCATTAAATTTTATGAGACTTTCCCAGACCAAAGTAAACTGATTTAATAGTGATAAATATTAGTCTTGCTGATAAGTGCTGTGCTGCTAGAAAATGTAGTTTCTTTTAAAATTTGTGCATTGCAAAAAAGTCCTGTTTTTTTTAGCTATCTTACAAATAATTTATGCAGTTTCCTGAAGAACTGCTACTTATATGCACTATATACAGTAATTGATTTTTTTCCTTAAAAATTCATTAAGGCAATTTAGCAAAAACAGATTCAGTTATTGACTCTAGCAAATTGGGGAATAATTTGATGGATTTATTTTTGCAGGTTTACATATTCATAGATATTGCTTAAGTTAGCTCATATTTTTACTATCTTGAGGATTTTGCATCTGTTTTTTTTTCTGTCACAGTAACAGATGTAAAAACAACAGAAGTCCTGTGGCGCCTTGAAGACTAACAAATTTCTTTGAACATAAGCTTTTGTGGGCTACAACCCACTTCATCAGATGCAAAGTGGGTTGCAGCCCATGAGAGCTTATACCCAAAGAAATGTGTTAGTCTTCAAGGTGCCCCAGGACCTCTGTTGTTTTTGTTATATACAGACTAACATGGCTACCACTCTGGAAGTAATGGATGTAGGACCCTAGGTTTGTACCCCATTGGTTAACCGTATTGGTACCCATGCTCTCATGGCTTCACTGCTATTATTTATTATTCAGGCTAGGTAGATTAAAGCTAGCTTGGGTAGGTCTACATGTGTTGCAGTCTTACCTCTGGTTGCAGTGCAGAAAACCCTAAACCAGAGATGAACTGATAGCCTTTGAACAGCAGGTCCAAGGTGAGGCCTTCAGACTGCAGTAGCTCAAATGAGATATGATGAAGACTTCTCATAATCAGACTGCTATATCTTTTGGACACGATTTTTCTGACAATTGTGGCTTTGTCTAGACTAGGCTTCTAATGTCCCCTCCCTCTTCTAGACAAGACCTGTGTGCATGTGAGAGACTAGGAATGCATGTTTAGAAGTCTTAGCTAGTTTAGATGGGACCTAAAAGAGGAGGCAGAGGACACAAGTGTTTCGTTTCTGTGATTTCCTGTGAAGGGCAGAGCAGAATGGCAGTTCTTGTCATTGTTAGCTTGCTTAGCTAGTGCAAGAGTATCTGACATTTAATGAAAAGTCCCTTTTTAAAAAAGGGATGCAGTATATTATACAATAAGGGCCCAAATCACTATATCTTATAATAGCGATACTCAAAAAGGACAGTGATTGACCAGCATGTTACAACAACAGCTACACCCTTTTCAACTTCCACTAGGTAACCCCATATCCTAAGTGACCACTTTAAAGTATTCCTATTATGTGGTTTTCAGTACAATTCACTTTTTTAGTTAAACATCACCTCAGCAAAGCAATGTTTTGCCAATCCCTTGTAAGATAATTTAAAACAGATTTTACTGTAACCCATAATTCCTTGCATCCTTAATAATTTCAACCTTACAGAGCATATGCAGGGTTGAATTAAACTGTAAACACTATAGGCAAGAAGTGATGTGAACACTGAGCCACTATTAAAACAATAGGCTCTCCCTGGTCTCCCAATTCTAACGCTTGGCTCCTTAACTAGAAATCCTCCCCCAAAATCCACAACTCCCAATTCTACCCTCCAATCAAGAAGAGAGCTCGGCTTGGTTGCCCTCACATCCTTACTACACTGAAACTCACAGCTTCTTCATGCAGTGGCTTCCTGCTCCACCAGCACAAATGCACTCTGGATTTAGCCAAAGCCAGTGAGCTCTACAGTGCCCTCCACCATCACTCATCCTTACCCCACTAGAGTTGACCTCTGATACATCATGTAAATCCACACCTCAGATATCCCCAAGTCCCCATGGGCAAAGACCTGCTTCCTGACTCTGAAACCTCAGGCACAGGATTCAATCTTAACTTTGTATTCTGGGAGGGGCCTTGATGAATCCCTTCCTCCTATCTCTGGGGGTTACCCAACTATCCCCATCTTCAGTCTCTTGGCAGCTGTTATGAGGGTCTCTGCCTGCCCTCTAAAGTACTGATATTTTTTTTTGTTTGAATCGAAGCTTCCCCTGGTTGCCAAGGGGGTGGGAATTATTCCAGGCCACCAAGGCCGAAGCCCAGCTCTGAGAGGACCTTCCTGGATGTGAGGAGCTGGATCTCACCCCCTGAAGACCTGGTGCAAGCTCTGGTGGCAACAGCCCTCTGAAGATTTGAGACGGGGGTGGGCAGGGACAGTCAGGCACCTCCTGCTGTTGAAAGCAAGGGATTTATCAGGACCCCTCTTAGAAGATTTAATGACTGAGTGCCTGACTGGAAGGTGGAGCTGACTATCAGCTTGGGTAGCATCTTGGATTGGGTCTCCTTCCTCAGGAGGTGAGTGAATGAAAAGGACCATCACTCAGAGGAGATTTCTCAATAGACTAAAGTTTTCCTGGAAGACTATATATAGAAAGGGCAATGAAGAGAAGTCAAATAATGAGGATAGATCTAAGGGGGAGCCCCTTGCAGAGGTGGTTTTAGGGTTTTGGATTCCCTTAATCCATTCCTGAGCATGTGTGATGTTGCTTAAGAATGCTTGTACCAATAGATGGGTACTACAAACCTTCAAAAATACAAAGAAAATGCTGTTTAATAAATTAACTTACCAGAGAGGAAAAAATCTTCAAAGACCACAGAAACAAAACTTATTCCAAATAGAGAATATAATGACAGAAGATTGCAAAACAGCTGAGGTTTTAAACAAACACAACCTGATTGTATTAATAAAGAATTCTGATGTGTAATATGTGAGACAGAGTCAGACTGGAAGGTTTCCGGAGCATACTAGGTTGCCAATAGAGCAGTCCCACACTCAGAAAGTCCCTTTTCCCCTGTAGCCAAGCAGGGACCATGCCTGGATATTTGGCACACCTGGAGCTAATCAAGGCCCTGCCCAGGACCTTCCCTCTAGAGAAAGAAAGGATGTGGCTGCAGTGTGGCATAAGGAGAGATAATTAGTGTGTGTGAGAGGAAGCAAGATATGATTGGAAGGCGGACACATTTTAGAAGTAGAGTGCTGATCAGGATGAACCTTGCAGGTACAAAGACTGTGGGGGAGGGGGAAAAAACCTGCTTGAAGGGGATAATGGACCTTTTGCAGCCCTGGGGGAGACTTTGTCAGAAGGTGGAGGATTTAACTGAACAGACTCATCCCCAACGGGACTGTCAGAGACAAAGTGTTCTCCCTGGCAAGGAGACTGGGAAGGGCCCCTGCCTGAGCAGAGTTCAGACATTATGTCAAGGGGGCATGGGAAAGTAACCCAGGGAATCTAGCCAGAAAAGAGCCCCAGCAAAGCCTATGAGCACACTCAGGGGGTAATGCAGTTTTTCTGACTGACTACTAGAAGGAAGTGCTGGACCCACCAAGGGAGAGGAGGAGCTTTGTCATATGTGATATTGTATATAAAACTTTGTGGATGAAGTGGCTTAATATTAATAGACCCAAGTGCTGTTTACTGCAGAGCAAAATAAAAATAGGCAGAAATCTGTAGGTCAGTGTTAGCCACTTTTGAGTTTCTATTCACAGTGAGTGGAGTTCCAAAAGAATAAATTCAAAATGGAAGAGTCAAAAGATGGGTGCAGTATTATTTAAAATGTAAATTCAGTGGTGAACAATTCTGGTCATCAAACGTATTCATCACAGCAACTAGCAAAGAACTAGGAGGATATATTCATATCGAAAAGTGACCCCCAAAAGATTAAACCAGTTGACTGTAATATTTTGTGGAAGTAAATCCAGGCACACCCTACAGCTGTAGCATCAATGTTCTTTTATTAGCAGAATTCTAGCAGTCTGCTCCCCAAACCAATACCTTTTGATTATAATGCAATATCCTTAAAAGAACACTGACCAGCTGCAATAAAATGAGATTCTATGAAAGTAGTTGCAACTGCAGATGTACATAGGGAGAGTAAATACATAATTAACAAAAATTATGGGAGAGTTATTTGGAAAGTGGTGAAGTCATGAAAGATCTCAGGATGGTATTGGACAACATAGTAAATATAAACTTCTATAGTGAAATGCGGTTACAAAGGCATCATAGTTCTTGTAAAACAATGGAGGAGTCCTGTGGCACTTATAGGCTATGTCTACACTTGGCCAAATAAGTCGACTTAGCATGTCCACACTCAAAAATTAAGTTGACTTAAAGGGGACCCTGCCAAAGTGACTTACAGCGTCCACACTGGACGCCTAAGTCGACTTCTAGGGGCTAGGTGGACCTGGGACTGGTCCACGGTGGCAGGGGGAGCACCCTTTGCCAAGTGCCAGGGGGCTCAGCATTTGCCCCATTGTACCTGCATACAATGGGGGCTGAGCAGGACAGGGACACTGGCAGGGCATAGGAGTGGGGTGTGCAGGGCTGTGTCCTGCCCTGTGGGGGGGGGGGGCACCAGGCTCTGGCTGTGCCAGCCACCCTGGCAGGGAGGGCAGTGGGGGAGCCCTGGAGCCCTTTAAGTCGACTTCAGGTCGACTTAGGGCTAATCTGCGTACACAGGTTTTATAAAGCCGACTTTAATTTTCCTTAAGTCGACTTAAGATGCTGCTTAAGTCGACTTAAGGAAAATGTAGTGTAGACGCAGATTAAATTAAGTCGACTTGACTTAATTTGTAAGTGTAGACGCACCCATAAAGACTAACAAATTTATTAAGGCATAAGCTTTCGATGGATGCATCTGAGGAAATGGGGTGTAATCCATGAAAACTTATGCGTTAATAAATTTGTTAGTTTTTATAAATGCCACAAGACTGCTTCTTTGTTTTGCTGAAGTAGACTAATATGGCTGCCCTTCTGGAACTTGGCATTATTCTTGTGTTTTACACGTGACGGAAAAATTAAAGAGGTGACAATGCTGCCATTATAAATCCTTGCTGCAACCAGAGCTAGATTACTGCTTGTAGCTTTGAACCAGACAGACTAGCCAAGGTAGAGAAAAGAAGCAACTGAAATCCAAAAATTATTGGAAATCAGAACAAATCCTGCTGAATTCAATCAGAGTCTTACCACTAACTTAAAAATGAACAGGACTGAGCCACTGGCGAAACTGTTATAGGCAAAGCTGATAGTGCTACCTATAGTTATGGTTGCCTGATGCATAATATTATAAGACACTATTCCGAATTGCTTATGATTGTGCAAAACAATGATTTGGGATGAAGTTTTCCATTTCAGTTGTCTGCATCAGGTTGATTTTCTTTTCTTTGGAAGTTTTTCATCAAAAATGGTTTCTGAGCTGTTTCTCAGAATGAGTTTATGAGATAATACACTGTTTTGTCCCTGTTAAGAAGAAAAATATTCTGAAGCTCTCATACCGATATGCTTTGGAGCAAGAACTTAAAATTTGCCAGGGTGGATGTCCTTTGTGTCAGGGATGTACCTTTTGTTAACCCTGTGACAAGCCGCCTACATTTAGCCAAGTTATAAGCCTTCGGAAAATTTCAGTTTGCCTATGCTCAGTAGAGACTTGTTAGACGTTGATGTCTATGTTCTCTGAAGATTCTGTTTTCACTAAGCATGCTCCAGCCTAGGCCTTTCCCTGAAATTGTTGCTGCAGGTCATTGTGGCACCAAAATTGAGAGAAAGGGACTCTCTGTCTTGTGCTTCCCATGCTTCCCCTGCAGGCAGAGTGCTAGAGGAAGAAACCTGACTGGAATGAAGGTATGATGGGACAGCCTTATTTGGCAATTTAACTGATCTTTGACTACTAGTGGTAAATAGGCCAGTGGCCTGTGATAGGATGTTAGATAGGGTGGATTCTGACTTGGTGCAGAGAATTCTTTTTTGGGTGTCTGGCTGGTGTGTTTTGGTCAAGTGCTCAGGGATTAGGGGATAGCCATATTTGGGGTCAAGAGGGAATTTTCCCTCAGGGCAGATTGGCAGAGGCCCTGGGGGGTTTTCACCTTCTCTTGTAGTGTGGGGTTAGGTCACTTGCTGGTGCTTTCCCTGTATCGTAGTCTTTCAGCCATGATTTGGAGACTTCAGTGACTTAGTCATAGGTTAGGTGACTATTGCAGCAGTCGACGGGAGGTCTGTGACGTGCATTATGCAGGAGGTCAGAACAGATGTTCATATTGGTCCTTAAAATCTATGAATAATGAGGGAACAAGTGCAGGAACTGGTGTGGGCGGCTGATGGAAGAAATGGATTAGGACCAGGAGCCTGGAGGCCAGGAAGACTGGGAGTAGAACTGACAAAGAAATTGTCATTGTAAATCAGTGTGAGATGAGAGACTGAGAATGGACAAGGAGCAAGGGGGGCAGGGAAACAATATGGAGATGGCAGCCACTCTACCTGAACAGGGAGGGTGAAGACCAAGATGAATAAGGAATCTGGAGAGTGTGGAGAAGGAGGAGGAGGATGGCGGGCGGGGGATAGTGGGACATGTTTCCTATGGCAAAAATACTAGGTTATCATGTAAATAAAGATGGTATCATAAGGCACATGCACAAGGAGGTGGGAAAGGGTGGTGAATGAAACTTACATCAGCATAGGTGAGTGTGAAGGCCTCTGTTACTTTCATATCCCTGAATTAGCCCATCCATAGGGTCTGGGTTTAGAAAGTGATGAGTTTATCTTTTTTGTTGTAACTTTTAAAAAAATATTGTGACTAGGGCATTTATGCCTTTTTATTCTGGGAGCCCTAGTAAGGAAATCCTCTCTTAGTCAGTGTATGAGTGTTTATGGGAAACCATGGAAGGCTAGAACCTGAAAAGTCTAGTGCTTGGAACACTTACAGCACTTGCCATGGAGCATTTGATACACTGCATGTGCTACCATCTAGAGAACTGGTGTACCACTGCACTCACAATGACACCCTGCAGTGTGGCTGGTTACAATATTTCTATACTATAGAAAACAGACACTCAAGGGGGAAATGATCATGGAATATAAATACTTTCTGCTAGAATAAGGAGAAATGGCCTGAAACTAAAGAAGGAAACATTTAGACTAGCTATTAGAAAAATGTTCTTAATGGGAAAAGCAATTGGGCAGAAGAATAGATTATAAAGCGGAGAAGCGAGGAAGATATTCAAGAACACATTAGGTTGGAAATGATAGTAGCATCCCACGCTACCTGTAAAAATTCATTTTGATTTAAGTTTGTCTCAGCGTTGAAAATATATTTGAGAGGATAGGACTCATTCTAAGACAGTGAGTATCAAGTTTGGGAGGGATTTTAGTTCACTGATTTTTTCAGAGCACTGGCTGACACAAAGTAAAATTCTAACCCAAGGGGGGGAGAGAGAGAAGATTTTCATTCCCTAGACCAAAAGAAGCCGCAAATCCAAGAATTTGTGAATCTTTCATCAGGAGGGTGGTGAAGGAGCAAATAAAGGCACAGACCATGTTATCTTTGTTCACTTCTGATTTGCTAATTATGGAAGAACTTTCCTATAGTTCCAGTTAAGGGATTTTTGGTTTTTCTCCCTGGCTGCTATTGAGCAGTTGCAAGAGGATCTGCTCAAAGCCAATGCAACTCCAATAAAAGCTGTGCTACCTGGAAGAGGTAAGCCAGGAGATGCCCCTGCCATGACTCCAATATCTACACTCTCATAGACTATGTCTACACTTGTAAATTTAGGTCGACTTTAGCTAAGTTGACTCAACTTTGTCGACTTAGTTAAGTCGACTTAGCATGTCTATACCTAAATTTAAAGTCGACTTAGGGGGGAACTTACAAAGTCAACCTAGACCATCCACACTGGATGCCTAGGTCGACTTCTAGGGGCTAGGGGGACCTAGGGCAGGTCCACAGTGGCAGGGGGGCACCCCTTGCCCAGTGCCAGGGGGCTCAGCCTTTGCCCCATTGTACATGGGTACAATGGGGCAAAGGGGGACAGGGACCCTGGCAGGGCATAGGGGCACGGTGGGCACGGCTCTGCCCTGCCCTGTGGGGGGGCATGCCAGGTTCCCACTGTGCCCCCCGCCCCCCGGCAGGGAGGGAAGTGGTGGAGTCCTGGAGTAGCCCTATGTTGACTTAGGGCTACTCCAGGTCTACACTGGCTTAAGTCGACTTGAAAACATCGACTTAAGCCTAAAGTCGAACTAAAATGAGGTTTCATAAAGTCGACTTAATTTTCATTAAGTCGACTTTATTTTCCTTAAGTCGACTTAAGGAAACTGTAGTGTAGACGCAGGGTAAATTAAGTCGACTTAAGCAAGCTTAAGTCGTCTTAATTTACAAGTGTAGATGCACCCATAATGTCTTCTATCAGTTTGGACAGTAAAAACTTTCTAAGGATAGCTACATGAGTTGGACTCCCCAGTTATCTGCCCCTCCCACCATAATATTTTCAATGGGAAGGGAAGATCTAGCTAGCCCAACATATATTGGTCATTGGTCATTGTTGCAAAAGTAGAGAGGCTGTGCTTGTAAAGAATAAATGAAGGTCCTATTGCCTCATTCAGAGGGATGTTCCTTCCATTAGGGAGAACTCTAGGAAGATGACGTGAGCTTCCTTCAGGAATAACAACAACAAAAATGTTTAATGAGGTTAAATTCATTTGCAAGGTTTGCTTTAAATAGAGGACACTGTTGGGTTTTTTAAAATTTATTTTAAAATTAGACTTGTCAATTATAAACCTCAGATTCAGAAATACTACAGTTCACCTGCATTGGCCTTCATTTCCATGCTCAGGTAGGGACCCTGATCAGAAAGATATCTCCCAGGAGATAAAGAAGGGGGGAAATGGTATTTTTTGAGATGTCATCATGTCTGGAGAGAGAAGCTGCTAGGTGTCCTAAAGCAATGAGCATCTATGTTTGTACTAATGCTGGGAGGAGCAGATTCAAATGGGAAAAAGACATGAGGAGTATTTTGGCACAGAGGAACTCATTCATTAGCTTTATCACCAGAGAAAGCCACATCTCAAAACATTCCAGAGTTGTTTCCATAGGCTGATAAATCTATATACAAATGGATAACTGAATTCATAGTCATGGTCTCATCTGGACATTAACAATTAACTAATGATAATGATGGCAATAATAAAAACTGTATCCATTTATTTAATATTGGATATTTTCTAAGTATGATATGAGCTAAGTAATTATATTATTTGAAACAAAGCAAGAGAGGAAAATATCCACCAGATGATATTACAGCAATAAAATAATAACCTTAGAATATTACTTCATTTCTTACTCATATTAAAGAATCAGACAACATCTGGAATAAGTAAACATTATGTCTAGTCTCATGAAATATTCCAAAAGCAGCATGCCAAATCTTTTGGTATTAAAAATAATGAATGGCAGTGAAAACATTTTTGTGTTATGACAGAAAGGAAATTAATGTGCTTATTTATTCATATTTATTAATATTAAAGCTTGATCCAGCCTTGCACAAATTCTCAAAACCAAAAACAAATAAACAGTCACACTGGAATAAACACTGTGGTTGTTGACTGAAATAACAGAAAATAATGACATCAGGATGATTCAAAGCCACAGCAGATGCTGTAGCCTGAAAAGAGTTCTCATAAAAATAAATATCATTCCATCCTTGGCAAAATACATGTCTGAATTAGGGTTATTAATACAACAACATTTTTAAACAAGCAAGGCTGGAAGTCAACAAGATACCAAATAAGATACCTTGAAGTTTCAATATTTTTAAGGATGGTATTTCACTGTGGATGTGATGGTTAAAAGGGCCTGAGCTGCTTCTCTATGTACAAAATACATAACAGTACAGATACTTGCTATCTTGCATGCCCCCATCAAGCATATGAGACTGTCATTTAATCTCCCCCACCCACTGATCACCTGCTATGCATTCATTTGTATGAACTGAGTGATTTATGTTTGTAATGTAGGAATACATTTAGGCTTTACATTTTATATATATTTCTATTATTGTTAATACATGCATTTTATTATGCAATGATCTTGTAACCATTAACAGAGCAATCCCATTGAGAACTTATCAACATCATTTTCACACAAAAATATCTTTGCCTGCTATATCACATGATCCAAATAATCTAACTGATAAACACAGTAGATAAAATTCCCTCATTCCTATCCGTGTTTTCAGTTTGATATATATTATGCGCCCTTTAAAAATTCTTTCTGCGTTGGATAGTGGCTTAGTCACAAGCCCTGAGTAAGATACGGTGGGTAGTTTTCCTGTCCCAGAAACACCTCAGGACTAGAGTTGATTCAGTTTTTCTTCTCTCCACAGATATTTTGGATGTATTGGCCAAAAACTTTTGAGAAAGAAACCGGATGCCTTCTGTGAATAAATTCATAGTTAAAAATCCAATTTTCCATCAAAACAGTTTTAAAGGTGTAGAAGCAAACCTTGCAGGCCTCAAATTTGCTCAGCAACAGCATGACTTACAGAAGAATGGGAGAAAGTGTAAAGATAAGGATGGTATAGTCTGAGAAGGGAAAGAAAAACAACTGGCCTCTCAAGGTTAAAGTACTCTAAATAAAATAAGCTGTCTCTTAACTGTTTTTCTGTTTTAACCAGTTTGTAACTATCATATAAATACCTGCAAAATATGCCTGCGAGCAGAGCTCACTTAACTGCACAGACTCTGTGTTGTTAACAGACTCTCTTCCTGCATGCCGGAATAAATGTCTTGCTAAAACTTGATTACATAGGGTTAAGTTGTATTTCTTTAACAAAAGGAAGCTTTTGACCAGCCCTAACCAGGATTTATAGTCCTACTATGGTCCCAGTCTCCACTCTTGCTCCTGAGAGGAAGTAATCTGTACTAGCCCTAACCCAAAATTTCCCTCTCTATGCTGTCTTATCTGTGCAGGCTGGCACATTGTGGGAGAGCAACCAAGACACTCTACTCCTTGCCTATGCTTCATGGCCCTGCATAGAAAAGGGAGTAGTAGTCTTTGCCCTGAAGAGCCATGACAGAGATTTAAGAGACCACCTTATGCCCATTTTACTTCCTTGCATAAACATGCAAAATGGGTCAAAATTAATTTAGATCTCCTGTTTTGCTCCAGTCTGACTTTGAATCTTTTTCTTCCCATTTAAATTTCCCTTTAGGGTGATGTTTAAGGGATAATCCAAACCCCCACCCCCCACCCCCGGCTGTGTGGACAGAAGGCTGTAGAAAGTACATGCAGAAATCCCTCTGTATCCACACCACTGAAAGAAGTGGTGACCTGCAGCAAGTCAGAGAGGAGCAATTGGGGAGGAGGTATGGGAACATAGCCAGTGAGGGCACATAATAGGAGGGGTCACAGGCCAAAAACCTGGATACCAGCATGTGTAGTGGAGAGAGCATTTAAAGAGTGTTATGGGGGCCATGGAGTGGCTACACAGTGACCCCAAATCTTGGCTTTGAATGGGGGTATTGAGCATTGTGGCAGGGTGCCTGCCACACACTGGCCAGGAGAGGATTAAGAGGGGCCTTAGGAGGCTGCTCGATTGGTAGCCAATAGGAAGGGACCGCATGGCAGCCAATCAGGGTCCAGGAGGCCACTATAAAAGGGAGCTGCAAAGCAAAGCAATGGGAGTGACTCCCAAGAGCTTGAAGAGGGAGAACTGTCAGCACTGTGGACAAAAAAGTGGCTGACTGCTAGGACTCAGCAGAGCCAAATGCCCTGCAAGAACTGACAAAGTACTGAGGCTGTGGGGAAGTGGCCCAGGAACTCCACTGAGGAGTTGCATGGAGATTCAGCAGAAGCTTGCAACACACAGGGTCTGTGGGCCAGGACTTGGAGTAGTGGGTGGGCCTGGGTTCCCTCCACCCCTGATCTCCATTGGATTGGTGACAGGACTGCGGTGGCCACAGTGGGAAGGGGCTAGAATGGACTGTAGAATCTCTATGGAAAGCAAGGGAAATGTGGATTGTGACTCAGCTAGAGGGCTGAGTCATGAGAAGGAGTGTCCAGAGGAGACAGGACAGAGGGTGAGACACCACAGAGAGGGGTATCTGCCTGGCTGACAGCTGATTCCCCAGATAGCTAACATTAGGTGCCAAGGCAATGATTCCAGCTACTCAAAACCACAAACTGCCAATAGTGGGGCAGGCTACATCCTGAAGTCCTTAGTCCATACTAAGCAAGGAGTGCAGGTTCCGACTAACAGTAAATAAGATTTACATGGAATAACCTGTATGGTAAACCTGTGGGCAGGTATTTGTGTACCACTCCACTCTGTAAACAAAAGTTGCTGATTTAGTAAACATTCTTCCTGGCAATTTAAACTGAACAAATATTTATAACAAAATTCTCTCCATTGTACCCATATAATTCCACTGGTCTAAACATGATTGAACTAGTAGAAAAAGAGATGATCCTTAGCTGTTTATACCTGTTACCTAAATCTAAGTTGTGTAATAGTTTTTAGGAAGGAGATGTTTATTTTTCAACAAGTTAATATAAAGAGGAGTATGTATGGAGATGTGTGCATGTGCCCAGAGAATATAGTGACAAACTGATTAAAACTAAGTGGAATTCCAGCAGTATGCAGTACACAAATGTTTCCTGAATCCTAGAATCCATGCACATGCAGCAAAATGATGAGACTGGCAATTTGGGACTATGTGGCCTTGGTTTCTTGATTCAGCTACTTTCAAAGAGCTATTTTCCTTAGTCACATAAAGAGAGGTTTGTGACCGTTACATGGGGCTTAGCCTTTGCCAAAAATTAAACTACCCACTTCTTTCTCTCCATCACTACAACACTATCAGCATAGGCGATCTTAGCTATGGGGTAGGGTGGACAAATGCCCCTGGCCCCACGCTGGGGGAGGGCCCCCGTGCCAGGGCTGCAGTAGGGCGGATTCCAGCAGGTGGCTGGCTGCAGCATTTCAGTGGTAGAGGGGCTGGTGAGGTGACGGCCAAGTGGGGAGGGAGATGTGGGGAGGCCATGGGGGGACGGCAGCAGCGGGGTCAGGTGGTGAGGCCTGGGGGAGACAGCCAGGGGGCAGAGGCAGCGGGGGAGGGAGGGGCCAGTGACATGGCCCAGGGGGAGGGGTGGAGGCTGGCGGAGAGTCAGCAGGGCTGGTGGCAGGGGCTGGTGAGCTGGTGATGCAGCCGTGCCATCAGCAAATGGGGGAGAGGAGTGGCGGTGACGCAGGGGAAGGGGGCTGGTGGCAGGGTCTGGGGGGAGGTGGTGGGGGTCTGGTGGCAAGGGGGCTAAGAGGAAGCAGCAGAGCCACATGGGGAGGCAGAGGTGGGGGAGAGCGGCAAGGCTGGAGCCCCTCATGCGGCAGGAGGCCCCATTGTTGACTTTTGCCCAGGGCCCCAAAAACACTAATACCGCTCCTGATCTAGTCAGCCCTATGCATGTGCTTTATTATTTCCATTAGCATACCAAACCATGGCACAGAAACACAGTTAACATATACTTTCTTTTGACTATTTCCAGTGTCATTTGTGCATTACTTTAGTAAAATTGATGCAGTCTTATAGAAATAAAATCTGAGCTTATGCAAAATGTAGGTGTTTATACTTTTTGAGTAGCTGAAGAGTTATTTAGAGTCTGCATTTGATGTGTTAAAGCTTCTCATTTTTGGGCAGAAAAATCCCACTGTGTCCTGAACAAAGTCTTGTAGTGCCTTTTTCTCTTTTGGCATTGGATGCTCAGCAAAAGTCTGATGCTGCATGGTGTCCAGCTCCCTTAATTCATTTTGAAGTCAATGGGAGTTGCAGGTATTGAGCTCTTTGCAGAATCAAACAAGGAAAAAGGATGATGGCCAAGGCAAGGGACTTTGGATGAGATATTTCAAGCTCTTTTCATTTCTACACTATTTACTTCATGATCTTGGGTATGACATTTAAACTCTTTGTATCTCCATTTCCCATCTGTAAAGAAATGCCTGAGAGGGATTTTCTGAGATTTATTCAGTTTTATATTGTCAGGTACTTGGAGAACCTTAGATGAAAGGTGCTGTTGTATCTAAAAGATAATGCTGCATACAGCCTGTATCCTTTCTTTTCTTTGAAAGAAAGCAGCATATATTACTCCAGTCCCACAATGGACCAATTTTGCTGGGGAGTACTTGTGTAGGAGGATGGGACAGCCCATGTTCCTATCACTCCAACATTTTCTGCCCTCTTTGGGGTGGTGAATGCCAGAGCCTGCAGTAGCCTGCAATATCCCTAGTGCTCAGAGAATGGAAGGACAGATTGTGGCTGAGAGAGAAGGTTCCTTCCATCTTCCCGCTCATCTTTCTCTGTCGCCTCAAAAGTAGTTACTATGTTGCAGATATCCTTAGGCCAGTGAATTGGTTAAAGAAATGGCTTTTTAATTCACTACAGAATTTCACCATTGCTCCAGAAATCACTGAATCCACTTTCTAAGGCCTGTGGAATGTTTAAAAATCTATCTGATTATTTTTATTCCCCTTTTGCTTCATCTTTCCTTTCTATGTCCGTCATTATGGCTCACAAAGTAAGCTTACAGGTCTGAAAGGCAACTCTTTTTGCCATAAATGTAATGAGGCCTTATTTCAGCTCACCCAGCCATGTGATCCTGTGTTGGCCAATGGCTCGTGTTGCATTACTGGTCTCTGGGCTGACAAAACAAGTTAGATCAGAGAACCTATCTCAGACAACAGGACTGTGCCCATCTATGAAATGCAGCTATCTCTGAAGTAGAATGCAACATGTAAGTTACCAACACTAACAATACCACATGAACAATTTGAGATGTGAAATAAAAGAAAATACTATAACTTATCCAATTGAAGCAATAGGAAATTATGGGAGACAAAATAATTACCTGACTTGAAATTTAGTCAGGACTCCATGCCTAACCGAACACATTCTGCAAATTGTACGATGGGGTCTTTAATGACTGTCCGTGGAGAGGACCTGAATTTCACATCTGTCACAGCAATCTGTCATTCCCTTTCAGTCTTGCTTTAATTTAAGAATTATACATTATATCCAAATCATAGACCAGCATTATCAACGTTTTGTAGAATGTTCTTCAGCATAATCAGTGTAAGTAATTTACCAGATAAGAGAATGTTAATAGCAAGTACAGTATAATTTGTATGGATACAAATTGTACCTATCTTTCAGAGCAATAAAGAAACTGCTGTGCACAAAGAGTGGATCAAGCGCAAGGTCAAGTGGAAATACTTCTGCTTAACATGCAGTGCCTAGAAACATCCATCTGTGCTTTCAAAAATAGATGAAATTATACGTAATAACTTTATTATAAATAATTGTTGCTTCTTCTCTCCTAGCGGGTTTGATATGGGAAAGGCAGTTATGAACGAAAGACCAATTAATTAGAAGGTGTCTGATGTGGCCTTTCCTATTGTGGTAAGTGAGAGCTGAATGTCCATGGGTTGTAAAGGTAGAAATGAAACAATTATTTCTGATGGAAATGTGGCTGGGCAGATAACAGTGTACTAGTCTGGAGCATATTTAGGAAATATCTTCAGAGGTGAATAATTATGTGTTTGGACTAAGGGATCCTTTGAACTATTCTGGGAGCAACAAATACTTGAATGCATGTAGATGAGCGTGGCATTGAGAAGGGACTGAAGGAATCCAGAGTATATGTAGAAGGAGAAAATGGAGGCCCCTTCTTGAAATATATTGGAAGTCAGGATTAATTAGGCAAAATATCACTACATTCATTCAGCTGCCTAGAATTTTCTACACCTTCTGCTTACTCCTTAGCAGCTGTAGTAAAAGGAAAATCTCAAACCTAAACTTTCTTCACTGTATTATTAATTACACGTATTTCTATCCTGTTAGTATCTATGCACCAGGCCTTTATTTCTCATTGAAGAATGGTAGGTGCTTCCCACCCCATCCCGTGCCCCCTTGCACTGGGAGAAACTGATGGGCTCTGTGTCTGCACTGGAAGATGCCTTCCCTGACCAATAGTGACATACCCCCTAATTGTTCAATGCGTTATTTTGATGGTGAACAGCCTTCAATGGCTGATGCATAGGTTCAGTAGCATGTTCAGCCCTGAGTGGCTGGCATTAATAGGCTTTGGAGAATAGCAAGCAGGTTCCAAAGCTGCAACTGCCCTCTGAGGAGAAGGAGAAAACTAGTCACCTGATACTTTTGTGCATCCAAGACTCAATATGGCAAAAGCCTTGGTTCTGCATAATCTTAGCTTCCTTCATCATGGCAGAGAAATCTGGAATAAAGTAAATCTCCATTATCCTGCAAAGACGGATGATCTTGTGGTTGAGACACAAGACTGGGAAACAAGAGATGTGGATTCTGTCACTGAATTTCCCACTGTCTTCCTTTTTAACTTTGGCCAAGTCAATTTATCTCTGTTTCTTGGCTTCTCCATTAATAAAATGAGAATACAAATATTATCTCATTGTTGGTTTTTTACAGTAGCAAGGTCCTATTGTGCTAGGTACTGTTGAGACATGTGATAAAGAGACAGTCCCTGCTCCAAAGAGTATAGCATCTAACTGCAAGGCTGTAAACAATGAATGGCTAAAAAAAATAAATGGGGGAACTGCAAGGAAATGATTATATTGTTCATCAAGAAATATGGTGAGTAGTGATTTTTTTTTTATAGACATCATGGCAGCGAAGGTCTTAATGAACATGAATTGAATATTCCTTTAAGGTGAGAAAATGTTATTTCTATTTGATAAATAGGGACATATTTGATAAATAGGGACATTTAAATGACTCACTCAAGTCAGTCAGTAGCAAAATTCTCTTTCCAATGGGGTAGCCGTGTTAGTCTAGTTCAGCAAAACGAACAAGGAGTCCTATGGCACTTTAAAAAACTAACCAATTTATTTATCGCATGAGCTTTCATGGAAGAAAATCCCACTTGGTCAGATGCTTTAAAGATGGGGAACTTACAGAATGGGAAGAAAATAAAGGCAGGGAAGTGTAAGTCATAGGATCAGGTCAGACAGAGCAAATCAAATCAGTTGTTTAGATTCAAATACTGGGGAACAGCATATAGAGAAAGGTGAGGTCAGATCACCTGTTGTAATGAGAAAAAAAATCCATAGGCAGACGATACTGTAGTTTTTCCTGATTATCATCAGCTTTTTTGTTATAACCAACTGTGTGCAGGGACTTGTGCAACATGTGAATTTTTTTTTTCTTTTTTAAGATCACTGTCTCCATGGAATCTTCAGTCCTCTGCTGTAGCTTATTTTCCGCTTTAATAGACAGACTTTAGAAATCTGGACTCTGCTAGACAGACTTGAGTGTGCACTCTTCCTCTCTCACCCACAAACTGATTAAGTGTGAGACGATCCTACACTGAAGGGACGTCAGCACATTGTGACACGGGTATGATTGTTACTAATTCCCCTGCTACAAACACTGCTGCTGCCCAATTACTTAATAGCCTCCTGGCCCTCAAGGCACCATACAGGCTTAAATGCAACAAACTTTAGAGCTTTATTTGGATCTAGAGAACGCAGGAATGGAAAGGGCAAGGGCCACTCTCTCCAGATATGGGAGCATGGGTCCTTAGAGCAGGGCATAGCTAGCCCCCGTTTTCTGACCCCTGACTCTCCCGGGCGGGCCTGACCAGGCCTGCTTCTGGTCATGTGACCAAAAGTTTCCTGAGCCAGGCTTCAGTTGCTAGGCAACTGGCACATCAAAAGAAGGAGAGGCAACCTGGAGCTACAGGCAGAGAGCAGCCCACCCCCAGCCATTTGCCTGCAGCACTGCTGTTCATGGCCACCTGCTACTGACTGGTTCATGGTCATGGCAGCCAAACTCACATCGCTGTTGGGTGCTATGGTGGGAAGGGGTGCGCAGGCAGGCCAACTGGCCAACCATGTGGGCTCAGGCCCACCTGAGCCCACCCGTGGCTATGCCCCTGCTTTGGAGAACTTACATTCTGAACAAACAAAACAAAATTCATGTCAAGTTTAAATCCTCTCCAGTCTGACTGCATCCAGGTTTCATTATTGTATCCTGTTCCCACAATCTTAAATAGTTTTCTTTCCTGAGCTCGCACTCATAATCCTTCCATGCTGAGTCAGCTGCCCTGAATAGATGACCCAAACAAAATCTGTATCTGTGTCCATCCTGTGTTTTAGATGAGAAACTGATCACATCCAGTCAAATTCCAAAGGAGTAGCCGTGTTAGTCTATTATAAAAAGACAACAGAGTCCTGTGGCACTTTTAAAGACTAACAGATTTATTTATCGCATGAGCTTTCGTGGGAAAATCCCACGAAAGCTCATGCGATAAATAAATCTGTTAGTCTTTAAAAGTGCCACAGGATTCTGTTGTCTGATCACATCCACTAAGAGAAAATGAACTCAAGTCTCCCAGAAGAACCCCTTGATCTCTTTCAGCTATTTTTCACCTCAAGTTGTAGTCCTTCCTCTCTACAGAAGCTGAGGAAAAAATATTTTCACTGAAATTTTACATATCCCAGTGGAACTTAAGAACATTCTTAAAATCTTTGTTGAACTGGGGCATAAGCATTCAATCCTGTATTGAGGTTCTATGGACCTCTACAACTCCATAGCACATCATTCAGCTTGACCCTAAAGATACAATATCTTTCTGATAGCATTGACTCTTCCATCTCTGTCTAGGTCTCAAAGGGCACTCTTTTAATAACATTCATTTCCCTTCTGATAGAAACTAAGTTCTCAAATTTCATCACCAGTGCAAAGTCAAAGTTAACACAAGCCTGAAGGCATTGATTCTTGCTTTACAAGAAAAAACTATTATGCCTTAAGGCTGAGTTCTCTTTATTTCCTTGTTAAAAGTCAGATAAAATTTCAAGAGAAAATTTAAATCATTTTTTAAAACCATTCAACTTGTATCTTTCCTTCTAGAAGTCAAACTAGATGCAACTTAAGAGTTCACATACCTCTTCCAGAATTAATGTTGACACAGGTTAATAGTCAAGCCTTGTAAATGATGATAAAACCTTACAGTATGAAATAAGTTATTAATTTTTATAGAAAGGATGTACGGTCTGAGCCCCAAAATGATAACCAGTAACTTCTAACCTTAGTACCACTGCTGCTATAGACAAATCATTTAATCTCTGCCCCTGTTTCCTCACCTCTACAAGGGAAATAATGCTTATTTCCCTATCTCACACAAGGGGTCTGATAGTAGTTAATTTAAAATATTTCTGTCATGTATTGAAGATACACAAATCGTGTGCTTTGATTTTCTTATTAAATGTGAATTTTGTAGAAATATCACTGAAATTTTAAGAAGCTAGAGATGAACACTGCACTTCCTCTTCAGTTCCTGAAAAACTTCTCTTTCACATGATGTTGTGAAAACAGGAAGTTGTCTCTTTTTGTTCTGCAGTAAGATACTAGTAAAATAATACTATTTTTGTCCCTGCTTCTCTGTAGATTGTCTGCTTAGAACTTTCCCCAGCTCTTCCCTACTGCCTGATTTCCTGCTTTTGATATAAAAATACTATATATTCTCACAACTTCCCCATCGTGCTCCATTTTCTATATAAATAATATTTAACAGGAATTGATATTCAATATTTTTTCAGCAAAAAAAAATAAAATCTATCCATCTATTACCCTTTCCTATGCTCCTTCAGATCCCTCCTCGAGTGTCATTTCTACTACAGTGGCTGCAAAATCCTTCCTTCTGATGAAAGCTAGGTAAATGGTAAACCAGTCCTATTGCTGTTTGACTTATCACATGATTTTGCACAGAGTCTTCATGTAACACAATATTCATACTGTTAACTCTCAGTATGTTCTAACTACTGTTACCCATTACCCTTTCTTTACTTGTTTCATCTATCTGCTGCATCTTGAATCCTGTCTTTGTGGCATGGATTGTTTTCACTATCTGTCTGTATACTCCCTAGCACCATGGCCCCTGACTTGGTTGGGCCCACTAGCTATTACTATAATACAAATAATTAAGAATAACAGATGTAGAGGACGCTAGCTTAGCCACTTATCTGGATACAACTGTGGAGCCAGATTTTCCAACAATGGGGAGTGATGGGTCATTGGTGGTGGAGTGGAGAGCAAGCCTACCCTGTATTGACCTGCTGGCAGCAGCATCTCCTGTCCTGGTGAGCTGGGCCCAACTCACCACTCAGGGTGTGGTGACCTGGCACATGAGGTCATGACACTGTTCAAGGCCTCTTTCATTTATATGCAATTTGAATGAATGGCATTGTGACAGGGTTACAATGCCACAGCACCCCCTGTGCCATACTGTAAGACCCAGAATGGGGAGTTGGGCACACTGCCCTGGGACAGCCAATCTCACTCTTCAGCCCCATATACAAGTTTGCCATATACTTCCTTTTGTTAATTGCATAATATGCTTTAAAAAGAGCCATGCATATGGCTAAAGGTCATTAGAGGAGGAAGGGGAGGGACTGTTGCTCCCTGACCTCATTAGAACCACCACTCTCCAGATGTGACAGTTATCTTATTATTGATTCACTTGGGCTGTCCAACCCAAAGGTTCTTTTCCATATGTTTTGAACTTTTCTGAGGAGCTCATTGGACCATTGATGTTCAATAAGTCCTGAAGCACTTGGGAGGTTCCAGAAGACTGGAAGAAACCTAATGTTGTGCCAATTTTTAAAAAGTGTAAATGGGATTATTTGAATAATTATAGGCAAGATAATGGAGCAGTTTATATGGACTCGATTAATAAAACCATTAAAGAAGAATAATGTAATTAATGCAAATCCAATGGATTCATGGAAAATAGACTCTGTCAAATTAATGATATTGTTTGATGAAATTAGAAGTATGGTTGATGAAGCTTATAGTGTCGATGTAATACAGTGATTTTCAAACTTAGGGTTGGGACCCAGTACAGGGTCACAAACCGTCCAGCACTTGTCGCGGCACCCCTGCTGCTGCCCCCAAAAGACTGGAATGCATTGCTCAAAGATGCAATTGTTGTGTCATGGGCATAAATGATTTTTTTTCAACTGGCTCCCGAGAAAAATAGTTTGAAAGCCACTGATGTAATATACTTAGACTTCTGTAAGAGATTGAAGTTGGTGCTGTGCAAAATTTTGATTAAAAAAACCTAGAACACTATAAAATAAACACGTCACACATTAAATGGCTTAAAAACTAGCAAGCCGGTAGATTTCAAAATGTAATTGTAAATGGCAAATCATAATTGAGTGATGTATTTCCAGTGCAATCCTGCAGGAATCGTTCCTTGACCCTGCGGTATTATACGCTTTTATCAATGAGCTGGAAGAAAACACAAAATCATCACTGATAAAGTTTGTATATGACCAAAAAATTGGGAAGTAGTAAATAATGAACGGGGCAGGTCACTGGTACAGAGCTATCTGGATCATGTAGTAAACTCAGTTCTATATGTTGCCTACTTCTAGGATGGACACTATCCTGGGAACCAATGATTCTGAAAAAGATTTGGAGGTCATGGAAGACAATTAGCTCACATGAGCTTCCAGTGTGATGCTCTGGCTAACAGAGCTAAAGCTATCCTGTAATTCGTGAACAGGACAATCTTGAGTAGGAGCAGAGATTATTTTGGCTCTGCACTTGTGTGATCAGTGAGATAGGTTTAGAAAGCAATTTAGCTAGGATTAGAACCAACTGATGCTACTGACTGCTTCTGGACTGAGTACATTGATCAATTTCAACCTTATAGGCTACTGGGGTGTAGCTATGTCTAGTAACAACAACTGGTGTTTTTTCTCATCCAATTTAATCTGGGCCATGTCTCTGGTTTGAAGTACTGATAATATTCCAGATTCAGCCTTTTATTTCTTAAAGGACAGAGCCTACAATTTCTTACATTTGGTGTCTCTTAGCCTCATTTACATTCTTTAAGCAGCATCACTTGGATTTATTTCTAAGGGTACATCCACACTGGAGCCTTAGGCCGACTTAAGGACAGTTAAGTTGACCTACAGACCACTGGCTATGTCTACACTTGCTCTTTTAAGTTGACTTTAACTAAGTCGACTTAGTGTGTCTACACTTAAAATTAAAGTCGACTTAAAGGGGAACTTACAAAGTCGACCTAGAGCGTCCACACTGGATGCTCTAGGTCGACTTTGTGGGGCTAGGGGGACCTTGGGCAGGTCCACGGTGGCAGGGGGGGCACCCCTTGTGTGCAATGGGGCAAAGGGGAATGGGGACCCTGGCAGGGCAGAGCCCTGTGTGTGATGCTGTCTGGATTTAGGGAAGCATTTATGATATTATTTTCAATGGATATCTCATAAATGCTATAATCCATAGGAACTATGTCATTTTTGGTATCAATAGAAAGGTAATAATTTGCTGGGAATGATTATATAGTTTATGTCTAGGAATTCTATTTCAATTAGAAGTTAGGAATATGGTGTTCTATGTATACTTTAACTTGTTATTTTATTGAAATGGCTGAGAGAGGCGGGTGTGTCAGACCATTGTGTCCTTAATGTTTAGGAATTTTTCAGCTACAATGGGCCCAGGGACTAAACTGATGAGCCATTAAGGACACAATGCTTGTATTCCTTATGTCCTTAATGGCTCATCAGGTCACTCCCTGGGACCACTGTAGCTGGAAAATTCCTAAACATTAAGGACACAATGGTTTGACACACCCGCCTCTCTCAGCCATTTCAATAAAATAACATAAGTTAAAGTATACATAGAACACCATATTCTAACTTCTAATTGAAATAGA
Source organism: Pelusios castaneus (assembly GCA_007922175.1). Taxonomy (NCBI): domain Eukaryota; kingdom Metazoa; phylum Chordata; order Testudines; family Pelomedusidae; genus Pelusios; species Pelusios castaneus. The sequence goes on from ML685766.1 coordinate 35,866,775, forward strand.
ATTCCTAGACATAAACTATATAATCATTCCCAGCAAATTACTACCTTTCTATTGATACCAAACATGACATAGCTCCTGTGGATTATAGCATTTATGAGATATCCATAGAAAATAATATCATAAATGCTTCCCTAAATCCAGACAGCGTCACACCCTGCCCACATGCCCTGCCCTTTGGGGGGCATGCCAGGCTTCCCCTGTGGCCCCCCCACCTGGCACGGAGGGCATTGGTGTAGTCTTGGGGTAGCCCTAAGTCGACTTAGGGCTACCCCAGGGTTACACTGGCTTAATTCGACTTTAAAAAGTCGAATTAAGCCTTAAGTCTAATGAAAAGGTGGTTTTATAAAGTCGACTTAATTTTCATTGTCGACTTTATTTTCCTTAAGTCAACTTAAGCAAGCTGCTTAAGTCGACTTAAGGAAACTGTAGTGTAGATGCAGGGTAAATTAAGTCGACATAAGCAAGCTTAGGTCGACTTAATTTACCAGTGTAGACACAGCCACTGTGTCCATACTGGGCGCTTATTAGGTTGACTTAAGTGCTTCCTTAAGTTAACTTAATAACACCACCTCTGAAGGTCGACTTAATGCTTAAGTTGACCTTAATAAGCCAATGTGGATGGGGGATAGCCCTTAAATTGGCCTAATTGGCCTCCTGGCCCACTTGCAGAGTTCCTGGCCACTCCTCCATTGACCTAGCACCTGCCAGTGTGGACGGAGGGCTATGGATTCTCTAAGTCAACTTAACAATGTCGACTTAAAGTCAACCTTGGTTAAGTCAACTTAATGGAGCCTCCAGTGTAGACATACCCTAAGGTTGGAAGCCTTGTTCTAATCAGGTGACCCATAAATAGAGTCCTGTGTGAATACAAAATTTTCATCTGCATCTGATCTGCAAAAATGGTATGCAAATATCCACAGATTTGGAGGGTTCTTCCCTATAAGCAACTGAGAACAAGTTTTGATGTTTGAGATGGGGATTCCCTTTCAGATCCATGGAGCTTACTTGGGATCTTTTTATTTGTGGAATCCTCTTAATAATCTCCCCCAGTACTATTGCCTTATGGTTGATAGGAACTGGAGGTCATATGATTTTTGAAATCTTATTTTTTGGAACTCAAAGTTAGCAGCATGTACAGCATCCAGCTTTAAGGCCCTTCTCCTGACAGAAGCTTTGGGCATTACTGTAATACAAACTATGAAAAGAAAATCAGGCCCAATGAGTGTGATAGCACTAGTAACCATTGGATATCTGAATGTAAAATTTGGGCGTAGTTTATTCTTCCATGACCTTTGAAGAATCTGAAACAACAAAAGATTAATTACAAGTGTGTGTGTGTGTGTGTGTGTGTGTGTTCAGTTTGAAGGAGTGACTGAAGCAGCTTTATTTACTTATTTGAAAGAGCAACTGAACTAAATTTGTTAAAATAATCCCACTGAGAACTCTCTAAAAATACAATGCATGTCCTTTCAAAATATAAGAGTGCTACTGTCTGATATTACATCAGACATCCTGGAAAAATCTTAACCCAAGTTTGCTGGGAAAGTGGGGGTTGGCATTAACACCTTTCATTCTGCATGCCTTTTCCAAAAAACAAATACCCTCCTGGCCTCAGTTTAAGTATATCAAGAGGATAGAAATCTGTCTCAGAAAATAATAAATAAAAAAGATGTGGTGCTCTAAAACTTACATTGAAGCAAAATTTACTTTTTGGCTAGAGACAAATATAGATTTATCGCAACTAATGAGATACCATTGACACTTCTTAAAATTGTTCTTTTTAAGAAAGAAGTGCAACAGCTGAGTAAACAATTATAACCCTCATTCTTCCCATCTGCCAGGAGGGAAGGGGGTGTCAGGGGAAAGCTGGTGGCGTGAGCTGCCTGGGAGTGCTCGTGCTGCCAGGCTCCCCCTTTCCTCTGGCACCCACACAATCAACGGCTGATAACCTTATGGAGAGCCATAACTGAGATCCTTTCAGCAATATAAGAAATAGAACAGAGTAAATTTGCTCCCTCTGCAGTACTCTGATTCAAACACTGAAGGGCTTCCCTATCTTTTTTCATCTGTGGCCATCTAAAAATTAGAAAAATAATCTTCTCCATCTGTATCGTCACAATATATATATATATATATATAAAACTGTAGCTCAGGGAAATTCCAAAAAATACGTTGCGGTTGCTGAGATAACTCAGGAGGACACAGTTCTGATATCGTCTCAGTTTTATTCTAAAAGGCAGGCTGTGTGGAAGACTATAAGAAAAAGAAAGGTAATGGTGGGACACAGCTGGTATAGGGAGTACTTGGGGAGCTGCAGCTTGGTGAGTATAGTCTACAAAAGAAGGAATGGAGATTTAACTGTCCATAAATCTTGCAGAGCTAAAGAGGGGTGACATTTACCAAAGAGAAGACCTTGAAAGGACTGAAAAGACTGTAACATCTGGGAGGGAGCTACCGGTATATCAGATGAACACAGATCTGTGAATAATAAGTGCAGAAGCAGTAGAAAGGAAATTTCCTTTCCTACAGTTATAGGGTGAAGTATGAAGTTTGTTGTATCTAAGATTAGTTTCCTGTTTCTAGTTCTTATTGTGTTTGTAGTATATATTTATATAATTGTTACTTACAGTTTTGTGGGTATTTATAGTATCCTGGCTTTTGTATATAAATAACTCTTAAATGCCTTCATGGGGTGCAACAGTCCTTGAAAACAGAGATCTTCTCAGAAAAAAAAATACTCCCCCAGTCACACTATTTCTAGTAGCTAGACAGCATTTGGTTACATAAAGTCATTAAGGAACCAAAATTAAAATAAAATGTCTTTAAATTGATCTGTGTAGCAGCTTTGTTCTGTCTCGACTCTTCCAGGGTTTTACACTTATTGACCGTGAGTCTCCCCTTGCTGACATCAGCTCTCATTACCAAGAAAGACCAGACAAAACATAACATGAGTCAACAATTAAGTGAAAAGAACTGCTTGGATTTGGGGGGAATTTTTATAGTTAGTTGGCCAAAAACACCTCTAGACACCAGAAGCATCTTGGGCTGAGCTGCAACTAATTGCAAAGCTGAAGACAGATATTGTAGCTGCTTCACCACTGTGACAAAACAGCTCAACGGCACAGACCACCTGGCAGTGCTCTGTGGTTCGGGTGACAGTGAGAGAATATTTAACTTTAAAAAAACAAAAACAAAACCCACCTTTATATAACACTCCATGAGACTTATATATAAATGCATACTCATGTACTCCAGTTTTATACTCAATTGAAGTCAGCGGTACGTCTTCAGATTTAACATTAGCGTCACTGAGATAAACACTTGGCCCCAAAGGGACAAAAGGACAGTGAGTAACGTAAACTAGTTCCTCCTCTGATTGGTCACAAAAGGGAGCCTCATCCTCTTTTAATCTTGAACAGTTACACCAGAAACAGAACAGTGGTGGAGGTATAAATTATTAAAGCCCTGTGGAGGCATGGGGGAAAACTAGCTAGACAGATTCTACACCTGTGATAGACATCTGCACCTAATGCAAATCAATTTTCATGCCAGCTTGCTCCTAGGTAAATCAAGAGACCACAAGCTTCATTACCCTAGATCAGTGGTTCTCAACCTTCCTAATGCCGTGACCCTTTAATACAGTTCCTCATGTATAAACCATAAAATGATTTATATATGTGTATTTATATATGTGTTTTCCGATGGTCTTAGGCGACCCCTGTGAAAGGGTCGTTCGACCCCCAAAGGGGTCCCGACCCACAGGTTGAGAACCACTGCCCTAGATTCTGGAACACTGCCACGTGTATAAATGCAGAGAGATGCAGGAAAGGAACATGGTGGATGATTGGACTGCATAAAGTTTGGTGCTCATTTCAGGATGAATAGTATAAATGTAAAACTATAAAGGTTGTATGGATACCCAGGTGAAAAGCTGCACGTAGCCACCATTTAATAAATAAAGAATAATGAATGCCAGAAAAATGTTTATTTTTCTTGAGATATGATATGACTCTCACCTGAAGCAAGTGAAACACAGCCTTGAACCAAAAACAGGCCCAATATCTTGTAACAGTTCTAAACAAAAACGTTTAAACCACATGAAAGGGTCATTTCCCTGCTTTTCAAAGGAGTGCAGAGTATTTGCTTCTAATCTGGCAAAGTCTTCCAGTATCGTAGCCTAATTTCAGCATTATTTAAAATGCCTTTTCTATTAATAGTAATTTGAAAATAAAATATTAAAAATATTTGTATTACACTACCATGCTGGGATGAAGATTGAATTGTAATAGATGCTGCACAAGTGTTGTTCCTGTCTTGAGGAATCTGAGTCTTCATGATAAGATGCAACATGAGGGTATAACACAGAGAGCATGGACAAGAAATGGTAAGATAAACTATGCTAATGTAGTTACAAATAATTGACATTTTAATATATATTTCAATAAAGCAAAATGTAATAAAGAAAAAAATCATTTTCCCTCCTGGCCAACTATTTAGCTGTTAGATTACAAAATAGTCTTAATTGTTTCTCTTTATCTAGGGGTCTGGGTATGGAGAAGCATGATGTCACAGCCCTTAGCTAAACAGAGGGAGGTAAATCCCCGCTACACCTATGCAAGCGGAGGGCTCAGGCCTTTTGGATGCGAATGCTGGCTCTGGGGAGGGGCGGGAAATCAAGGCCCGTCACCTCTGCAAGTACAAGGGCACGAAGTATTTTTAAAGCGATGACCACACAAAAAGCTCAAAATTAGCAGCTGAATAAGCGCTGGCGCGCGCACGCTTCTCTGCTCCTGCACATTCCCCAGCCCTCTCCCACACAACCCTTCAGCCAGCCAGCCAGCCCGCTCACATATCTTTTCTCCTTTCTGGACCTCCCTCCTACCCCCCGCCCGCGAATCCCTTAGCCTTTCTGCCCCAGTCCTCCATGCACACAGCCCCGCGTGCAGCCGCTGCACCCCATTCCCCCCAGCACGCGCCAGTGGCTCCACCACCCAACCAACGCCAGCAGACAGGCACGTTCGTTTCAGAGATTGGGGGGCGGGGGCGCGGTGCGGCCGAGGAGGCCCCGCCCACTTGTTTACATCCTGGCCGCTCCTAACACCGCCCCCAATCAGCTGTTGGCTGACGTCAGGAGGTGTCTCCGGCCGCCTCGTGTGCTGGTTGCGCACGCCAGAGTGACGTCCGGTGACGGTTGCTGCTGGAGCCGGTTCCGGGCCCGGACCGGTGGGCGGGGAAGATGGCGGACCACATCCCGCTGCGCCCGGTGCCGCGCAGCACCCTGCGGCGAGCGGCCTATTACACCAGCCTCCCCGCCGCGCAGAGGCACAACAGGTACCGGCTGGGTCGGGGTGCGGGGAGAGCTGCGGAGTGAAAGGGGCCTTGGATCGCCGAGACCTGCCCTAGCCCGCCGGCTCTCCGCGGGGCCGAGCTGGGATCTCTCCCCTCCGCGCCCCGTGGGGCAGAGGGAAGCGGGGGCAGGCGGTGTGATTCCGCCACTTCCCCACTCAGGACACCGCAGGCCTTCCCGCTGGCGGGTTTCAGGGGAGGGCGAGGTCGCTGTTCTAGGTCCCCGCGCTGGGTGGGGTGGGGTGGGCTCACAGGGGAGGGAGGCTGTAAGTCATCTGTATGGGCTGCGGGAGGGGAGCCTCAGTCCTGTCCCTCCTGGGTTGGGCTAGTCCGCTCCCCTCACCCAGCTGCATCCCTGGCTTAGCTTCTTTCCATGAATAGTTGTGCGATGGGGGTGGTTGGCTCTGAAAGCTGCAACGCTAACTTCTCTTCTCCAGCTTTTTGTTTCTGTCGGGGTCATTGATTTGGCTGCCAGACCTTTATGGAGCTGGTTAACAGACCGTTAAAGAGCGCCTCTCTTGTGTCTAAATGGCCTAAACTAGATTTTGTAAAAACAAGGTTTAATAATCTGAAACATTAGAAAGTACTTCTGGGATTCTTTTTTGATTGTGTCAATGAATACTCTTTACTTTAGCTGCAAAACAGCAGTGTGAAGGGGTGTGTATGTAAAAGGTCCAGTCAGATAAGTTTTCAGTTTTTTAAGTTTTCAGGTGATAGTGACTTTTCCTTACCACTAGAGTTCTGAATAACACCTAAGATTACTAGCCCTGAAAGAGAGTAGAGGGAAAATAGTATCTCCATTTTCAGAATTTTTTTTTGTTGGATAGCCCTATGTGTATAGTCCCTATGTAACTTTGTTGGACAGCACTATGTATTATTCCCACTGTAAGTTGGTCAGTTTCTCCCTGTTTTCTGTTGGTCTGCATGAGACTGTAAATACATGAAAATGGGAATGGGGGTTGAGGAGCATTTGTGACATTTGAAATACGATCTTTCATTTTAAAAAAAGTCCATAAGTATGTGTCTTGGTATCATGGTCTTTGAGCTGAAAAATTCAAAAAGTGAGCAAGTAGCATAACTAATGCAAGGTAAATAAGATTTTTAAAATGTTATGTCAATCTATTGTGTAACATAAACAATTATTTTTGTCTTGATCATGTTATGTTCCTTTGCTTTTTTTTTTTTATGTAAGACCTCAAAGCCTTGCATTACAGTGGGAATGGCACAGAAAGCAGCCCTAATCTTGCAGTCCCTTGTGCATGACTGTGCTTCGCTACAGTGGAGTCAATGAAATTGCTCATTTCCCCAAAAGTTAACGCATGCAAAAAGTGTTTGCAGGACCAGGGCATAAGCGTGTTACTTTTACTCAAGATAAAAACAAATATTTATCTTGGAGTGCTTTCTCATGGCTAGTGCAGGAATGTGGTTTCTCCCTGCTGTGCCCCTGACTTGCATTGTGACCTTCAGCAAGTCACCAAGGGCTTGTCTTCATGACATAATTAACTTGGGTTACAACTCCAGTGTTGTTCTAAGTTTGAGGCCTGTCTATTCATGACAGCTCTTAATTCAAATGTTGTAGTGGGTTCTAACCTGATTTGACTGGTTTGTAGGGGCATGTCCACACTGTCGCTGGAATCTAGCCCCCTGCCTGTGTAGACATAGTCATGATATGGGACCAGAGCTAACACACTAAAAATAACAAAGTGGATTTTGTGATTTGAGCTGGACCTTTCTTTAACTTGAGTTCCTGAGCTCCAGCCTAAGCTGCAATGTCCATACAGCTATTTATAGAGTGTTAGTTTGTGCCTTGCTAGTGTTAGTCTGTCTACCTGGAATAGTGGCTTGCTGCTAGCTGCAATGTAGATGTACCGTAGGTGTATAAGGTACATTTTGAGTTAACCCAACTTGTCAGCTACTAACGCAATCATTCTGTATGACTGTTGTATATTGTACTGATTTGGGCTTTGGATCAGTAGTTCCTGACCTTTTTGGTGCGAGGGCCACAGATACCGTTTTTACAACCCTGAAGGGCCACCAGTCTCCTTTAGCAGGCACTCCCTCTACTGAAGTCAGACAGAAGAAGTCAAGGAGTCCTCAAGGAGGAGGCTGATCTCCCATCACTCTGGCTGCAGCAGGTAAACCACATACGTTCTGTAGCCCTGTGGATTCCCCTTGGGTCCATAGGCAGTGGCTCCCTTTTGCAGCCAGAAGGATGGAAGATTAGTGCTCCTCCCCTCTGTCTGGCTCCAGCAGGGACCTTAGTGTCTATGGACTTAGCTGGAGTGCTTTTCTGTGTTTCCCTACTACTGCCAAGGGGAGGGGAGCGCTGATCTCCTGTCCCCTTGGCTGCAGCAAGGAGCTTGCACCAGTCTTTTGGCCCCACGGACACATGCTCTGCCTGGGTCTTTAAGCAGCAGCTCCCTTCTGTAGCCAGCAGGAGGGGAACCGTTGGCCACTTTGAAAGTTTGAGTTCTTTAAGTCACTCTCTATAAGACATTTAATCCAGTTGTTGAATAATTACTGTAGCTCTCTTCTGCACTTCATCACATTTTTAAAATGTGGGCATCAGAACTGGATGCGATAATTTAGTATTGGTCTCACCAACACATTGTACAGAGGTAAAATCACCTTGCTACTTCTCCTTTCATGCAGCCAATGATTGCATTAGTCTTTTTTTCTACAGTATTATATTAGGAACTCACAATGAGTTATTTGTATGCTGTAACGCCTAAAACTTTTTCAGAGTAATTGCTTTCCAGGATATAGTTCCAGTTCTCTAGAGATGATCTGCATTCTTTGTTCCTAAGTCTGACCATGCATTTGGCTGTATTACAAGCATTTTATTTGAATAGGTTCCATTTACCAAACAATCCAGATAGCTGTGTGTGCCCTGTACATCATTATTTACAACTTCAACTATCTTTGCATCATCTACATTTTTATCAGCAGTGTTTTAATATTTACTTTGAGGTCATTGATAAAAATATTTAGTGTTGTGCTTAGAACTGACCTTTGTGGAACCCCATAAGAAACACCTGTGTTCAATTATAATTGCCTATTGACAGTTACTTTTTGAGCTATGCCAATTCTTGATCCAGGTAATGAGTGCTTTATTGATACTATATAGTGCTGGTTTTGTAACTGGAATGTTGTGTGGCACTAAGTCAAATGCCTTACAAAAAACTTAAGTATGTTATAGGTCCACAACTGCCTTTATCAGGCAAATATGAGATCCCATCAGGTTTGTTTGAAGTGACTTATTTTCCATAATATCACATTGACTGGCATTAACTATACTTCCCTTTAATTCTTAATTGAATTGTTTTGAATACACTTCTATTGAATACATATTTTAATTGATTAATATATCAGCTTTTGTATTATTTACAAGAGATTGATACCACTAACCACCCTATCAGATCACTTTCCTTGTCATTTTAAAATGTTAGGAAAACATTAGAACTCTTCCAGTCTTCTGGAGTTCCCTAAGTATTCCAAGATTTATTAAAGATTTTTGGTGGACCAGAGATTTCCTAAGCCAACTCTTTTAGGAATCTTGAGTGCATGTATTCAGGGCTGCTAATATGAAAGTATTTCTCGCTAATAGACAGTGTTTAACATACGCCTTAATTACTAATGAGCTGGAAAGTAGTTAATCATTATGCAAAAATCATTCTGCTTCTTTCCAAGTACAGAATAGGATTGTGTTGAAACCTCTGCCGTTTCTGCATTATTAACAATGTGTAACCATCACTATCTAGTAACAACTCATACCCTTTTTAGGATTTCTTTTGTTTCTGCTTATATTTCAAAAGCAAAAACAATAACCCCCCCCCCCCCCAACCACAGTCCGTAGGTTTTGCCAGCTGTAGACTTTCTTCTCATGTTTTTAGATCCCCTTATAAATTTCTGTGCTTTATAGCATCTAATTTACATTGTTTGCTATCTCCATCTGCTTCATCTTTTTCCATTCATTAAAAATTGTTTTATTTCTATTTGCTGCCTGCACTTCTATCTCTTAACCAGGATAGCTATTAAAGTTGCTGATAACTATCATGGGATGGGTCCAGCTTTCTCCCCTCTCCAGAACAGGCCTTTAATCCCTTCTTGTTCTGATCCAGTAATAGGATGTGTCCACCCTGTTACAAGCAAAACTGCCCATTATACATCACTTATATATAATCTAGTGCACCGGTAAGCAGCAGTTGATCCAAAGGTAACCCACTGAAATCAGTCGTGTGGAGGAAGGCACTATTCAGTGTCAGTACAGTTATCAGAATCTGGCCCTATATAAATATGGAAGCTTTTTCTAACCCCTGGTTTTCAGGCACTTGCCACTCTTCAGAAAAATTGTCTTGAACCAGATTTTTCAGTTTGCATTCTTATGGCAAATCCCTTGAATAAAATACTTGGACTTTTCTTAATATGTAGAAAAAATGATGGCAATGTTGTGCCTTCCATACTTCAGGGTGCTACAGGAATACCCTTGTTTAAAGGCTATATTGGGTTTGGAACTTTCTTTAATTTTAAAACATCAGATTTAACACTTATGCAGTTCTTAATGTGACACTGGAGAGGCGTAAAGGATAAACTCTTGTGCTTTCTTGATCTTTGTCCACTGTTGCTAACTGGCCTGCTTTCCCACTGTTGGAGGTAGAGGATTTGTCTTGTGACATCATAGTTCTTCCTTGATTAGACCAGCAATTGAGTAAATTTACTTTTTTTTTTTCAAAAGGTTGTATAACTTTTTCTGTTATCAACAGAAATTAGTCAAATCTAATCCTGATTTAAGAGTATCTTTAAAAGTAAAGTGAGGAAGTTGCAAGGGGCAAAGTAGATTTTTTTTTTTTTAAACGTAATGAGTATTGCCTAGTCATATTGTGAGCTATCCCTTTAAGTTACAGGGGGTGGGAGGAAGGGGAAAGATGATAGTCAGGATTCTGGCTCTTGGCTGATATGTTATTCTCAAGTATAGCTTGTCCATTCTTTTAAATAGAGCCTATCTAAGAGCTGCTGTTTAACTATACCTTCCTTTTGAAAGTTACTGCCTAGAATAGCTTATCTTATCTCATGTCTTCTAAAAACTTCTAAAATCAGTTTCTAAAAATAAGTGGATGATTCATGCTTGTCTTTCCCCACTCCTCTTTCTTTCTCTCTCCCAAACAGCTATATTTTTCGTAGTGGGGCTTGTCTAACAAGTTAAGCACTTAAACAATATCAGATCAAAATAGTAACCCAAGACTAGGTTTCATATATGCTTTGATTTGTTATTCATTTGCCTGAGTACGACTATTAACAGATCAGTAATGGAGTGATCAGAAAGATTGAAGTGTTCCACTATTGGTTTTTTAATGTTATTTCTGATGTCTGATTTGTGTCCATTTATTCTTTTGCATGGAGACTGTCCTGTTTCTCCAATGTATAAGCCGGGGGTGGGGAGAGCATTTCTGGCATGTGATGGCATAAATCACATCGGTGGATGAGCAGCTGAATGAGCCCTTGATGGAATAGCTGGCTTAATTAGGTCCTATGATGGTGTCTTTTGTGCAGAGATTTGGGCAAAGTTGACAATGTGGTTTGTTGCAGGGGTATGTGCCTGTTTTAAAGTTTCTGTTGTTGTCAAGTCTGTAGTTGCTGGTGAGTACCTGTTTAAGGCTGGAGGTCTGTCTGTAAGTGAGGAGAGGTCTGCAGCCCAAGGCCTGAAAGAGTGAGGGATTTCCTTGTAGAATAGGCTGTAGATGATGTACTGTAAGGGTTTGACTTGGGAGTTGTAGGTGAAGACCAGTGGCATTCTGTTGTTTTTTTTTTTTTTCTTCAACTTCTCCTGTAATAGTTAACTCCTGGGTATCCATCTGGGACTGTCAATCTGTTTGTTCACTACTTCAGTTGGGTATTGTAGTTTTAAGAGTGGTGGATTAGAGATCTTGAAGATGTCTGCCTCTGTCTGAGGGATTGGAACAAATGCAGTTATATCTTGGGGCTTGGCTCTAGACAATGGATTGAGTGGTGTGTCCTGGGTGGATTCTACAAGACGATCGTTCACTCAGGTCCCCAGAAGCAGGGAAGGCAGCAGCTGTGGCTCCTGGGTCTGTGGCAGCAATGTGCTGCAGCCACTGGGAACCCAGAAGCCCCAGCGGCTGCAGCTGCATTACTGCTGGGGACCAGCAATCCCGGTGGCTGTCTCCAGTCCCCCCTGGCAGGGGGGCAGCCATCAGGGCTTCCCGGTGGCCCCTGGGGGCAGAGGTTCAAGCTGTCATGGACCGAGGATCCCCAGTGATGGGGGTTGAAGTCCCAGGCAGTGGGGGTTGGAGTTCCTGGGGGCAGGGAGTTCAAGCCATCGGGGACTGAGGATCCCTGGTAACGGGGGACTGAAGCTGCTAGGGCTCCCAACCCCCACCAGCAGGGGTTCAAGCTGCTGGGGGTCAAAGCCCCCAGCAGCAGTGGGCTGAAACTGCCAGGGCTCCCCATCCTGAAGGCCTGAAGCTGTTGGGGCTCCTTCATCCCCAGTGGCAGCCCCCCTTTGTCAATTTCCCTGCTTGTCTGGCCAGTGATAGCTGCTCCTTTGTTCCTGCTGAAAGGCCAACTGTGGCAGTCTCCCAGGTTCAGAACATATTTCAGTAATATATACCAATACTTCATAACTTCACATACAATGATCACACATACAATCCAGCAGACTGTTAAGGTTACTGCTGAGGGAATTCTGTGCCCCACCCCCCAAAAAAAATTCTGTACATAGTATTTCTAAATTAGGCAAATTTTAATTGCCGGTAAATAACATGTGAAGGGTGTAGCATGGCAGTGGGGAGCACAAACCACAGGCTGTATGAGGGTGGAAGATTATCCTATAGCCCCCCTCCACTCCATGGACAGGGGCTTGGTGGTGAGGCTGCACTCGATCCAGAGCTGGGCCTGCCTCAGAAACACCCTGGGATCCTGCCACTCCAAGGCAGGCAGACCAAGTGTGGGTAGCTGTGTAGAGGGATGTAGATGTGGGGGGGGGGAGAGGAGTAATAAGTGTGGGAGTTTTAGGGGGGACCCAGTTACTGAGGGAGTGGGGCTTTGTGAAGTAGGTGTTGGTGCAGCTGGTTGGGGCTCAGTGAGTGGGGGTGGGGTGGGGTCAGGTGTGAAGGGCTCATTGCGGAGGTCCAGGTGCAGAGGTGGTGGGGCTCATCGGAATAGGGATTTGATGGGCCAGATTAACGGGGGAGCCCCAGCTGCTGAGCTCCTCCCCCCATGGTAATAGTAAGTCACCAACCAGCATTAGCGCGCTCAATCTTGAAGGATCGCGCTGGTCTTCAAATACAACAGATAGCAGTAGCCTTCATCATCTTCATCTTTGTATTTCAGCCAAAGGTATCCCTTGCCAGCAGAAACAATTTCCTCAATAGTAGAGGAGAAAGGGATATTAGCTTCATCCCAAAAATAGCCAGACAATTTCATCTTCTGCACCAGGTTTTAGACCACAGATTTGACAAGAGACGCAAGAACTGAAAAGCAATTTTACATCAGTTTACTTCCTCCCCAGTCTTTGGAGATCAATTCTCTTATTATTTCAACAATTGGAATATCATTACCACAGATAAGTGGATCCTAGAAATAATGCAAGAAGATTATTTTATTTACATGGGCATTGGGTATCATAGGCCTGGGAAGGCTTAGCCTTCCCAAACAGCCAGGTGTGCCCCCACCCACGCTCCATCCTGAAGCCTCGCCTCCTCCTGTTCTTCTCCCATGACTTTAGCCTAGACAGATGAGCACTACAGCAGCTCTTCCTGCCCCTGCCCATTTTGAGGGAGAGAGGCTGGGGATAGGGCAGGCAAGCCACTGGTCTGCCTTGAAGATCCTTGAAACACAGGATGTACAGGACATATGGCAGAGAATATAAAAGGCAGCTGCAACATTTCCATTTTATTTTCATTTCTGCTTCTTACCTCTGCATCAGTTTCTCTACACCTGAAACTTTGCAACAAAGGACTGTGAGACCTGTGCAGGTACTGGATGTACACCAGAGGAACTGTACAAGCCTGCAAACTTACTGATATGGTTAAGAACCTGATTATGGACTTGAAAGTTATATGTATTTATCTGTTAGCTTTGGTCATGTAACATCTTTTTTCTTGTTTGTTTTTTCTTTGATAATAAACCTTTAGCTTTAGATACTAAAGGATTGGGTGGCAGCATGGTATTTTGGGTAAGATCCAAACTAGTACTGATCTGGTAACGTGGCTGACCTTTTGGGGATTAGGAAAACGTTTTGGTAAAGGGAATAGAGTTTTTAAATAATTTATCTCTTTACTGGGTATAGTTGCTGATTGGGAGCCAGAGACTGAAATGCAATAAAGGGGGCTGTGTATTTCTATTTGGGGGTCGTCTTGATTACTGTGTCGGGAATCAGGAGCACTGTTGTGATTTGCTGGTGAATCTAATTTTAGTTATAGTCACCAGTTTGGGGAGAATCTGCTTTCCTTTTTGTTGCATGTCCTGACTTTAGCATTTTCAGATGGGCTACTGTAAGCATATGCAGGTCGCACAGAGATATAGCTCCCTGTCTACACTGTTGTTCCCTTGCAAAGTCAAATTGCCTAAACAGCTGCTTTTCTCTTCAGCTATAAAGTGTAATTGTCACATCTAAGTTACCACAGAGCTCTTTCTAAGCAAGCACATTTATTCTTAAGGTAAAGGCATTACAGAGAAAGCATTAAAAACTATTTTAAACCCCCTCCCCACCAACCCTACCTACATGCTAATATTATCAATTCCAAAAAGGGCCAGTTAAGTGATCTTCGTAATCCTTCACCCAGTGGTTACAAGCTGTAAGTCCTTTGGCTTGGGGAAATCATACACAGGAAGTTTGAGTTTAACTAGTTTGGGCATTTTTGAATGGTTTTCATGTAACAGTTAATCAATAAACAAGGTCCTCTCCTCCTCATAAAGCTTCAAAGACTGAGTTCTTGAGTACTTGGAGGAGCTGATATTTGCATACGCTTCTCCCTAGAGACTTCACAAAGCTCACACAGTTTCAAGAAATCCTTTGAAGCTCATGACATGTCAGAGTTTTATATTAGTCAGGTCTCCCAGATGTTAACCATTTTATAAAACTATAAAACATTGGCATATTTTAATATAATGTACTCCTAAAATACTTAAAATTCAAAAACAAAAGCTTTGACCAGCTCTAATAAAAACCTGTAAAAATTATATAATAACTTCTGCATATAAAAATGTCACGTCATCTTTGGTGGCGTATTATTTCAGGATGTGTAGGGGAAGGAAGAGATAAGAAAAAGCATGTATCTTGTTCTTTGAACTTGTAGGGAACAAGAGATTTCTGGAGTCGGTGTGTTCATCTCTGGATTGATGCATGATCTGCAGCAGTTTGCCCCATAAATGCAGGATTAATGTGCTGCAAAGAAATCCTATCTCTCTCTTTTCAGCCACATGTTGTTGTGTTAAGATGGGGATGTAAAAATAAAGATGATGTGAGATCTCGGGTCTCTTAGAGATTCAGCAGATTCTCTGAAATAAGTTAAAAGTATTTTCTCAAGTTGTTTTCTCTGCAGAAAAATGTGTCATGATACCACTTGATGTGTCAATAAATACCTTCAGAGGTATTAAAAAATTAAGGGGTTTAGTTGGGAAAGTGGACTGGACTAGACTGAAGAACTTTTGGATCTAAAGGTGGAGCAGGATTGGCATTACTTCAAGTCAAAGTTGCAGGAACTATCTGAAGTCTGCATCCCCAGGAAGGGGGAATTCATAGGCAAAGGGTTGTAAACCAACCTGGATGAGTAACCAGGTGATTAAGAGAAAGCAGAAAGCCTACAAGGAGTGGAAGATGGGAGATATCAGCAAGGAAAGCTACTTCTTGGAGGTCAGAACATATAGGAATAAAGTGATAAATGCAAAGAGCCAAATAGAGTTGGACTTTGCAAAGGGAATTAAGACCAATAGTAAAAGGTGTCATGCTGTCTGGATTTAGGGGACCATTTATGATACTATTTCTTATTAATATTTCATACTTGCAATACTCCATAGGAACTATGCCGTGTTTGGTACCAGTAAAAAGGGTGTAATTTGGTGGGAATGATTATATGGCTTATGTGTAGGAATTGCATCTGTATTAGAAGGTAGGAATATGTTTGTTATATCTATATTTCAACCTGTGTGATTCTGGGAAACTACTCAGACAGGACGTCTACAGCCATTGTCTCCTTAATGACCCATTAAGGAAGCTCCCAGGTACAAATGGGCCCAGGAAGAAACCTGTTGAGCCACTAGGACTTGAACATGTGACTGAACTCCATTTTGATTGGAAAGAACTCCACACAGCATGGAGAAGGCCAGAGGTGATAAAAGGCAGCAGCCCTGACTCGATCTTGTCTCAAGTCCCCAGTCTACAGCCAACAACTATCTCTGGAACTATTCAACTGCCACTGGACAAAGGACTGAGACCCACCCAGGTGCTGGGTGTCTACCAGAGAAACAAACTGCAAACTGCTTTCCATGGACTCTAAATCATTTGTATGTATGTGATTCACTTTGACCCTTAACGTCTCTTATATTTTGTTTCTTTTCTTTTTATATTAAACCTTCAGTTGTAGTTACCAAAAGATTGGCTATGGTATTTTGGGTAAGATCCAAACCTATATTGTTCTGTATAATATGGCTGGCCCTTTGGGGTCAGGAGAACCTATTTCTTTGAGGGACCGTGTGGCTAGGTGGGAGCCAGAGGAGTTGGAGTGCGGTAAAGGGAGCTGTTTCTATTTTGGCAGATTTCTCATGGTAATCGGTATGGGGAACCAGAAGCCTGGTTGTGACTGATAGGGGGGCTGGTTTATGTACCACCATCAGTGTTTAGGGAGTTTGGCTCCTGGTTTTGCAGCTTGCCCTGACTTTTGCACATTCAGGAAGTTGTTCCAAGAGGCTCTGGTCATAAAAGGTTCAGTAGCCATATAAATAGGAGGAAAAGAAAGAAGTGGAACTACTAATCACTGAAGATGGGATGGAGGTTAAGGACAATCTGGGCATGGCTGAATAGCTAATCAAATACTTTGCCTCTGCTTTTAATGAGGCTAACAATGAGTTTGGAGAGAGTGGTAGAGTGGCTAATGGGGTTGAGGATAAGGGGGTAAAAACTACCACATCCGAGATAGTCAAACTTCTATAGCTTAATGGGACTAAATCAGGGGGCCTAGATTATCTCTATCCAAGAGTATTAGCATATGAAATTGTGAGCCCATTAGCAAAGATTTTTAATCAGTCTGTAAACACAGGGTCTGTATCGTATTACTGGAGAATTGCTGACGTAGTTCCTATTTTTAAGAAAGGGGAAAAAATGATCTGGGTATCTACAGGCTTGTTAGTTTGACCTCAGTAGTAAGCAAGGTCTTGGAAAAAATTTTGAAAGAGAAAGTAGCTAAAGACATAGAGATTAACAATAATTGGGATAAAATACAACATGGCTTTACAAAAGGTAGATTGTGTCAGATCAACCTGATCTCCTTTTTTGAGAGTATAACAGATATTTTTTAGCCAAAGGGAATGCAGTGGATCTAATTTACCTAGATTTCAGTAAGGCATTTGATATGGTTTCACATGGGAATTATTACTCCCATTGAAAAAGATGGGGATTTTTGTGAAAATCAAAAGATGGGTAAGGAACTGGTTAAAGGAGAGACTACAGCTGCTCATATAGACAGATGAAGTGTCTGGAGAGAGGTTAATAGTGGAGTTCCTCAGGGATCAGTCCTGGGACCAGTCTTATTTAACCTTTTTGTTACTGACCTTGGCACAAAAAGTGGGAGTGTGCCAATAAAGTTTGCGGATGACACCAAGTTGGGAGGTGTTGCCTATAGACAGAGAGATTGGGATATTATATAGAAAGATCTGGATGATTTTGTAAACTGGAGTAATAGAAACAGGATGAAATTTAATAGTGAAAGTGCAAGGTCATGCATTTAGAGACTAATAACAAGAACCTTTCCTTTAAGGTGGGGACACATCAGTGGGAAGTGACAGAGAAGGATCTGGGGTATTGATTGATCACAGGATGATTATGAGCTGCCAATAAGATATGGCTGTGAAAAAAACTAATGTGGTCCTCAGATGCATCAGGTGAGGTATTTCCAGTAGAGATAGGAAGGTGTTAGTTCTGTTATACAAGGTATTGGTGAGACCTCATGTGGAATATTGTGTGCAATTCTGGTCCCCCATGTTTTAGAAAGATGAATTCAAACTGGAACAGGTGCAGAGAAGGACCACTAGGATGATCTGAGGAATGGAAAACTTGCCTAATGAGAGGAGACTCAGAGCTCGTTCGGCAGTTTACCGATCTTTGACAGCTGGTGGTGGATATGCCAGTGGCCTGAGATGGAACATTAGATAGGGCTCTGAGTTATTACAGACGATTGTTTTTTGAGGGTCTGGCTGTTGAGTCTTGTCCACGTGCTCAGGGTTTAACTGATTGCCATATTGGGGTCGGGAAGGAATTTCCCCCCAGAGCAGATTGGCAGGGAAGTCACTGCCCTGAAAATATGTTCGGGGTCTGGGCCCACTACTGCTGCTGGCCTGGGGCCTGGCCCCGGATCCCTGGCTGGGGTTGGGGCCGGCACCGCATTGGGCTGACTCTGGCTGTGGGCTGGCAGGATTGGGCCACTGGTGGCAGGCGGGCCCAGATCTGATGGTGGGCAGGTCCCGGCTCCCCGGCTGCAGATGGGGCACTGGTGCTGGGACTCAGGGCACGTGCCCCGTGTGCCCAGCCCCAGCAACGCCATTGTAGATTGGACAAAGTTCTGGGTTTTTTTTTTGCCTTGCTCTGTACCATTGGGCATGACTCAATTGCTGATGGATTCTCTGTACCTTGAACTCTTTAAATCATGATTTGAGGACTTTAATAACTTAGTCTTAAGTTAGAAGTTTATTGCAGGAGGGAGTAAGTGAGGGTCTGAGGTCTGCATTGTGCAGGAGGTCAGACTAGATCAGGGGTCGGTAACCTTTGCCAGCCCTGCCTCCCATACCTTCAGAAGGTGCCAGGGGTGGGGCCAAAAAGCACACACTTGATTTTCTGGCTCCATATCTCCAGAGAAGTGCTTCCCATGAAATATGGGTAATTAAAGATGATTTTGGTCTGTGTGCTGTATGGTTATTGGATTTAAGGGAATTTACTCGGTAAACTCATCAGGACAGCAGGATTGTCTTTTATTGTACATTTCTAAAGTGCCCAATACAATGCTCCTGTCCTACTTGGGTTCTGTCCCTGAACAAACTATGAGGTGCAGATTCTCTTTTATGGGTTGGGACCCAAAGTAGTGTTGGGAAAGTTGTGGAATTTACCAAAGGGATATGGGCTATTTCTTCCCTGTTTATGTTTAGCTACATTTTGCTTCATATAATCTTTCTTTAAATCAGTCATGTGAAATAAAAGGACTGGATTTTTGTCATGTGGATATGATTTAAACTGTATACATAAACTGAAACTTCATGTGCTTACTAAAAGCAATAGATTTAGTAAAACAAAACCCAACCCCAAGAAACAAAAATGTGCCAAAAAACAGTAAGAGCCATCAAAGTTGGAAGGAGATTATATATAGAGGCAGGTGATGCAGAGAAACAGGTGTAATTTTCATAGCAGATATTTATATCAAAAGTGAATATTAAAGTATTTATTGTACTATTTCCTATCACTTAACTCTCTTTAAATGATACTTTTTATAGTAATACGGTTTTGTTGAAAAGTTGTTCAATATTAATGTTTTTTTACTAGGAAGCCATATTTTTGTCAAGATACTTTTCTCTATCTGATTTAGTTGTATCTGTACTGTGAGTTTTGATGTTTTACATTCTGGCTTCTTTGTTCATGTTGCTTTCACTGCTTCCCTATTTTAATAAAAGTTTCTAGGATTATACTTAATTGGTTTGTCACTCAAGGAAAATCAGCGCTTCAGGCAATTAAGTGTGCAGGAAACTAGGTAACAAAGAAATAGAGATTTTTGTCCTTATGTTGGCTATGAAAAATCCATTATTCATCATCTTATTGTTTTTAAATCCTGAAGTAAAATTTTCCAACACAATAGGAAAATTGCTTTTGAAATGGAATAAATTGCTTGCCAGTTCAAAGGCTGCATTTTGAAATCAAGGTTACTAAACATGATGCTTATATTCATTATCTTCACTACTCAGTGAAGTTGCATATTTAAAAGTGCAAAACTAGATGGAAGCAGATTTTCTTTTTTTAAAGAACATGCTTTCAATATGGTATAAAATTTCTTAATAAATAAGTAATTATGATTAAGACATCAATTCTTTCCAGTAAATATTCCACATTCACAAGAGTAGCTTGAAGTTCTAACTGTGGATATGCATGCATGTATTTTTCATTCTGCCAAGACGAGAATCTCCCCCAGAATTTTCTTTGGTTAATTCTTCTATGGGAGATTTTTCTCACCGAAGGAAAAATCAGAGAAGAAAACATGCATATAAAAATCAATTTACAATACTTTCTTGAATAAGATACAATTTCTTCACAATCTATCTTCTTTCTTGATCCTATATAGAAGTTAAGTGTTTTTGGTGTTCTTGTGCATTGCTGTGGAAGTGACAGTGATGTAACTAATTAAATAATTATTTCAAGGGATGGTGTGACAAATACCACTGAGACATACCAGGGTACAATGAGTAGCCGTGTTGTCACTGACCTGTAATTTGAGGTGCCTTTTATAATGCCTTGTTGCTGTAGCCTCCAACCTGGACTGTCCACAGACAGATTCCAGCACGTGAATCACTCCCAACTATGTATAATAGTCTTGCAGCCATTCAGCCAGCCGCACTTTGGCCCTTATTAGCCTCAATGATTAACACAACATACACCTCTTTCCAGATTTCCCCTACAGAAGTGTATGTCCCTGTACTATCCAGCTCTGTCCTAGACCTTATAAATATATTAAATCTCTTATTCCTTCAAGGGAATAATATGCACACAACTGGTTACCCCAAATTGAGTTCCTCAGGCACTTCAACTTGAACACACTGGATTAGATAAAATGATAAAACATGCTCATTACTACAAAGAGATTTTAAGTGAGTACAAGTAATGAGGCATAAAAATCAGAAATGGTTACAAGAAAAATAAAGATAAAATGCTTACTGGTGGCAAATTTAACAAATTATATTAGATCCAAAACAAAGCTTTCTTATCGCATGCTTTCACCAGTTTTACTAACCAAACTCTTTGAGTCAGGACCCATCCCACAGATTCCGACTGCTTCCTTTGTCTCTTCAGGTGCAGTAAATGCGATGGGTAGAGGGAGTGAGAGTATCTGAAGGTGTCTGCCTCCTCTTTTTGTAGTCCTATCCCCTTCCATTTAAGAAGCAGTCCAGCTGGGAACAAGTCAACGGTAATCTGTGTGTGGAAGGAAACTCCATACTGTTTCTATGCTGAGATGTAAATTTTTTTGCCCCTGCTCCATTTTCTGCTGAAGAATGGCCATAAAGCCTGTAATGGTCCATCAGCCTGGTTTACATTTGGCTGAGGTGTCAGTTTACTCTTTGTTTTTGAGGGCACTGGTTTGCCTACTCTCCAGACTTATTTGGAAAACGTATTGCTACATGCATTTCGCCATGATATTACTGATCAGCAAATTATATGTTTTTAAATGATACCATGGTACAAGGCATACTTTGTACAAACATTATCGTGTGTAGGGTGTGAACAGAGATATGTATCCCAACAACATTTTAACTTTTCTGAATGATTTAATGGATGAAGAGATGCATTGTGAAGGAATAACTCTGTAAAATAAATTAAAATAATGTCATGCTTGATAATGTTCTATAAAAATATGCTTGATAATGTCATAGTTATCAAATGTTACCATGAAGGGTTTTAAAAGCAAGGAATAAAAATTAATTTGTTTAAGCACGACAGCTCAGTTGTTTTATTGAAGTCTTTAGCTTTGTCTGACAATGTCTTGTTTTCAAACACTGATAATATTTTTATATAACTTATTTTTTACAGTCCAAAAATATTTAGCATAAAGGGAGGATAATCCAAATGATTAAGATTCTAGATTTTTATATAAAGGTAAAATACCTTTCAATCCTTAATTTTTAAAATAATTATCTTAAGGATTTGACTTTTATTTATACCGTTCTTTTTATTGACTGGCATCCATTGTAGGTTTTAAGCTAGCAAAGCTGCAAATGTTTTAGTTCAACATGAACACAATGCTATATGTAAATTTTTGGGGGAGTTTTCTTGAATTCTTCCCAGTTAACATTTCAAGTTTATCAGGGAGGTTTAGATTGGTTATGAGAAAATCTTCCTAAGTTTCTAGGTAGGTAAATATTGGAACAAATTGTCTACTCTAGGGTGATTATGGAATTTCTGCCCCTAGAGGTTTTTAAGAACAGGTTAGACAAACACCTGTGAGGACTAGTCCAGTTCAGGGGTGGGCAAACATTTTGGCCCGAGGACCTCATCCCCTATGTGGCAGGCCACACACAGCGGCAGGGGGTGGGGCTGGGAAAGGGGTGGGGCTTATAAAATAAATAATAAAAATTAAATTAATATAAAATAAAATATTTTATTGATAAAAATAAATGAATTAAAATAAAAATAAAAGGAAAATAAAATTCCAATACAGCTGAGCTGTGGGGGAAGTGGCTGCTGTACTCTGGCCAGGATGCCACTAGGCCCCTGGGAGGAAACGGTGGGGGTGGGAGGGGGAGCGCAGCAGCCGCCACACTCCAGCCAGGAGGCAGCTGAGCCCTGCAGGGGAGTGGCTGCCACAATCCAACCAGAATGCTGCTGGGCCCATGGGAGGAAGGGGTGGGGCTGGGAGAGGAGAGTGGCCACCCTGCTCTGGTTCGCCAGCCGGACCTAACTGGCAGGCCGAATGAAAGGCTCAAGTGAGCGGTGTCTGGCCTGAGGTCCATAGTTTGCACGCTTCTGCTCTAATTAGTGCTTAGTCCTCCCTTGAGTGCAGGGACTGACTAGATGAATACTGAGTCCTCTTCCAATCCTACACGGCTGTGATTATATGGTTTTACAGGTCTTACTTGACTGTTTCGAAGAGGGCAATGCATGCACTTTAAGTGGTTGCCAAAAGTGGCAACAGTAGCAGAAGCTACAAAAGAACTGTTACTAACTCATGTTTTCACATGTTTAACTTAGTGAAGAATCCACTTTTTGCACAAAAATTTTCTGTTCCTGGCTTCTCTGCTAGAAGGTGCATTTTCTGTTTAAAGATTCAGCAAAAATCCTATAGGTGCTTTTGAAACAGGGTAAACTCTAACTGTAATTGTTTTGGAGGAAATATGTTTGAGTGCAGATATCACTATTTGGTGTGACAGAAAGAGTAAAAGCTGACAAAGTTTGAAACTTGATGCAGACATGTTCCCTATTAAGGACTAATGTTTCTGCGGGGTTTGTAATAAATCAAGAAATGCAAAGAAATGTTAGCCACCACACATACAATTCTTGGTTTTTCCATAGACGTTAACATCACGGTCAGACCAATGGGAGATTGAATCAAGTATCCTGTCTTTTGAGAGTGGCCAGTTCTGAATATTTCAAAGGAGGTGCACAATTTTGGTATACAGCTTTGGAGTATCCTTACTACAGGAGAAACTACTTCTCATTCCCGGTCAGTTAATGGTTGGGTTGTAACGTGATAACTTTTTTCTTTAAATAAATGGATTATCCCTGTTAACATATATTGCAGGTTAGTTTTATTTTTCTCTTGGGGCAAGTATGAAACTGAGGCTATGTACACACAATCAGATTAAAGCGCAACATGGCAATTGTGCTATAAAAAACACGTGACCTTTATTGCGGGATAGCGCGTACACACGTCGCTCCTTGTAATGCAACAGAATTCTTTGCAATATCGCGGTGTAGCGCAATGAATTCTGGGCACCTATCCCACAGTTCAGTTTTCCCTCAATCTGCGCTTGGAATCATGGGATGAAGGAAAGGAACGCAAAGCGCCATGGGTAAAATCTCAGTTTGCTGTGGTGCACTGTGTTCTCCTTGCATCTTCCTTGTTGCCAATAGCAACTCGCGCCTATGTTCAACAGTGCAGTGACGCACTACTTGCGAGCAATCACAACAGCGACAGCATGGATCCTGCTCTGATCTCCACTGTCGCCTTCAGCATTCTAAATACATCTCGGCTGGTTGCTCAGTATGCAATGAGCTCCGAGTCAGACGAGGACGCTGAGGAGCAGGGGCTGATCGATGCCATGCAGAGCAACAGCACCGCGTTGCTCAGCTCCTTCACCGATCTTCTGCATGTGGTGCAATGCCGTTTCTGGTCGCGAGAGACGAGCACTGAGTGGTGGGATCGCATTGTTATGCAGCTGTGGGATGACGAGCAGTGGGTACAGAACTTTCGAATGCGGAAAGCAACCTTTCTGGAACTGTGTTCAGAGTTGGCCCCTGCCCTGCGACATAAAGACACCAACATGAGGTCAGCCCTAACCGTGGAGAAGCGTGTTGCAATTTCTGTCTGGAAGATGGCGACTCCTGCCTGCTACCAGTCAGTTGCAAACCAGTTTGGAGTCGGGAGGTCCACCGTCGGATTAGCCCTCTCACAAGTCTGCCGAGCCATCAATTGCTTTCTGCTACAGAGGACGGTGACGTTGGGTAATGTTGGTGAGATTGTGGACGGCTTTGTTGCCATGGGATTCCCTAACTGCGGGGGAACCATAGATGGAACACACATCCCTATTTTGGCTCCAGACCATCTCGCAACCGAGTATATCAACAGGAAGGGCTACTTCTCCATGGTGCTGCAAGCACTCGTGGATCACAAGGGGCTTTTTAAGGATATCAATGCTGGGTGGTCGGGAAAGGTGCATGATGCCCGCATTTTCAGGAACACTGGTCTGTACCGGAAGCTGCAAGGGGTACCTTCTTCCCAGATCAAAAAATTACTGTGGGGGATGTGGAGATGCCCATAGTCATTCTCGGAGACCCAGCATACCCACTGATGCCATGGCTCATGAAGCCGTACACCGGGAACCTAGATCGCAGCAAGGAGCGGTTCAATTACAGATTGAGCCGCTGCAGAATGACTGTGGAGTGTGCCTTTGTCCGTTTAAAAGGGGGCTGGCGATGTTTGTATGGGAGGCTCGACTTGGCGGAGCATAACATCCCTGCTGTGATTGCGTCATGCTGTGTCCTTCATAACATTTGTGAAAGTAGGGGAGAAAAGTTTTCCCTGGGGTGGGCTATGGAGGCACAGCGCCTTGAGGAAGCATACGAACGGCCAGCCACTAGGAGTATTAGGGGGGCCCAAGGAGAAGCTGCTTGCATAAGGGAGGCACTCAGGGACCATTTCAATGATGCCCTCCCCTAGTTAACTTCCAGGATGCATCAGGTGCACCTTATGAGATTTTCAATGTGTACAAATAAAGGCACTCTTCAAATTATTTGTCACTGTTTTTATTAAAACCTACGGGGGGGGGTTACAGGTGGGTGTATCTGTGGGTCTCTAAAAAGTAGCTCTGGGGGGGACTGGATGTTGCAGTGTACCAGGGGGACGGGTGGCCTTCAAAGAAATTCTTTGAAGGACTACGGGGTGTGGGAGGCAGACACGGCTGAACTGTCTGGAGTGGAGCCCGTACATTAATCGCCTGGGTCTGCAAAGCAATCATGCTTTTGAGCAGTTCTGTTTGCTCCTTCATCACGCTTATCAGTTCATCCCTGTGTTTCTGCCTCCTCTGTTGGGATTCCTCTTTCCAGGCTTGATTCTCCCTCGCGGATTCCTGTGCTGTTTTCAGCAGGTCCTGAAACATATCCTCCCTGTTTCTTCAAGCACGCTGCCGAATGTTTCTCATGCAGTCAGCTGGGGTAGACACCGGACTTGTGAAGGTCGAATCTAAAAAAATAAAATAAAATAATAAAGCTGTTGTTAACACAGAGCCTAGATAACCAATGTAACCTTCCAGTAGCACATTCCACTGGAAGGTGCAGGGTAGTCAACATCCTATGCTTTGCTGAAGCGGACAAGGTATGTCCTAATAGAAAGCTTACTGGGGGCTAACATTCTGCACAGGGCACACAGATGGAACCCGATATCTCTCTCCTCAGAGTGGCCCTGCCAGCTAGAATACATATCCTACATGCCACCGGTTGCAAGCAAGGACCATATGCTGCTGCACTGTGTGCTGCCATGGTTCCCAGGGCTGTGCTTTGCAGCTGGCGAGGCAGAGTATCCGTCTTTGGGAGCATGGACATAAACGCTCTCCCAAGTAACCTGAGTAGTAGGCTCTGGAGGTACATCGAGGAAACCTTTAGTGACCTAATTACAGATCATTTTTTGACAATCACTGCTTGTGTTGATGCACTTCTAATGAATGCAGAGTAAAGAGCGTGCACAGCGGGGACTGAGACAGCAAGCACCCCCACCCCGGACAATGATATTTTAGCAGGAGCCATAGCTGCATGAAAGAGAAACTTACCAGAACCCCCCTCTGCCGCCTCAGAGGACACGCTGCAATTCATGTCTTGGGTGGACGTCTCAGCGGGGGTGCAGAAGAGCTCCTGGCTACACGCTGTTGTGCTTTCCTCCAGGTCATCCTCCATCTCCTCCTCCTCATCGATCACGTCCTCATCCTGCTTGGGTCTGGCATTCACTGGATGAGGGGGGGCCGATGTATCCACGGGACTCTTTGCAGTGGTTGTGGGGTCCCTACTGAGGATGGCTTCTATCTCTTTATAGTACCTGCATGTAGCAGGCGCTGATCCAGAATGGCGGTTTGCCTCCTTCGCTCGGTGATAGGTTATTCTTAACTCCTTCACCTTTGATCTGCACTGCACAGTGTCTCTATCATAACCTCTCTCTGACATGGCCTGAGAAATTATGCCAAATGTATCATAATTTCGCCTGCTGCCGCATAGCTGCGCCTGCACAGCGGACTGTCCCCAGATGTTGATCAGGTCCAGCACCTCTGCCGTGCTCCAAAGGGGTGCGCGTCTTCCACGACGGGCCGCCATTGCTGCTGATGATTGGAGCTGCACTCCACTCCACGAGGAAGAGAACAGGAAGTGAAACAGATGACAAATTCAAAAATCCCGGGAATCTGATCAGGGCGGGGACTGTTTCGTCATGGCCACAGAGTGGGTGGGGGGAAGACCAGAGAGGACGACTTTGGAATGCTGGGACACTTACTGCGCAATGATTGGCCTCTGGAAGTGTACACACGAGTGGAAAGGCGCAACAGCTGTTCCGCGTTAACTGCTACCACTCTCGTCGAGGTGGTTTTTGTATTGCGCTACAACAAGGCAGTTGACGCGCAACAGCCCTATTGCACCTGTGTACACTGTTGTTGGTATTGCGCGGTAATGATTGTTAATGCGCGATAAAGTGATCGTGTGTAGAAGGCCTCAGTGTGACTCCCTGCAACAAAAAGAATGATAATGTAATATAGTCTTAATCATACTTAATATGTCTGTTATCACTTTTGTCAGTCAGGAGTGTGAGAAAATGTACCCCCTGACCAACATAAGTTTCACAGTCAGAAGAGTCAGTGCTGACAGCACTATGTTAGTGGGAGAACAGACATAGCTACTGCTGTCCTTTGCGGGTTGTTTAATAATGTTGATGGGAGACCTCTCTCCTGTTAGCATAGTATGGTTGCATTAGAGACTTTACAGGGTGCAGCCTAAGGAACAGTTTTGGACTTCTTAAGGGAATTCCATATTGTAATGTTTTGTGTGAAAGATGGAAACAAATGAGACAGATCTAGGAAAGTGGAGGAGTGTAAAAGGTGGAAAACAACAGATTCTCAGGGTTCTTCTAAGAGCACAAGGGACACTTGGGAGGGAGGTTGATGAACTTAGTATAGAGTATACATAAGAATATATTTTGAATAGATGAGCTTTGAAAACAAGGTGGGAGAATGTAAACTCCAGTAAAGATGCATCATTTATATTTATATAAAATAAATAATACACTTGTATACTGGGCTAAATTCTTCTCCCCTTAGTCATGTGACTAATGTAATTGATGTCAATGGGATTAATAGCACCTGTAGAACAAGTAGTATTGACCCTATAGTATGTTACTTAGATAAATATTCTATCAGCTTAGTCTGTTACTTAAATATTTTATCAAACTTTTTAGCTAATTACTTTAGAGTTTTATATTCTATGAAGAACACAGTATTTTTGTTTTTAAATTTTTGTTTGTCTTTTTTACAGTTAAAACTGTAATATATGTAATTTCAGGTTATTAGCATTGTTTTATATATTCCACCTCTTGTTAAAAACTTTAGCAGAATCTTGAACGCTTTAAATCCAAGACTATGATAAAAGACAACTAAAAATTAAGCTGAATATGTTTCTTTGCTTTACTTTTGTAACATTTTTTTTAGAATACAGTCTTTCTCTCACTGTCTTATTTGAAGATGTATTGTGAATAAGCTCTTGACTTACATAGTGTCTCAAGATAGTTGGTTTAGTTTGTAGGTGAATGCAGGGTTCTACTGTTTCATTTTACCATGACCATTCCTGCTTCCCTAATCCATTTCTCTTTATATGGCTTCATGTCAACTATCAAGACTTTTGGGTAATTAAGCAAACACTTGCACAAATGATTTTGAAAAACAAATTTTATATTTGCATCTCGGGAGATGTTTTATGCTGGCTAGCATGGTGTATCTGTGAGAGGATATTTGTTTGCCTAGGTTTTCCATACATTTTTTTAGCTTGCTATGGGGAAAATGGAGGAATTGGTTCCTGGATGTCCAAATCATAAAAAGAGACTGAAATATAGTTGTGAGGATATCACTAATAGAACAAATTTAAATCCAAAACTGTTTCAAAGCTCTCTGAAGATTCAGATTTACAAATTATTAGTGTTTTTCTTCATGGTCCTTATTTTACCCATTGGATTTTCCTGAAGTTTTGGGAAAAGAATGTTTCCCAGTCTTTTAATGCAAGAATACAAAGATTGAATTCCAAGTAGTGAATTATAGAGTATACAACACAATGTGGTCCGATAAAGATTTAGAGTTTGAAAAAATAATAAAGAAATCATTTAAAATCATCATCATTCAGAATATTTTACAATGAATCCTGGCTGCCTGACATGTTGTTCATAATGTTGTATGCAGTATTGTATCCTTGCCAGTCCCAGGATATTAGAGCGACAAGATGGGTAAGGTAATACCTTTTGTTGGACCATCTTCTGTTGCGGGGAGAGACAAAGTTTTGAGCTTATACAGAGCTCATCTTCATGTCTGGGAAAGGTACTCCAAGCATCACAGGTAAATACAAAGTGGAACAGATTGTTTAGAAAAAGCAGTCAGCACATATTTCAATGGACCATTCAAGGTGAAGTGGCCTGTTAAGACTCTCTAGTCATATGGGGGAAAGGCAAGACAGCTGGAGGGGTGGTTATAGATTGCTGTATAAACTATAAATCCAGGATGTCTATTCATTTTAATGTCTAGCAAAGTTCTGAATTTAAGCTTCAGGGCTCAACTTTTGAAAGTGGTGTTCAGGTTTCCTTTGAGGATAAGGACTAACAGGTCATATATGGAGTAACTGTGTTTTGTAAAAATGTTTGCCCCTAGGTGATGTGGTGGTCTTGTCCCTGAAATGTGGAAGCTCAAGTCATTCAGATCTGTCTTTTGCTGCTTCTCATTTCAGTTGGCCTGACGCTCTTATCTTCATCTTGGAACTGATACACTGTATCTGTAAATTCATGTGTATTGATCTGGAGCAGTTACCCCCTTCACTTCTGCAGTCACCCTCTTGATTCTAAGAACATAAGAATGGCCATGCTGGGTCAGACCCGTGGTCCATCTATCCTGATATCCTGTCATCTGACAGTGGTGGGTGCCAGATGCTTCAGAGGGAATTAACAGACTAAGGCAATTTTTGAGTGATCCATTCCTTGTCATCCAATCCCATCTTCTGGCAGTGAGAGAAATTTAGGGCCACCTAGAGCATGGGATCATCTTGGCTAATTGCCTTTTATGGACCATGAATTTATCTAATTCTTTTTTTGAACCCAGGATAATTTTGGTCTTCAAAACATCCTCTGGCAATGAGTTGTGTAGGTTGATGGTCTTTCACACAGTGCACATCCTTTAAACCTGATACCTATTTTTTGCCTTGGGAGCCTCTCAATCTTGTGTTATGCGAAGGGACAAATAATACTTCCACATACACCTTTTCCACACTATTCATGATTTCCATAGACCTCGATCATATTCTCCCACTTAATCGTCTCTTTTCTAAACTGAATAGTCCCAGTCTTTTTAATCTCTCCTCACTTTTCCATATCACTGATCATTTTTGTTGCCTTTCTATATATGTTTCCCAATTCTAATGTATCTTTTTTGAGATGAGAGTGACCAGAACTGCATGGGGTATTAAAGGTAAGGTCATATTGTGGATTTACATGGTGGCATTATATTTTCTGTCTATTCCTTTCTGAATTGTTCCTGACATCTTGTTAACTTTTTTGACTGCTGCTGCACTTTCAGCAGATGTTTTCAGAGAACTATCCATGATGACATCGAGATCCCTTTCTTGAGTAAACCTAATTTTGACTCTGTCATTTTGCATGTGTAGTTGAGATTTGTTTTCCAAATGCTTTACTTCGCATTTATTAACATTGAATTTCATCTGTCATTTGGCTGGCCAGTTGCTTAACTGTGAGATCTCTTTGCAACTCTTCACAGTCAGCTTTGGACTTAACTGTCTTGAGTAATATAATATTGTCTGCAAACTTTATCACCTCATTGTTTTAGACTTTTTCGGATCATTTATGAATATGTTGAACAGCACAGGTCCCAGTTCAGATCCTTGGGAGACACTTTGATTTACCACTTGCTCCTGTAAAAATAGGTGATTTATACCTTTTGTTTCCTATTTTGGTTATCAGTGCATGAGAGGATCTTTCTTCTTATCTTATATCTGCTTATTTGCGTAAGAGCTTTTGTTGTAGCATTTTGTCAGAGGCTTTCTGAAAGTCCAAGTATATTTTATTAACTGGATTACTCTTACCCATATACTTTTGTTCATCCCCCTGCCCTTGAAGAATTCTAATAGGTTGGTGTGACATGATTTCCCTTTACAAAAGCCATGCTGACTCTTCCACAATATATTGTGTTCATATGTGTCTGAAAATTCTATTCTTTCCTATAGTTTCAACCAATTTATCTTGTATTGAAGTTAGGTTTACCAGCCTGTAATTGCCAAGGTTGCTTCTGTAGCCTTTTTTAGAGAAATTGGCTTTAACTTAACTATCTTCCCAGTCATTTGGTACATAGGTTGATGTGAGCAACAGATTACGTAGCACAATTAATAGTTGTGCAATTTCATAGTTGGGTTCCTTCAGAACTCTTGGGTGAATACCATCTGACTTATTGGTGTTTAATTTATTACTTTGTTCCAAAAACTTCTCTATGGACAACTCAGTCTGGAACAGTTCCTCAAATGTATCTTGTTTTTAATCAGATTCTTTATCTGCGTTGGACATCTGCCTTAGTATGGCACCCTACTCTTGCTCCATCTTGCATTCTTTCTTAGCTCTCCAATCCTATAGCTTCATCTACTCCATCTAGCCTGATGACTTGTAGATCGCCAGGCCTGACATCTCTTCCATCTGTTAAATCTCACCTTCATTTTGTCCTACAATATTTTGCTGCAAATTTAGCACAAAAATTGAATTCCTCTTTTTTTCTCTCAACCCATTCCAGGAGCTTAGAAGGGAGGGTAGGGTGCTTTTGTTAATTCCTGTCATGCTTTTCCTCTCAATGGAGTTTCTCAAACTTTTTAACATTGTTATATTAAGAACAACTTCCCTACAGTTTTTGATGTGCAGACCACTTCATTTCCTGTTGTTGTTCCTCCCCTCCCCCCCGAGTCCTGCAAGAAGTGGAAACTAGGTCAAATTACAAGGGGTGATTATAAACAAACACATATGTAGGGACAAATAAGAAAGGCCAAGGCACAAAAAGAGATTTAACTAGGTAGAGAAATAAAGAGTAACAAGAAAACATCCTACAGACATATTAGAAGCAAGAGGAAGACCAAGGACAGTTAGTTAATGATATAGGAAAAACAACAGAAAATGTGGAAATGGCAGAAGTGCTAAATACCTTTTATTAGTTTTCATGGGAAAGGTTAGTGATTGGAGATCTAACATAGTGAATGCCAGTGAAAGTGAAGTAGGGTATATGGTTAAAAGAGGGAGAGAAAAGTTAAAACTTAGACAAGTTTGATGTCTTCAAGTCACCAGGGCCTGATGAAATGCATCCTAGAATACACAAGGATCTGACTGAGAAGATGTCTGAGCCATTACTGATTATATTCAAAAAGGGGTGATGAAAGATAAGAGAGATTCCAGAGGACTGGAAAAGGGTAAATACGGTACTAATCTATAAAAAGGGAAATGAGGACAACCCCAGGGGAGTTAGACTGGTCTGCTTAACTTTGCTTTAACTCTGGAAAGACAATGGAGCAAATAATTAAGCAATCAATTTGCAAAACCTAGAAGATAACAACTTGACAAATTCATGCTGACTTATCACGAACATATGTCAAATCAAACTGATCATTTTCTTTGACAGTGTAACAAGGCTTGTGCAGGAGGGGAAGCTGTAGATGTGGTATATCTTGACTTGAGTAAGACTTTTGATACTGTCTCGCGTGACTCTCATAAAGGGAAATACAACCTAAATGGAGCTACTGTAAGATGGGTGCATTACTCCCTGGAAAGGGTTTTCCAACTAGTTATTAGTGGTTCAGTGTCAGTTTGGACGGGCATATCAAGTGGCTTCCTGTAGGAATCAGTTCTGGGTCCAGTTCTGTACAATATTTTCATCAGTGGTTTAGATAATGGCATAGAAAGTACACGTATAAAGTTTGTGAAAGATAGTAACCTGGAAGGGGTTGCAAGTGCCTTGGAGGGTAGGATTAAAATTCAAAATGATCTGGACAAACTGGAGAAATGGCTGAAGAAAATTGGGTGGGATTTAATAAAGACAAATGCAAAGTACTTCACTTGGGAATGAGCAATCAGTTGCACACATACAAAATGGGAAATGACTCCTTAGGAAAGACTACTTCAGAAAGGAGTCTGGGTTCATAGTGGACCACAAGTTCAATGAGACACTAGTGTAACACCTAGGCAACACAAACAAACAACATTCTGGGTTATATTAGCAGGAGTTTTGTAAGCAAGACACAGAATTCTGCTCTACTTCATGCTGATAAGGCCTCAACTGGAGTATTGTGTCTGGTTCTGGGCACCACATTTTAGGTAAGATGTGGACAAATTGGAGTAAGTCTATAGAAGAGTAACAAAAATGATTAAGGATCTAGAAAACATGACGTAGAAAACATGACCTATGGAGGAAGATTGAAACAATTGGGTTTGTTTTGTTTGGAGAAGAGAAAACAGAGGAAGGACATGGTAACATTAACCTTAACCTGTGAGGATAGGGCAAGAAGCAATGGATTTAAATTGCAGCAAGGGAGGTTTACGCTGAACATTAGGAAAAACTTTCCAACTGTCAAGGTACTTAAGGCACAAGAATAAATTGCCTAGGGAGGTTATGGAATCTTCATCATTGGAGATTTTAAGAGTAGTTTAGAGAGACATCTGTCAGGGAGAATGCTTGGTCCTGCCATAAGTGCAAGACTCTGGACTAGATGACTTTGTGAGGTCCCTTCCAAGTCCTATTATTCTATGCTATAGAGTAGGGGTCTTAAAAACGTGGCCTGTGGGCCGCATATGACTCAGAGTTGCTTCCTGTGGCCCACAACACCACCCAGATTTCAGGGTTTCCCAATCTCTGGCCAGTGGGCCAAAAGTGGCCCATAGTGCTTTCCAATGTGGCCTGCGCCCCTGCTGGTTGGGAGCCAGCAGCCAGGCTGCGGCTGCCTGCCTCCCATCAGGGTCCTACTGCCGACTGAGCTGAGCTTGGCAGTGCTTGTGGCCTCGGGCCTTGGCAGCTACTGCCAGTGAGGGGACAGCCACTGCTCGGGAGCACGTGGGTGGACTCAGCACCTGGGATAGGGCTCAGGTGCAGGGTCTCTAAGGAGTGGGGCCTGGGGGTATGTGGAAGGGACTCCATGCTGGGGGAGAGGGGCTCCATGGGGTCCCTGTGGGGGGCTGTACCTGGCCCACCGGGTCCCGTCATGCAGCTAGGAGCCAGGCTGTGGCTGCTTGCCTCCCCTCTGGGCTTGGGTATGCATGCAGCCCCCCCGCCCCTTTAGAAAAAAACAAAAACCTTTTTAAAAAACTTAATTTTAATTAAAAACCTTTTTAAAAAGGTTTAAAAAAAAACCTTTCTAAAGATTTAATTTCGATTAAAAATTAATTCAGATTCAATTAAACCTTAATTTTAATTAAAATCACTTTTGAATTCAAGTAATTAAATTTCAAATTTATTTTAATTAAATAACCTGGTGGCCCTTCAAGATATAAAAACTTATATTTTTGAGCCTTGAGCCAAAAATGTTGGGAACCTCTGATTTATAATGTAAAATTTTGTGTGTTTATAAATTGACTTTTAATAGCATACTATATTACTCATTTTTTTTTTTCATTTTTGACCATACTTTTGTATCGTATGAAAAGGTTGCAGTGATGCGGCCCTCGGGCCAATATCCTAGTCCTCATGTGATGATTTGAGTTTGAGATGCCTGCTGTAGAGCATATTTGTTTCTGCTTACTCTTAATGCTATTAGAAAAAACATGCATGTATATGAATGCTAAGTACCTCAGTTAAGTAAAAACTACTATTGGGTAAAACAAACAAGGAGTCCAGTGGCACTTTTAAAGACTAACACATTTATTTTTTACATGAGCATTTGTGGGCGAAATCCCACTTTGTCAGATGGCTTGCATTTATTTTTCCTCCCATTCAGTAAGTTCAAGTGTCTGATGAAGTGGGATTTCTCCTATGAAAGCTCATGCAATAAATACGTTTGTTAGTCTTTAAAAGTGCACATGACTTTGTTTATTTCAGTATTACAAGTTAACTTTTGTCAGTATACCGTGCCAAGCAGTATCTTTTACAAATGTAGTTTTGTTTGACTTTTACTTCAAATGGTAAAGTAGTTGACAGTAATTTATAGTTTATAAGCATTCTTTCATCCAGTCTGTTACATCCATGGAACCTGTTACTTTGAAGTTACAATATCTTGTGATTATATACCATGTAGACTCCTGCCATGCATGTTGAAGGCTGACATTACTGTTGACTAGAATTACTGGTGTCTGTTTGTTTAAGAAGATTATCTAATTATTTGAAGACTATAATTTATAAAGCCAACTTTGTAAAAGGAAGGATTAGTTTAATCAAAAAAGATTGAGTGTATCCACTGAAACAACATACTTCGAGATCTGTTAGCCACACTATTTTTCTTCGTATTTTTACAATGAAAGAGGAGGTGAAAATGGAGCAAAATCTTTCAAAGTACAAAATCTCTTTGATATATATGTACCAGAATCAATGTTCTGTCTTAGTATAACTACCTTGTGGTATTCAGTGTCCGTTAAGGAAAGGAGAGTAGTTTATGTACTTTAGTGATAGATGGCATAGGATATCTGTTATGATTCACTGACAGTTACAAAGCAACTTTCCTTCACAACCTTTGAAAACTTAAATAAGATACATCTATTTGCTACAGATGCTGAATTGATATGGTCTATAGGAATTGTGGGCCAGAGACAAAGGTGGTAGTAATGGAGGTGTAAATTGTATGCTAATGAAGTGCCATTAACTTGCACTTGAAAGAGCAGAAGAGTGTGTATCAGGAAAGCAGTTAATGGGATTCTAAGGAAATAAAATAAGAAGGGAGGGCGGAGTACTTTATCTGACTCATTATACTGACATGTAACTGAAAGTCACTATTTTCATCTCTTCTGAGTTTTACCTACTAAACTGAAACTATTGACAGGCTTGTTGAACGTAAAATATTATACAGTATAATGTTTTTAAATCGGCGTTTGAAAGTAGGGAAGTGAGTGTGAAGTATTACACTTTTTTATTTATGCAGCTCTGCATATACAGAGGTATGCAGTGCTTAGCAAACTCTGGATAAGACGTTCTGCTTACAACAGTCTATAATACAAAGGTACTTGCCGACCAGTGTGAGGTGTTCCTTACAAGATAGATAACATAACTCAAACAAAAATAAGGCAAAAATTTGATTTGATAGTGCTGAACACAAACGTGTTGTGTGCTACAATTGACATAACTTTATATTATAGAACTTCAGTATAGTGAAATCTGAAACGTCCCTTGGATTTAAAAATCTTCAGAATTTCATTGATAGTCAATATACCACTATTTTAGCATTCACCTTTGTTTAGTGCTCTTATGTATATATCTTCAACAGGTACCAACTGGAAGATGAATCCTCCCATTTGGATGAAATGCCACTAATGATGTCGGAAGAAGGCTTTGAAAATGATGAAAGTGATTACCATACTTTACCCAGAGCCAGAATTTCTCAAAGGAAAAGAGGCTTAGAATGGTTCATCTGTGGTGGATGGAAATTCCTTTGTGCCAGGTTTGTTGCATGCGGCTACTTGTTATATCATAGAATAAATTAAATCTGTTTTTTTTTTATATGAACCTCTGACATATACATTAGATATTGTGTGCATGTGTAAATGCACAAAATAAATGTGGTGGTGATATTCATGTGATAAATTCCACTTATTAAGTACCTTAGACCACCTCATCTGCTTTCTGTCAATCCATTACTGCCATCCTGGAACTTAATATAACATTTGTGAACAGGTGCTGCTGTGTACCTTCCTTTTTTCCTAAACCTGCTTGCCAGAAAAAAAGTAGTGCTTTCCCCTAAATAGATTAATTTCCACACTTATACCAGTTGAGGGGCCCAGAATGGCCAGTATTCACTGCTAGCCCACATTTCCAGTTAAACCCTACTTGGAGAGAAGATGGTAATATTTTCATTAATGTTTCCGAAAGTGTTAATACTAATTGACTAATTACTAAAACAAGGTATGATTTACTATGTTGTTGAAAAAGAAAAGTAAATTTGTGAATTAAGTTGACAATTCAAATAAAAAATGCATATAACTGATGTCCCTGGAGTGAATAAGGTAGAATTAGCTCTTTATTTTTCTATTGTGTTAAAATCTCATGCCTGACTTTGGTGGAGTCCCATCAGTAAATTGCAGCATTGTATTCATTCGTGGCCGTGTTATTTGGCATTTATATTAACACCCTTCCCCACATTTGCAATTTTCTGTATAGGGCAGATCCCTGTGGCTCTGTGTAACTTCATGAAAATGCCATATAGCTGAAGGGTTCACCTGCGTGTAACCAGGGGCTTTAGGGCTTAAGCCCTGGGCCCCGGCCAAAAAGGGGGCCCTGGGCTTAAGCCACTAAAGCCCCTGCAATGATCTGTCCCTGCCTAGCTCAGCGCTGGCAGGGCAGGAGAACTGAGAGCACATCTGCCCTGCTGGCACGTGGGGGTGGGGAACCAGAAGCCAGGCTCTGTGCTCTGCTCCACCCTTGGGCTGGCTGGCCCACCCCTTGGGGCGGAGCGGGGCAGGCCAGCCCTTGTTCTCGGTCTGGGGGCAGCTGGGAGACTCCAGTGAGGCTGGCAGCAGGGCTGGGGGCCCTTGCAGGGCTATTGTGGGAGTGGAAGGGCCGGAGAGGCTCCAGTGAGCCTGGAGGGTGGGGCCAGGTGGTCTGTGGAGGGGGCTGCTAAGTCACAGATGGGGTTCCCCACATGGCATGGGGGGGCACCATCCTTGTTTTTGCCCCAGGCCCCGGAAACCCCAAGATTGCCCCTGCAAACAAGACTGATAAAAGAACTGAACTCTGCCTGGGGGATTTGCAGGCCGGCTCATAGTCACTTCCAGGAGGGATTGTCTTTGGCATTCATCTTAATTGGCCCAAACTTTTTAACGAATCCTCGGCTGCCCTTTGGAGTCTGAATTAGATGGTTTATATTGTGTTTATGACTTTTAAAGAAGTTGTTCCTAGAACATTTGTATTTCTTATTTTTGGCAGCCCTAACAAAGCAATCTTTGTTCATCATCAGAATGTGTGAATATTTGTGGGAACCCACTGAGTACTAGTGCCTGGAATGCCTAGAGCTTAAAAGTGCCAGCAGCATGAGTAAGTGGTACACCCAGCATGCTACTAGACACATAGGGACATGGTTGCCAAGACATCCTGCAGTGGGGTCAGTTTCATTATTATTTCAATTTGTTAATGTGAACTGTCCCTTTAAGAATAAGGTGTGGCAAACCTTACTGTAAAACAATAAGGTTGTCCCTTACTATGTATTTGTACAATGCTTAGCACAATGGGGACCTGATCTCATTTGGATACTCTAGTGCAGTGTGTTGGGAACCAGTACTGTGTCGCAGACCCTCAGGTACTGGGTCGTGTCATCCCCTGCTGCGGCAAGACTGGAATGCATTGCTGAAAGATGTTATTGTTGGGTCGTGGGCTTAAATGATTATTTTCAACTGGGTCCTGAGGAAAAAAGTTTAAAAACCACTGCACTAGTGCAGTGGTTCTCAATCCTTTGCAGGTCTTGACACGCTTGGTGGAGTGTCATGATTCTACAGGACACACCAGCCCACCCCGCCCCAAAGCCGAAGTTAGCCATCTCCCTGGCTCTCTGTGGCACACAGTGGTTGAGAACTGCTGCTCTAGTGTCAATTTGTGAGAACTGGCAACTCTGTTAAATTGTCACATGCTAATTGGACACAGTTATGAGGAGTTCAAAAGTCAGAAGACAAAAAACCTGCTTTTTAAAAATCTCATGATTTTGGGACCCTGCCTAATAATTTTTGAACTCTTGGTTTGCAGTACTGAGCTTTCTAAAACTGCAAACAATTTTTATAAGTAAAAAGTCTTTGATTACTGTCATCTTACTTGAAAATGGCTGACCTGTTTTTGCTCAGACTTTCAAAAATATTCTAGCAGGGAACAAATGTGGAAAGTTCAATGAAATTAAATGAATATGAATAAGTCCCTGTGCTTTGGAAACCCGTAGGCAACCTTTAACTACAGTATAGGTGTAGCTAAAAGTTCTGAGCATAATAGAATAGTGTACTCATTAGGAAATTTGCCTGTTCTCAAGATGAATTTTTGCCTTTCCCATTTGCAACACAATTCATGATTTAAATGAGCATTTTTTCTGTAGACTGTAATGTATATAAATATATCTTTTGCATTCTAGAAATTGCTTATTTCTTGTTTTCATAATAGTGTTAAAAAGAAAACACTGTTATAGAAGCTGTTTTGTGGCAGTAATCATTTCCCTCTTAACTTACAAATTCTCTTCAAGCTTGTGAAATTATAATGCACATAAATCAATACTCTCGAGTTCTTTGGACTGGATTGATTTCTTTCTCATGAGATTTACATTCCACTTGTTATCAAAAAACACTTTGTCCCTATGAAAGTGGTGCCATTGAATGGCATTTCCATATGAAGTGAAGGGGATATCAAATGCTCGGATTAATTTGGGCTCTAAAATGGCCTGTACACTTTCAATTAATCTGCAACACATTTGTTATGCAGAAGCTTGGGAAAATGCTGATCTTTTAAGAATGACATGACGACTGTGTTGCTTTTGGCCTGATTACTGAAGCTACCTGTTGAGTACAATAATTACAGTATGTTTTCATTGGAGAAGTAGTTTCTGCTACTTAAAACCTAATAAGGAATAGCTAACCCTTGCAGATTATGCAGAGCTTTCATATTATCTTTCTATTTTGACAAAAATGGTATTTTGAAAAACCTACTGACAGTTAAGCGTCTAAGATAAAAGTAATGAGAAGAAAAGAAACTTGTTGCATTAGGGAAGTAGAGTTGGATTTTAGCTTTTGACTTGGAGAAATGCATTTAGTATGTAAAATAGTAGAGAGCCTTTTAAACAATTGCTGCTGTTTTTAAATATAGCATTTAGTCAGTGCTGTGGGTTCTTTTATTTCTTTAGACAAAACAGTATAATTTTATGAACTGGGTTAAAAAAGGATAGTTAATGTACACATGTAAAGGAAGCTCCTTCTGTCTCAACTCCTCTGCTTATCGTAGTTTTTGTATTGACACATTTGTATTGAACTGGTTTGGTATGCTCCTGTCTTTCAACTTTTTGTATAGTTTTGTTAATAAAATGTGTTGGCAGATGGTAAAACTCATAGCTAAACCTTAAAGATAAGTTTCCTGTGTCTTTAGTTTATTTCATAGAACATCTTTCATTATTTAAAATTGCATTTTCTATTTGACAGGTTCTAAAGGGGTGGCTGTGTTAGTCTAGTTCAGCAAAACAAACGAGTCCTGTGGCACTTTTAAAGACTAGCAAATTCATTTATCACATAAAACCTCATGCAATAAATAAATTTGTTAGTCTTTAAAAGTCCCATAGGACTCCTTGGTGGCTTTTTTTTTTTTTTTTTTTTTTTTTTTTTTAAATATTTGGTCTCTTGTAAGATGAAATCTTCTAGTTTTCATTACTGGGCATATATAGGTATTTAGTATATAGGTTTTTACAGAGATCAATAAACAAAAATGCTAATATAAGGGACATATCATACCATCTGTCTTTAAGCGCAGTTTCCCCTTGTAATCAATCAGAAATTTTGCCTAAAAATGAGTGATATGATGTTGCCTGCAGTTTGTAAGTAATCAAATATATTAATATTGGAAAATGACTTGGTCTGGTTGTTTAATTGAGCCCTGGAAGTGATTTATTGTACAAATTTATTTCTGATGGCATAGAATGTTAATTTTGTCACATATTAGATATGAATTTAGGAACATTTGAACACTGTCCGGTTTTGACAGACTGTAAATTTTCTCAAATATTTGATGGACTTTGACATGCATAGAAGTCCTAGTTAATGTACTTCCGAACTGCTCAGGACTCGTGATGTTGAGATGTGCATCTTAAAGTCTACACATGAACTGACAGGGATTCCTGCTGTGGTTATAAATTGCACAGGGGCTGACTGATTTTTAGTCCCAATATAGTAAAACTCATTTATTCCAGAAACATTTCAAAATGGAATTGGCAAAATCCATAATTATTTCCGTCAGCTGAGACTTTCTTGCATCTGAAGGCTTAAAATGTGCTTATCTCTATATGCCAATCAATACTTGTTATCAGAGGTATCTCAATGTTTTCCTAGTCACAAATTTCATTCCTGTGTCTGTATTTATCAGTATTTACCATGTTGGTGGTCATTATGCAACTGCCCTCATCTATCCATTTTGCTATCATATAATTCAAACAAATAGTTTCTGAGAACTTCTTCCTACTCAGGTGCTCTGTAGCAAGAAAGGGAATAATTCAATTGCTTCATAGTCTGAAGCGAATACTGTGCATAGCAAAAAGGCAATAACATCAGCAAAAATTATACATCTAGAAATGAGATTAAACACCAGATTAGGCACAGTGGTTTCTAAAGAGTAACTTAGAGAATTGATTCACACGATACCAATTTGAAGGCCCATTAAAAGACTAAGGGCTTGTTTACACTGAGTGGCTCTGTCAATACTGCAACCATTGAGGCAGCAGCATCAGTTGAGTGGGTCGGTTAGACGTGTTCACTTCAGTTGACTACTAAACACTTCTCCTGTCAACTCCATTGGAACAAGAAGCGGGAGCTATATCAACAGAATAGCAATTCCTGTCAACATAGCATAGGGAAGACGGCACGGCTACTCAATGCAAGGTACATCAATGTCAGTTACATTACTTCCATAATGTAATTTGCGTACATTCCATCAATGGAGCCGTGCAGTGTGGACAAGTCCTGAGAGTTTTCTTCTATCAGTCTTAGTGGCTTACTTTTTCATCTTTCTTTTCACAAAAGTTGTGTTTGCCATAAAGTATTCTTTTGAAGTATAAAAAAACCAAGATTCCTATCCTGTAATGTGAGACTGTGCTCTAATTTGGTATCCTTGGATGTATGCATTTCTTTATAGAAGATATTGTGCAGAAAAGGGTGGCTTATAACTCCATGCTAACTGTTGCTGGAAGACTATAAAGAACATATGGTTAGGACATGATCAGAAAGCAAAATATTTTTCCCTTTTCACTAGCATGGAAATTGTAAATATGATGTATTTTTTTATATTGTTATCCTTTACTTGTGAAGTTTTCTGAATCTTACTCATAGGAATGTGTAACCTATAAACTCATCAACTGTTCTCCTATGATAACGTATTTTTTGTTTGTTAGCATACTTGCTCTATCCCAGTATAAATTTTCATATTTCAAAAGCCAAATTTACTTTCAGAATTTTTGTTTTATTGAATAAACATTTCAGAGGGCACAGTAGTGTTTTTTTAAATAACTTAGAAAAGTGGTATGATAGGTATGACTTGCTGTTGTTGATGTAAGTCAGTTGATTGTTCAGTTATTTATATTTTATTGATTCTTGTTTTAAATAAAAGGAAAAAAGAAGGGAGGGAAAAGGAAGGAAGGAAGTGGGGGCAGGGAGGGGAAATCGTCACTTATAAGTGCTGCTCAAAAGAACCAAGCTTTCTGTGATTTGGAGAGTTTTCCAGTATAAAGGGACACACTCAAAACATGAGCTAGTGTGGTTCTGGGAGACTTGCGTCTCTCTGGCAGAAGTCTGTTTTTTGGTAATGTTCGGCACTGTTACCTATGTGTGAGGAACAATGTGAATGAAGTACAGTTTTCTATTGACTCATCCTTAATCATGCGGTGGGTGACAAACTAGATTCACTCCAATTTAGGCTTAAGCAGTTTCTTGTAGCCTTTATTTTGTATGTTTTAAGAAAATGCTGTTACCACAATAAATTACACATACATGCAAAAACAGATAAGGCAAGAAAAGTAATTGATTGTTACCTCTCCTGGGGTTAGAGTGACTGCTTCAAATCTCTGGTCTCTGCTGTGCTCTTCACTTTTGTCTTCTCCACTCTCTTGTGGTCAATTACTATATTTTACACCCTTCTTTATAACTTTGCCCAGATTCAGTTACCAAGTTTCCTCATTTGTGTGTGTATCCTGAACCCATGACTAAAATGTTCTTGTGCTGAAATCACAATAACTAACCTAAACATTTTTGCTTACCCTATTAAACTTACTTTTATTTGTCTACTTCTATCATCTCTTCTCTACTGTTAATCCTATTGGCTCCATCTAGTTGTTTTCATTTTACTGGTCTGTTTTTGCCGTGGTGGGTTTTTGCTTGTTTTAGCAGGGCACTTGAAGTAAACAATTTCCTTGACATTCTGTTTCACCCTGCTATTTACACAGACCAAGGTTTTACAAAGTAAGACACAAACCAGGTTTCACACAGCCCTGAAGCTGTTTCAGTTAAATCACTAAGAGCTGTATTAGCAGAGATACATACAAGAAACTAAAATTCCTTGATATTTTCCTATAACATAATCATTTTTCTAATACACTTAGTTATAGTTTTCCAACACATAGACCAATAGTATAAATTGAGTATTGTATAGTTTATTTTTTTTACTCAAGTACTTAAGGATGTCTCTCAATTCAACCTAAAATGGTAACTGATATTGAGTGAGTCTGTTCATTTATGATTTTCAGCCTTCTATTTATGACTTCTGATGTGCTAGTCACTATCTAGACACCATTTCCTTAAATGAGGTCCATGTCAGTTTTACACAGTCCATTCTCTTTCATACACATTTTTTTTTCCGCCACAGGAACATCTAGGAAATAGAATTGTCTTTGTTGGACAACAGAGATGTAGAACTGTGTAACTGATGGCATGGCAGTTTCTGTTTTCTCAGGATCTCCCCTGATGGTTTTATATAGGTCAGGGCTTTCCCTAGGATTTTTCAGTCAAAGCAAACTGTAGCATTTATTTTGATTTCTAAAGCAGGATGGTATTTTGCCATTATTTAAATAGAATAAAAATGTTAAGGATACAAACAAGCCTTATCAGTCCTGAGGTTCATTACAGGAGTGGGTGGGTGGTGAGGTTTTGTGGCCTGCATTGTGCAGGAGGTCAGAGGAGATGATCATATTGGTCCCTTCTGACCTTAGAGTCTGACTTTGAGTCTATACTTTTACCAAAAGCCAGCTGTAAATATGGAAATGCATAGTAAGTGGTCTGCCAAACTTAACTGTGCCATGTAGTGTCACTATGAGGAAAAAATATAAAAGAATTTATGGTCTTTAAAAATAATTTATCACAAACAATAAATGTATGAACATAGCATGATGTCAGCAAACATAGCAAAGGAAAGGGTATTTTGGTGCATTAAGTATGCGTTTTCATACCCTTTAATGTGCTGGGATTTCTATAAGAGTAGCCTTAGTTCTGAATTTCCTTTGTTTGTACAGCTTATTTTGGGGTAATTCATCATCCCTCTAATGGATTTACCATTGAGATGGCTGATATATTCGTTCAGCCTTAACTCCATTTTAACTTAATTTTAAGACCAAAAACTATCTACCCATACCGGTTCTAACATTACAAGACAGGATACATTGTTTAATTCATAAGTGTACCTGGACCTTAACAAATGGAAAGATTTATCAATTTGTTGGATGGGATGCATCCTATCCATCAGAATGGTCGGTCCTTCCTGCTTCTTTTATGCTGGTACTGTGCCTCTCCAATAGTTGAAAATTCCTTTTGTTAATGTTTAAGGAAATCAGTAGATGGTTTGGCAGAATGAAAAGTGCAGTCTGAAGTGCACTGTGTTATGTGGCTCTGAAGAGCATGGGGGCTTTCTTTTGTATGTTTTTTCTTTTGGGCATTGCACACTGGTGCATATCTGCTCTGTATGTTCCTAGAACCAAAATGAAAATCAGGTTGTTGAATTTCATCAAATCTGGTGAGTTGAAATGGTTTGTTCCCCCAATATTTTTTACTGCTTCCTCATTTCCTTTAGCTAACTTTGATCAAAATTAAATAGAAATCAATTATTTCTCGGAAATTCTCTGTTTATACTTTTAAACTGATGTGGCCAGCAAACATTAGGATGTGAAAAATGTTTAACTGCTGACCTTATCAATAGTAGCACTGAATTATCCCTCCTATTCAAAAGAGAGCCTTTTTAAGTATTGAAGAATTACAGTAATTATAAAAACAGAGTCCTGCTGCACTTTTAAAGACTAACACATTTATTTATTGCATGAGCTTTCCTGTGCACAATCCCATTTCATCAGATGCATGAAATGGACACTGCAGTATGTTAGGTATATATACATTTGCAGAGAAGGATGAGTCACAAGGTCAATTCAAACAGTTCCAGAGGGGTAGCCTGTTAGTCTATTTGAGCAAACCAAGCAAGTTTGTTTTAATTCAAACTGTGTGGATGTAGGACTTCAAACAATAGATGAGAAGTGAGAATGTTAAGAGGGCCCCCTTTTAACATTAACATTTAACAAAAGGGGCCCTCTTTTAACATTCTCACCTGCTCATCTCTTTTGTTTAAAGGCCCACATCCACACAGTTTGAATTAAAACAACTTGCTTGGTTTGCTGAAATCGACTAACAGACTATCCCTCCGGAACTGTTTGAATTGACCTTGTGACTCACTCTTCTCTGTGCA
Source organism: Pelusios castaneus (assembly GCA_007922175.1). Classification (NCBI taxonomy): domain Eukaryota; kingdom Metazoa; phylum Chordata; order Testudines; family Pelomedusidae; genus Pelusios; species Pelusios castaneus. Next base: position 35,911,667 of record ML685766.1, read on the forward strand.
GTTTCCAGTTCATCCATCTGTTGAAGTGGGATTATGCCCACAAAAGCTTATTCAATAAATACATTTTGTGAGTCTTTAAAAGTGCCATAGGACTCCTTGTTTGTTTTGCTAGCACGGCTTCCCCCAGGTAATTATCATAAGAGTTTCTCTCTGTGCATCCAAATTTGCCATCTTACCTGCAGCATTTTAAATAAAACAGAGTTTATATGTACAATTACCCTTACAGAGGTTTGTGTCCTTTCTCATGATATTAGTGGTTTTGTACTTACTGTTCTGTCTGCTAAATATCACAAAATGATTTATATTACTGAGATACCTGGGAGAGGGAAGTAGGTGTCAGCACTGAATCTGGTAAGATAACTGCAAGCATGTTAAAACAAGATTCAGATCTATTTAAAAAAAAACAAAAAACCCCCCTCAAATGGCATCTTAAAATCACTTGCAAGTAAACTGAAATGCTTCCTTGGTCTTTGTGCATTCCATCTTAAGGAATATGGCACTCCCTAGTGTTGAGTCTCAGTGCAGAGTATCACAGTTTCTGTATATAATGGAATGCTGTCCTGCCCTGCCCCTGTCATAGAGAAGAAGAAACTAAGAACAGTAGGAACCTTCCTACTTTTCTACTTAGCAGATATTCTCTATTTTGCTCAGTTTAGTTTACTCTTAATTCAGCATCCCTTCTTCCAGGAAAGCAGCCTCTTTTCCTCCCTCCATGATTGGCATCAACCTTAAAACGCTATATCTCCCGCTCATCCTTCCATCCAGAATGAGATGGTCGTGCACTGTTAAATGTGGTTGGATGAGGCCCATAATCACCAAGATTAGTAGATCATTCCCTATGTTGGACCTTCATGTTGTCTTTATTGGTGCTGGACTTCACTTTCAATATACGGATTCTGTTTCCTGCTTTCTTTGCAGAAACCTTAGCACCCTCCTTCCATTCCACTGCCTCATCTACCCTCTCTGCGGTTCCCTTTTGAGTGGAGGAAATCCCTACGGGAGCTAGGGGGCCAGCAAATGTTGTGGCCTGCAACTAGATTTTGAATTGGGTTCCATTAACTATAGGTTATTTTTAGAATTGCTGCTGTTGCTATTCTCCATAAGAAATATTTATTATCTTTTTAAAAATAATTGCAACGGTGCTGGCCATGTCTCCATAGTCAAGGTTAAGTTGTTTTGCACTTAAAGATTTAATGGCTGCATGTTAGCTTCAGGATCAGTGTAAGAAGACAGGAGCTCAAGAAGAGTCCTTGTTAGAGACATTGGGACCCAGGAACTAGGAGACGGGTCTCTCCTGCCTCCTATTTACTCAGACCCGGTCTCACTGCTCTCTAAGCTAATAAGGCAATTGTGAATTAAAGAAAAAGTTTGCCAGTATGCTCTGGTGAATTTACTGTATTCTAGTGATGAAAAGTAGCACTTACTTCCAATTTAATATTGGTATTCCCTGCTTGCTTTGGTATACCTGTGAGCGCCCATACATAGCATTCTCTTTGGCTTTCTTGTTTAATGTTAATGTCTGGAGTCACTACATGGCAATCAGGTGTAAACCTACAGTCTTCCAGTGTGTTATAGAATGTCTTTGTGGACCTTGTTGCCGCTCACTAACAGATCCTTACTGTAAACAAAGCACATTTGGGAATTTTCAGTGTGCAGCCACAGGGTTCACAGAGTCGGGTAGTATATGTGGCATGCTGGTACAGTGTAGATTGACTCCTCGGTTTGCTGTACACTAAGTTATTGTGTAGATAAGGCCTTAGAAGAAATCCAGACATGCTAAGATGAAAATGCATAATTAAGGAACGTAGAGGCAACCTTGACCCCCTGCCCTATTAGCAATACCATAATGTGCAAAAATACAATGTTTTAAAAATCAGGTTAATCTAATATAAGAATGCAAGTACTAAAATGTCTTGATTGTAATCATCTGGGTAGTCCATGGCATCTTACAAGGTAGAGTTAAGGTTGTTGGTTTGTCTTATAGTACCTGTCTGCCCTAATAAATTAGGATTTCTTTTAAATGTAACTTCAAAACTGAATTTCTTTGCTCATAGTGCTTGGTTTTGGATAACTACAACATACCTGTAATGTTTTACCTTTGAGAGTACATATCGGTAATTTAACTCCATTTTTAATGCAGTTGTTGTATTCCAAGTTAGAAGTTGCTTAGTATGGAATGTAGCCAGCAATTGGCAGGGAGAGATTTGAGACTCAGTGAAGAAAAGACGCAACCACGTTAATTAAGTGAAGGGATTTTTAGGGTATTAGGTTTGAGACAGCTGTAGTGAAGCAATTACTCCAGAACACTAAAAATATTACTGTCCTCTGAAGAGCTAGGGATGGCTACCATTAGAAGAAGAGGAGAATGCTATCTGGAAAATGCTATCTGATGAAGTGGGATTTTCTCCCACGAAAGCTCATGCGATAAATAAATCTGTTAGTCTTTAAAAGTGCCACAAGACTCTGTTGTCTTTCTACAATAGACTAACACGGCTACCCCTTTGGAATTGGAAAAACCCTGTTTTTTTTATTGGTTATGCTTTTGATGCTGCCCAAAGCTACCATTTTTGCTTAATTTTTCCCAACGTCTAAAGGAAACAAAAAGCCTGCATGCGGCCATCAGGTGGACATCTAAACCTGCTAGCTGTGATCCTTGCTGCTTCATTGTTTAGCTCACATGATCTATCACGTTTAATGAAAAATATTTTTAAGGGACATGGCTTGCAACATGAATGTGAGTAAAAATCTCTGAGACCCTAACTAAAGTATAATGACAACACGAATATAAGTTTTTAAAATTCAGAACCTAGAGTTCATTTTGCTGGGGGAAAGTGAGTAACAGGACAAACAGATTTACCCTGAAAAGCTTACTGTTAAGAAGGTGACAGCAGCAACACACAATTTTTACAGGTAAGGTTAAGGATTAGAAATACTCTAGACCCGCACTTCATATTGAAACAGTCAGCGCTTTATTAATGATTTAGATATAGGCTAGACTTGAATGCCTAAACATATGCCCCCAACTGCATATTTAGGTATTTAATTTCAGGTTGGCAGTTAGAGAATTCTGGCCATAATGCATAGAATGGCATTTAAAAATTAAATATTTCTTGTTCTTCACAGTTGCTGTGACTGGCTCATAAACATTTGCCGAAGAAAGAGAGAGCTAAAAGCTCGTACAGTATGGCTTGGATGTCCTGAAAAGTGTGAAGAAAAATATCCAAGAAATGCTATAAAAAATCAAAAATACAATATCTTTACATTTATACCTGGGGTAAGGCTACTAATGATTGCTTGCAAGTGGGCTTAATTTTATGCCCTGATAGTGTCTTAAAAAAAAATAAATCTGAAGAAATAGACATTCTTATCTACGTTGTTCTTTCTGTATTTACCTTCCACTTCTTCTTACTAATGATGACTTACATCAGAGTAAGACTTCTTATTTCTAATCACTGTATTTACAAAATGGCACAGATTATAGGAATATAATGTACAGGTAATTCAATGAGTCATACCTAGAAGTCCATGCAGCTCTCTAGAAATTCAGGGATAGATGTTCCTTTGCATTTCTTTATTCCTCACTAGAAGGATTATGAAATCATCTGTGTTACCGCAGCTGATTGTGTGGAAATGGTTATTTTGTTACAGAGGGTTGACCTTAAAAGAGGATAAATAGCTGAAAGTTCATGTTGTTATGCAAGTGTCTTTAACAACGAGTGCGCATAAGAAAATACAATATATATAAATCAAATAGTGGAAAACTTTCTATTTAAATAAGAGTTGCTCTTAAATTATTTTATTGACAATGATAACAAGACCTACTTTAAAATTAATGTGCTGTGTTTTCAGCTGTTTTTATTTATTGTGGTTTTAAAAAATTATTTATAGAATTCTTTTGTGTTGAATGCATCTTTTAAACACAGATTTGTTGTTGCAGACTGTAATGTTTGCCATTTTGTATAAACAACAAAAGGTCACAGTATGGCATTTTTTTTGTTATTTAACAGAGTTGATTTCAGTCAATTTGCTTTTAGTGTTTTTTTTTTTTTTTGCATACATTAAAAATTCGTTGTACAAATGTTTTGGATAGCTGTTTTGTTGTTTTTTTGGATTTTTAAAATTTCTTATCAGTTTTACTGAAGTACAGCTTTTGAGGAGGGATGTTTCAGTGACTAAGGGGTATTGAATCAGTATAGCATGCTTTTTTATATTTCATATAAACTTTTACTAACATGTTTTTCAGTCATACTGAGTCCTTTTTTGTAATAATAAATATTCTTGTAGTTTTCCATACAGAAATACTTTGTCCTTTGAATTTAAGTAACCATGCCTATTTTATATGGAGTATCGAGTCTGTTCCTGTAGCACCAATCATCCAGTAACTGACAAATGTCTGATATCTTATACACCTTTTTATTAAAATTCAAAAAAAGTAATGGCTCCATATTTAAGACGGTTTTTTGTCAGAGTAATAAAATATCAACTGTCTAAAGCAGATAAATATTCTCGTCTTTAGTGAACCAATCCAATGCTTTCTTCCTTGCCTTAAATTATTAAACACACTCAGATTAGTTAAGCAGTGTATACTTTCATAAAGGTCACGAAGTTCATTCAGTATACGATAAGCTATTGATTGTTGTGGTTAAAAATATGCATGTGTATTACTAAGACTGTCACTAGAGTGTGATGCCTGTAAAGATGAGCTGTGTTTTGCAGTTACCTGTTGAGTGAGATAGCACAGTTCATATTCTTTCCTAAGAAGATGAAGTACTTCGAAAATCTGATATATTGGCACAATATTTTGATTTTTCAATAAAAGTAGCAAATTTTGAACTGTTAATTTATGCTAACTGGCACTTTAAATAAACCTCTGATGAGGAGGGGAAAAAAACAAACCTGATCATCCTGTTGAAGTTAATTTGTGAAATAATTCAAATGTTTTAGACATCAAATAAAAATGTTTTATGTGAGTATAAACACAATATCACTCAAGCATAGCCATTTAACATTTTAACAATTACAGCCCTGTTCGCGGCTATAAATAATTTATGTAACTTTTCTCTGTAACAGAACACATTAATAGTATTTATCAGTTAATAATAAATGTTGTACCTATTGAATGACTTCTGTTAAAACTTTCATAATGTTGTAACATGTCTGGCGCTTAGTTGTAATTGTACTGTTTGCACTCCCACCACCACCACCACACATATGAGTACAGTTTATTAGTTTCATACTGAAAATAGAAATATATTTGGAATAATTTACTAAGTAAAATATTATCAGTATTTTATTTTGACTTAGTGTCTAAAAGTAAATGTAATGTAAAACAAAAATTAAGACCCTCCTCCCCTACCACAAAATACTGCTTAGCTATACTCTCATGAGAACCTGTATTGTATCATGTATATTGTAATAAATATGGACCTATATATTAAAGCTTCTAAATTTTACTTTGTGGTCTTCTTGTTGCTCCATTTATATACACCCAAAAAGAAATGATTTTTGCCTTTGTACATGACAGTAAGGCGAAAGTGTCTCATAAAATATTCATGCCCTCATGACCCTACTGGACAGTTGTGTTTGTCATGTTGTTTCTTTCCTCTGCCTATGAATATATTTGCTTGAAGAGAGCTAAGTGATCAGAAGAGAGGGAACAAAGGTGATTGAACACCATGTTCATTAGTTCAGGTCCCAGCATAGTTCAGAGCAACCTCAAGTCTATTCTACCCTATAATAGCTAATAAATGTTCCCAGAGGATTTTATGCTTTCTGAGGCTTGTTGGAGCATAGCAGTGTTTCGACCAGGGATGCATTAGGACTGTGATCTATGCCACCTGGGAATTTTACTACCCCCAGGAGTCCTCAGCTTCCAAGTTATGGCAGCTTTGCAGTCTTTTTGTGTTTGCCCAAGTGATTGCATGTCCAAATTCAGGCCAGTTCTCTCTAGAATGAAAGAGGGGGAAAAAATACTTTTATCACTTCCTTAGTACTAATTTAAGTTTCAATTTATTTTCTGATCTTCATCTTGATATTACATATGCTGGTAAGGAATTTTCTGTCAGAATGAATTTGTGATGAAAAATTTAAAAAAAAATTTCCATTCAGAAATTATGAAAGAAAATATTTTGAGTTGAATTGACATATTTTTGTTTAACTGAACTGAAACATCTAGTTTTGAATCAAGTTAACACTAAACTGCACGTGTCTTTGGTGTTTCAATGCCTTATAAATTGTAGTTGGGTGCTTCATCTCTGTATTGTTTCATGGGGTAGGTTTTCTTGGCTGGGCTACATCTTCTGTAATGCAAGACAGTTTCTTCTCTGCTTGCCCTTTAAAGGTGAACCATGGAAGATGTGTCCAACCCATGGAACCCAGTTCATAGGGAGGAATTGAGGGCATGAGGCACGTTGGCACTACTGGCCAATATAATTAATATTGCTCTAACTTGAAGAAAAAAAATATTTTGATCTGGTAATGTTTTGACAGGTCCCTAAAATTGCAATTCGGAACTTTTCATTCAGTAAAAAATATCAATATTTTGACTCTTCATCCTGAATCAGGATGATGTAGAGACTGTAATTCCTATTTACTCTGACTCTCTGACATCTCTAGTGGCTCAATTTGTATATGTTGTTTCTTTGGTGTGCTCCAGAGCGGTATAAACTAGCCAGAGCATACAAGTGAATCTGGCCCTGCAACTTGAAATTACAAATCAATAATTTAAAGTTGATGTCCATGTTTACCAATCATTAGTAATATCACATGGTATCACATTATTCCTTGCTTAGTATTTTTCACAACTACCCCTTTGGAATTTTAAGATAGAGTTGAGGTTGAGTATACATACCAGTAATTTAAGGCAAAATACACTTCAAGGTTATTGTAATTTTCTAAAACAAGCATTATTAACTCAAGAAATAGAGTTAAGGTTTAAACAAACAAATTATGGATATGAAAAGTTAGATCACCCAAACACTGAAATGCCTTAATCAGAATTGCTTTTTCCATTTTGTTGCTACAGGGCAGATCACAGATAGTTTGGGTGAATTCCAGAGCAAACCATTGCAATGTAATTTTATCCAGATTAGATAGATGGAGATATATTAGGGATTATTTAAAATAATAGAGTTTGAAAATTCATGTCTATGATTGCAGCTGTTTATGGGTTGTGAGGGTAAGTATTCAATGATGCTCTCAATAGTGGATTCTAGAAAAATTGGTAAGAATGAACTAATTTAATTAAACACACAGTATAATTAAGTTATACTTATGCAAAAAGTAATATTTTTATTATGTACATTACTGAAATAAAATTTTAAGGGATTTTTTCTGTTTTTCTTTTGTTTTTCCTTTTAGGTTTTATATGAACAGTTCAAGTTTTTCTTGAATCTCTATTTTCTCGTTGTGTCCTGCTCGCAGTTTGTACCAGCATTGAAAATAGGCTACCTGTACACCTACTGGGCTCCTCTGGTAAACAAAATGCTGAAATAACATAGGTTTTACTATTAACCTGCTTTTGATTTTAGAATGATATATATGTACACAAAATTTTCCACCTGAATCTTGTAAAATTATTTTAGATGCGTGTGTTCTAAAATAGGGAAGGGGGCTCAATTGTTAGTTTAAACTATTACGGGTAGATGTTCCCAAAAATATTTTAGGCTCTCTGGAGCTCTGCAACTTCCTTTTCAAAATAGTTAGTATTCCCTGTCTAGCTGATGATAGCTACTGAAATATGAAACCAAAATATCACTTTTAGTACAGAACACTTGGTATGTTAATTTAGTTTTTTGTTTTTTATCAAACAATTTCAGAACTGATGTGTAGAGTATTTCTAGCATTTTATAGGTTTCATCTATATGGGAAGGTACAGTCAGAAGTTTAAAATTCTTCCATCCCTTGCATCCCAGATAATCTTCACTATTTTTTGTCTTCATAGCAACTGGAGGTAGATAAGATCTTTTGGCTGATTGGTTCTTTGACATACGATTGCCTCTCAAGAAGAGCTATCCAGAATTCCCTTCCTCCAAACTGTACAGATGGCATAATCCAGATCTCCTTTTATAGTAGGATGCTTCACAAAATTTTACATTTTCCTCTGTTTCTTCATTGTAACTCCCACCCACACCCTTGCAAAAAAGGGTTTTCTAAGGAGGGTTTAGAGGATAGCACCTCCCTGTACCTTCAGGATACAGCTACCTTACAGCTTCAGGGAGTATGACTCTCAGCTTGTGTACGCATACATGCTGAGGCTCAGAGAGAGCTAGAGAATATGAATAGTAGTGCATCCCATGGTAGTATGTATTCACAGGTTTCAGACGGGTTTATACTCAGCACAGCTAAACCATGCTGCTGTTTCCTGTGCTACCATAATTACACTACTTTTTATATCTGCATTAATTCTTATCCAAGCTATTACAAGTGTGTAAATGCAAGCTGAGAACCACCCCCTGATTTGTAGTGTAGGTGAAGGCAACAAGGGAAAGGTGAATGCAAGAAATGTCCCTAGGCTGTAGCAGGCTCACAGAGGCAAAAGTTAAGTTGCCTGTTGGTTGTAGGCAAGATCCATGCTAAGGCAGTTGAGAAGGCTGCAAGGAACTCTGCTAGCAGTTTGTGTGTTGGCAAAGTTCATACCAAGGTGGCTGAACAGGCTTCAGGAATGCTCTGATCTGAGACTAGACCCACTTTCCAGAACCAAACAGCAGTGCTCAGGAGGGTCAAATGATTGAAATACCATTCCCTGGAGAATGTGTGTCGTCTTCTCTCCCTTTCTAGCCTCCATGGGTCTCACAGGAGATTTTTCATTGGGAAACTTGTAAGGAACATGACTCTCATCTCTGACTTTTAAGACTTCATTGTAACTCTTCCATAATTCTTCCATGCCCCGTTAGGGATTTGGCCACTCTGCAAGCTTTTAAAGGGTAATACAAAATTTCAGTTCTTTTATAAACTAAGTTATTTCAACTTCAAAGCTCCCTTTCATATCTTAAAAACCTCTTGAGTCAGTTTGCAAAGACCCTGAAAAGTTGAGGGGAAATCTCTCTGAAGATTCATAAGGTAGATGGGTCTGTCTTTGCAGCCTTCTGTATATTTTGGAGGAAAAGACACAACATTTTACTAACTTGAATGAGTCCTGAAATGCCTCCTCATCTGATAGGGGTGTGGTTAATGTGGAGTATTTATTCTCTGTTAAGGTAAAATGTCTTGACACACAAGTTCATAAATTCCACATTCACTAAAAGACGTCATTGCTGTGCCTTAAGGCAGGGCATGGTATAGCCTTATTAGTAAAGGGGATGCAGCTATACAGTATGAGGAAGTAATCCTTATTTTTTTTAAACCGAATGACTACTTTTCATGATATTCTTAAGAGGTCTAATCAAAATTATCGTAACAATATGTAGAGTTCCAGAAAAATTCAGATTCTAGCTGAAATGTGTCTCTCATGTCCATACAAAATGTCCTTAACAGGCAGGAAAGATTTAAATTGTCTCCTTACTTACTTACTTTAGTGAGCTAAGACAAGTATATATGGAAGTATCAGGTGCAAACTCTCAGATGTGTTTTAAATTGATTCTGTAGTAGAATGATCTAGCATTAAACATTGCTTCCAAAAAGAAAAAGTAATATGTTGTGGTGTGGTAACAAGTCTAACATGACAATAATGTCACCTTCCTCTTTCCTTATTTCTTGGATTTATGGCATTTATTGAGGGCGAAATCTATGTGGAAAGAATTCTACATAGGTGGCTTGATAGCAGTCTAGCCTGTCAACCACATAAAAGACTTTGGGACATTTTTAGGCTATGATTGGTCAATCTTAATAATGGGTGTACATTTCTAAAGAAGGGTGAGGGCAGGCGGGTGGGGAGTCCTGAGGAAAAAGGTTCAAATTCAGGTGGTTAGGTTTTTGATTTTTTGCAACATAGGTCACGTAACTAATTTAGGATAATAATTGACAGGTCAGGTTTAGGTAACCTAAAAATAATATTTTGATAATACAATGAAGTTTGAGCTGAGTGCCAAGTATTGAGTGTAAATGCATCTCTATCTTTGTCCCCTAAACCATTCTGCCTTTTGTTACTTAGCTTCCCCTTTTTTGTGGCCATAGGATAAACTGGCTGCTTGTAGGAAACTGTTTGGTACTCCCCCTTCATAGCTGTGAATTTAATTAGGGTAATCCCCAGAAATGAGGATATCTGCAGGCAGGAATTTCACAGAACTTGGGGTCAGTCCTGTATCCGTGTTTGGAAAAATTAGTGACGAACTTCTGTAGTTAGCCATCTGTTTACCTCAGTTTACTTTTTCTTGTCTACCTTTGTTTACCAAAAAAAAGGAAATGGGGAAATAAATTAAAAAACAAAATTGATATCCTCATCACTACTGTAAGCTGGTTTGGGAGAATTGGATTTTTATTTTTTATAATTTGGATGATAACATCAATATTTATTTTTAAACATTTTTTATTTATTTAATTTTTCACAGTTGTGGGATATTGAGGGAGCAGACGATAATTAAATGACAGTAGAGATCAAGATTAAAAAAGTTAAAAGCATCATAACCTTTGCAACTTGTATGTCAAAATATGCAAATGTCCTTAAATACTAGTAATTTCTCAAACAGCATTTTTTGTACTTTCTCTATCTGTATATTTCACTTATTGATGGAAGTATTTGTGTATGTTTGTGTGTACAATGAAATTGACATTTACAGATACCCATAAAAATGTAATTATTCCAACCCTAATTTTAGCTCCCCAAAATCACTATGTGAAGGAATTCTTCTTGCACTGTAAAAGCTGTCTTAGACTTTAGTAAATGCAGTCAATAAATTGTTGGTGCATTCTTTTTAGAAATTGATAAATATGATGCCTTATGTCGACCAAGCTGTTACTTATGCCCAAGGGTATTATTTTGAGTACAGGAATGTTAGAGCATAAATTGCTTTGTAGGAGTTGAATAATTCTGATTTTATCAGCACATATTTTGAATGTCGTATAAATTATATGTAGTGGTTTATTTGAAGTATGTTAACTTTTTCTAAATTACAGATTGCATCTAAAGTTTTGTGTGTGTGTGTGTGTGTGTGTGTGAGAGAATCTGTAACTTGCTGGAATATGCCAAGAAATGAAAATTGTTCAGTGCATTTGCAGATAACTGTAGTATTTTCACTTTATCTCAAGTTTTCATAAGTTTATTTCTACAATAAAGATGAACTAGGTTGACAGAAAAGATTTATTTAAAAAAATGAACTGTCAATGTTGAAATGTTCCATAAACATATTTTGCCTTCTGTTATGTTCCTTTTAATGTATTTTTTAAAACAAAAAACCTTTCCATTTTGGGAAATATGTTATCGTTGTATTTTGAACAGGGATTTGTTTTGACTGTCACAGTGGTGCGTGAGGCAGTTGATGAATTTCGACGTTACCAGCGGGACAAAGAAATGAACTCACAGTTATATAGCAAGCTTACAATACGAGGTTGGTAAAACATATTTTTATGAATCATTAGTATTTTATAATCCATATACTGTTGCTTTGAACTTGTATTTACAAATTATTTTAGCCTAACAGTTGATAATAGGGGTATGAAATGTTATCCAAACAGGAATAATTCCATATACAATGATGAGATGTGCTTAGGGGAAGCAACGCGTTCATTTCTGCTAGCTGAATAAAGCATGTAAAATTTTAGCTGTTCCAGAAATCTGAGGGCTTTTATTAATAGCAACTTAAATGTTCCTTATCTGTTGAATTTCAGTAGTTGTACAAGGGAAAATAGTTTTTTAAAAATTTGCTACCATTTTGAAGTGCAGTTCTTCTCTGAAATTGATAAAGTAAAGAGCAACAAGTCATTAGCATTTTCTGACATGCATCCAAGAGTTCAAAGGAACTTAAGAATGAAATAGCTAAGCTGCTAACAAAAATACAGTTCTTCTCATTAAAATTTACTGTCTTCTGGCCCTGCTTCCGTAACTGATAATGCATCTGTTTTTAAAAAAGCACTGAAAGTGATTTAGGAAAGTAAACCATTGAGCAATTAGAGAATTACTCAGTTTGATCTACCTGTGGTCTGATTTGAGAATTCTATGACAAGAGGCGGGTCATTTGTGCAAAAAACTGATAAAATAATAATAATAAAAAACAACTTCAGCTGCCAGTAAATAAAGACCCTGATGGCAACATAAGTAATAGGTTTCAATCTTTTAACACAGTTTATATATTATTACCTGTGTTTGTGGCACACTCTAATGGGAGAGGTGACATTGATGATCTCTGGCCACCTTCATGAAGAGTGCTTAGTAGAAAGTCAGGAGAAGACGCATGCACTGGTGAAGATGCTCACCTGTCAGGCGATTGTGGTATTGTTTTTTTGAAAGGTTCATGGTAGAAAATCCAGATTCACAGGGGTATATTGATCAGAAAAGGTGGAAGATAGTTGGCTAGTTTCTGGCTATTCTGAAACTGGTCATCATGGTGAGTCCAGAAATCATAAAGTCCCATTTCTCTGAATTTTGCCTTCAAAACACCTGAGCTCTGGAGCCTTACAATTTCTAATCGAAAGGTACTTCAGCAATTGAATTAAGAATGTTCTTTGCTTCAGGAGGACAAGGTCCATCAGCAGAGACAACAAATAGATCACAAATAAATAAAAATAAGTCCTTTTGGAATTTTTAAATTCTCAAATTGTTTTCAAATTTTCAACCAGATAGTTTAGAAATTCTTGCATAGTTGTCATTGAAGTTTCTTCTGTAGCAGTAATATGCAATTTACGAAAGTGCATCAGCTTTCCTGGTAGATTTCAGAATTCCTCTGAAAGGCCCACGTTTTTTCAAACAAATCCCTGACACTGCTTGCACAGCCTTGGAACTGCAAGTTCAAGGATTTCAAGTGATAAGCAGGGCTGTCTTTGGGGGAGGGGGAAATGTGTGTGTGTGAGTGGGGTGATTGCCCCAGGCCCTGCGGTTATGTGGGCCCCAAGCTGTACCGTGCCCAGCTGGGGGCAGTGCAGGGCCCATGCTGTGACTCCCCCCCCCATGGCTGCGCTTTGCCCTGCCCCCGCTGCCTTTGGCGGTGAGCCAAAGGCAGCGGGGTGGGAGGCTTTGCCTGGCCTCTGGCCCTAGGCAAGCCCTCCCTGCCCCCAGGGCGGAGCAGGCAGGCCCAGGGCTAGGGCAGTTCACAGGGCCCGGCCTCTCTGGGTCTGGCCGGCCCCAGCCAGCGGTGTGGCCTCAGCCGGGGCTGGCCCCTTAACGGCGGCCTCAGGTCCCACTCCCTGGCTGGGGTGCCGGTGGCGGCAGCCTGGAGTTCCAGCTGGGGCTGTCTTGTGGCTGCAGCCTCAGCTGGGTCCTGCTCCTGCTGGCCCTGGCTGGGGACCCGAGGCTGCACTGCCGCCGGGAGCAGAGGCCCACTTCCCCACTCCAGTGTGTGTGTGTGGGGGGGGGGGTCCCCCCAGGCCAATTGGCCTTGGGCCCTGCTCCCTCCTAGGGACGGCCCTGGTGACCAGGAATATTGCATAGAAAAACTACCGTGACAGAGACGGGACATAATTAATGAATTCCAGGAACTCTCAAGTCTTATCTGTTTTAGGGTTTGAAAGAAATTCTATTATTTCTTTTTGCAATGCAAAAATCTCTCTAACATGTGCCTCCTATTCAAGCAATGAACATCACTGTGCTGCAACTGTATTCAATTCAAATGTTTTCCAAAGAGCTTTAAAAAGATGATGTTGCAAGCTAGAAGTTGAGTGTAGGTAGTTCACTAATCATCACCAATACTTTTTTTTTTACAGTTTACTGTGTAGGACAGGCCAGTTTGGTGAATGTATTTAATGAAGGGCATATCACTTCCAGATGTGAAGCAAAGCCCTTCTCTTTTCCTGTCATGGAGGGACATCCGTCTGTTTCTGAAGAGCTAATTTGTTTTCAAAAAAGTCTTCTACCTTTTCAAAAATGATCTCTCCTGTACTGTAGATTTCTAATGATATTAAGCATGAAAATTCTTGTTTGAAATTTTCACCATGATAAAATCTAATGGTGATAGCTGGGCAGCATCATTTAAATTTCTTGATTCGTCTTCTGCAAGAGACATTTATTTGTTTTTTTTTTTTTTAAATTGGAAGGCAGTGCTGACAAACAATCCTTGCAAACTACCTCCAGTCTTCTCATTGCTGTCAGATCAGATGGGGGAACTTGCTTCACATGAATCACAGTGTCGTCTTTGTTTTTTATCTCCACCAAAAAGCTCCTCCAGCATTTCCAATGTTCATTCCGTCACAAACTTGGCCTCCAGGAAAGGCTTTTTCTTTTTAGCTATTCCCAACATTAACTGAAGAGAAGCATCTGTTGCTTTTTTCTTGTATGGTTGCTAATGTTGTGAGAATGATATTTTAAGTGTGATACAAAGACTTCAGAGTTTAAATTTTGTCATGTCTTGTGATGCAACCGGAAGGATAGCCTGCATTGACGTTACTGTGCATTGATTCAATGTGGTGCATCATATTGCCGACCTTGCGGATGGATGCAGTGGCTTGGCATGGTAAACACATGGGTTTTGTATTTAAATGAGGTGGCATAATAAAAAGAAAATCCACTGTGCAGTTTGGGTTAAAAGTGGTTTTGCTGTTGACTTTACAACATTACTCCCACACATGTGTTCTTGGCTCCATTTCCATCACAAATGAAAAATGGCAGTCTCTTAGCTCAATTTGAGCTGATGTTATTGAGCAAACATAAGATCCAGTAAGCAGTGCTTTAGTTTGTGCTGAGGAAACTTTAGACTTGGCTGTTCATAGCCTGAGCACTTCTAGGCTCCCGGCCAGCAGCCAGTTCCATCCGGCTGCCCAGTTTACTAGCAACAGTGCAGAGGTAAGTGCGGCAATACCATTCTATCCCATCCTTTCTTCTACCCTGCTGCTGGTGTTGGCGCTGCCTTCAGAGCTGGGTGCTGGGCTTCCAGCTTCTGCTCTCTGGCCACTGAGCCCAGTGCTCAGTTTGTTCCAGGGCCTCCCTGAGCTGAGCCCCGGAACCTCATTCATTACAAATTAAGCACTACAAGTAAGTCACTAAGGAACTCATAGACAAATGGTAGGCATTGTATCACTACTTGTCAATTTAAGTAAAAAAATTTTTAAGGTGAGCTGGTGGGCCCACAGGAAGCTTTGGAGGGCCGTTTTTGACCATAGCCATCTACTGAGGATCACTTCCATAGAGGATCAATACTGAGTATTACGATTGAAATGACATGGAAAAATAAAAATAGAAAACTCCTACGTGAACACCTGGTGGGGACAAAGCAGCACAGCTTCAGAAGAGGAAAATCCTATCTCTTTAATCTACTAGAAATCTTTTAAACATGTCAATAAAATAGTGACAATGAGGAGACAGGGTGACTTTGCTCAAGACTTTCAGAAAGCTCCAAAAAGTTGAATCCCTCACAAAAGCAGGAAAAGAAATGAAGTAGTCGTGAGCCGAAATATAAAATACTGTCAGCCAACAGCTTGTTTAGCAACACGTGTTTAGTCATATTTAAGATTTTTTTTATAGGCTACACCCCATCCACCCAAAACCTAAATATCACAGAAATAAAAATTAAGGGGAAACTTACTCATTCCTTTCCATGTTCTTGTTGCCTACAGTGCTGGTGGTAAACACTGGGCTCCTCAAGACTCTTGCTTTCAGCAGATACCCAAAAGCAATACATAAATCAGCTTCACTAATCCTTCATACTAATGAAAAACCTTGTGACATCATAATCTTCTATGTCAATCATGCTACTAGAGGGGCACATCTGTTATTTCATGTGTTCAGTAATTTATTTTGCTTTAGTGTAGCAGAGGTCACGGTTAAGGTTCTGTATTAGAGTGCAAGTGTTATCAGTAGTGTTGTTCGCAATATGAAGATGGCAAGGAATATACAAGGTTTCTAAACCTTTTTTTATTTTTATGCTTTTAAGGTATATAAATATAATTTTTATTTACTAACTTCCTAGTTTTTTTAGCACAGCTTTGATGGGTTCCAGTGTCAGGGAGAAAGGGACTTGTACTTGCCTGGAATCGGAGGAAGAAACCACACTTCTGAAGTTGCTACAGTATGTGAACCCTCCTGAAGAGTCAGAGAAGCTCTGACATGCCTTTCTTTGTGCCCCTAACATTTTATCCCCATTTAAAAGCAACTAAAAGTAAACCAAGAGCAAATCTCCATATTCAGCAGCGATGATATAACATATCAGCTGGAGGAAACACGAAGGAACCTGTGTAACCACTCATCTCCTGAAATGCTTTTTGACCTCTCATGGATTTCTGGAAATTGAATACAGCAAAGAGCAGCTGTGGGAGTGTACATGCCTGCATTACACCAGCGACTCTGCCAGTTGCTCTGCATGTTGCTTGGCAGCATGAAGCATATCTTTTGACATTCAAACGTGCTAATGTGGGACACTTACATGTGTGATGCCTGCCCTCTTGGCCTATAATATATATGAATTGATGAATTCCAGAACTAAATGCTTCTGCTAAAGAGCTGTGCTTTCAAAATGAGAGATCAGACATACATTCTGTGCATTAGACACATAGGATAACGTATAACATATACACTGATGGATGGGTTGCACAAGCAAAATGTGTGGCTAGTGACTGAAGCATGAAATTTTAGTGATTCAGGCCATAATTTACAGAGCATCATAGTTAAATTCAGAACTTCTTTTAAAGTGGCCTTTTGACTGCGTGAATCACATGTAACACTACCATCATGGCTTATAAATCAGCAGCAGAGTCTGAACCCCTTGACCTTGAGATCTCTAGTTTAGTTTGAGCCACAAGACCCATTTGGACCAGCTACTGGATGAGGACTTGACGAACTCTTTCAGTGGGTAATACAACTCAGCAGTAGACTATTTGGGATCAAGACTCCTGGAATTATGCTCTTCGAGTGGGAGAAATGTGTTTTATAGTGATTAGAAAAAAAAAAAAAAACTGGTTTAGTTGCCGGTCACCGGTACATACTTTTACAAGTCATTATGGTGTATTTCGAGATTCCAGAGAGGTTGCAAAATTTGAGCAAGTAGTTCTACAGTTGTTCAGGTAGACTCTAAAACCCTCTTCCAGACTGAAGTGCTTGTGAGTCACATGAAATGTAATGGGCATGTGCAATTCCCTCGAAGAAGAAAAAATGGTTACTAACCTGTTCTGTAACTGTTTTTCTTGGAAAGGTGCTGTACATGTCCATTCCTTGTCCCATACGCCTTCCCCTCTATATAAATTCTCTATTACATAAGAAGGAACTGCACTGTGTATCACAACCTTCAGTATATAAAACAGGTAATGAGCTAAGAAAATGATTATAGCCATGGAAAACCTGCTTTGTGAAATGAGTTTTAAAAGATTAGGGGAACTTAGGTTAGACAAGACTATAATAAAGAAGGTGGTGATAAAGCAAAAGTAGGAAGACTACAGCTGTGGGCCAGATGTGGCTCGTGTGAACTTTTCATCCAACCTACCTGCTGGGTCTGGCAAGAGCCCAGCAGCTGCTCCCTGTGCCCAGTCTCACTTCTTTCCCACCATGTGGGCCCAGGGGCACCCTGGTCGTAGTGCAGCCACCGTTCCTCTCCCACTGAACTCTGGCTGGAGTACAGCTCCTGCTCTCCCAGTGGCACCCTGGCTGGAACGTGGCAGCCTCCCCTCCCTTCCCAGTCCCACGCCTTCCCCTGCCTGTCTTTGACCTGCATAGACCTCGATGTGGTCCTCAGGTGAAAATGTTTGCCCACCCCTGATGTAAAGATATACAAGATAAAAAAGAGACTAAGGAAGATAAATCCTTTTTCACCCTCTCCAATAATACAGTAACAGTGGGGTCATTCAGTTATACTGAGATACGAAAATGTAAGATTGGCAAAAGAAAATGCTTTTTAAAAAAACGAATACAATCTGTGGATCTCATTGCCCAAGAAACAGCTGTGGCCAAGAGCACAGCAGGATTTAAAAAGTTTATCTTTGTAGAGAGAGGTTTATGTGGACTATGAGGAAAAACAGCAATTACATTAAAACAAACAAGGAGTCCTGTGGCACTTTTAAAGACTAACAAATTTTGTTTATCGCATGAGCTTTTGTGGGAGAAAATCCCACATTGTCAGACACTTGAAGATGGGTATTTTACAGAATGGGAGGAAAATAGTCATTTATTTTATTTAACACGGCTATCCCTTTGGAAATTGTCAACATGAAAAGCACTGAATACAGCCGTTCGAAGTGAGATGAAGTTGGATTTCCTTCCACGAAAACTCATGCGATAAATAAATTTGTTTGTTTTTAAAAGTGCCACAGGACTCTTCGTTTGTGTTGCTGAACTAGTTTAACACGGCTACCCCTTTGGAACTTGTCAACAATTACATTAGACACTTACACCTTTCAATATAATTAACAGAGGCATTATTTAAGATATGGCCTGTAGAATTTTTATTAACAATGATTCATGAGAAGGAATAAATTCAGTTTTGTATTCTAGATTAAATGTGCAAAACTAATCATTTGAAAATAAAATATTTTTGTTAATGGAGCAAAGTGGATCTGATCTTAAGACTCGGTAAAGCATGGATATTGGTGAGATTTTGACAGTTACTTTTTCCAAATAAAACTGCACTTTAAAAATGTTGCTTTTATATAGCATCGTCTGTCCAACAATTTCAAAGGACTGTACAAACGTATAAACTTTAGCATGCTCCTATTAGGTAGGTATTCTCTCTCCCGTTTCAAAGATGTGAAGAGAGGTTAAACAGATGGCCCATGTCATGTAAGTTGATATGTCAGAGGATTGGATTCAGGATTCATCAACTCCCACGAAAGCTCGTGCAATAAATAAATCTGTTAGTCTTTAAAAGTGCCACAGGACTCTGTCACTTTTCCTAATGCTCCTTTCCTCCCCTTTGCTTTTTCATTCTTAAAATAATTTTTAGCTGGTTCTTTTATTTTGCAATAATATTGTGTTGCTATGCAATTTATTGTTGGGTTTAAAATACATACATCAAAAAAGAAGCTATTTCAAGGCAAATTATGTATGAATACCTCTCTACTTCTTTCTATAGAGTGTTGTCATAGTCAAACATTTTGTTTTCAACACTTGTATGTTGATATGCATGTAAAGACGTATCTGTTCCGTAGTGTGAACTGAAAAGTACAATGCTAACAATGTCAATTTAGGATCTGAAGACCTGACTGTCCTATGTTGTTAGCATAAGAAAAGTCAACTTTACAGAATGCTGGTCTCCTGTTAAGACTTGCTGAAGTTTTGGACCTTGGGTTTTTAATCAGACAATGTCTTGAATCAGAGTTCTTTGTGTCAGTGGTACTCACTGCTGTATACTAGACTGCTTGTTCTAGAAACAAAATATTTCAGCCTTAGCTATTAGTTTCATATTTCATTTCTACTCTAAAGATAAGGAGAATCTGGATCTGATTAAAAAGTGCTATTTAAGATTAGTCGTCTTTGTCACTCCCTTTGCTTAAGGAGATTAAATGTCATATGGTAGATTCTTGGGTTTTCATAGATAGGTGAGCCGATGGTGCTCTTGTATTCCACATCCTTTACATGAACTCACTTTCTCAGGTGTCCCTTGACTACTACTTCCTCTGCTTTTTTTTGAATATCTTAAAGTGGTTTCTACATTTTTAAAAAATTTTATTTTCTTATCATAGTCTGTTACCAAGATTCTTGCTAAAAGTAATTTGTATTCTACATAGAAAAGGCCACAGACCCTTAATAGTTCTTCAGACTGCCTCGACTTAAGACAGGGAATGACCAGACCTGTCAATCTCTGGCAGACTGGAAGTGGCCCAGCCAATGAAAAGTCCATCAATTTTGTTCTCCTCCTTCAGCTTAAGGGATGCGTTTTCTAGACATCCCTGGTGCGGAGCAAAAACTGATGCATGTAAAAGTGATCAAGTCTTTTCCAAGCAATGTAGCCAGGTTTCAGTTTTGACTATGGGCTTTTTTCCTACCTTTTCTCTCATTCAATTAGGTACTGCAACAGCTACTGCCTCTTTTGCACCTCTTTATGAGCAAAAATAGCAAAAGAATAGAGAAACTAGAAGGCAGGTTTTTCCTTTTCTTATGGAATGTATGGATGGAGTCCCAGCCTTCCTATGTGGATTGAGTCCTACCCTTAAGTTCATATTCTGAGGCTTAAAAAGCTTCTTATCTCCCAAATCCATTTTATGCTAGATTGAAGAAGGGGCATCTTGCCTCAGAGCAGTCAGCTCAGGTGGAGAAGTGTACAGAGGCAGGTTAATGTTGGCGGATGAAATTCAGTGTTGATAAGCACAGAGTAGTGAAAACATAATTCCAACTATACATACAAAATAAGAGGTCTACATTAGCTGTTACTGTTCAAGGAAAATGTTTGAGCCAAGGTAGATAGTTCTCTGAAAACAGTCTGTTTACTATGTAGTGGCAGTAAAATAAATAAAAAAAATAACAATGTTGGGAACCATTAGCAAACAGATAATAAGACAGTATATATCATAATGCCAGTATATAAATCCATGGTATACCCACACCTTGAATGCTGCATGCTATTCTTGCCACCCATCTCAAAACAATGAATTATAATTGTTGTGCTTCTAGAGTAGACCAACCCTTAGTATCCATTATTTGTCTTGCACCAAAAAAATTCTTTCTTCTCTGTCAGTACATATTCTTTCTGTAAACTATGATGGTCATGCATGATGCAATGTCCCTGCTGTGTTTTGTGGTGGTTTATATGTGTCTCCCTGCAGACTCTCTTTATATATATTCAGTTGTTTAAAATAAAAACAATTCCCTCTTTTTCCAACTTTTTAAAATCATTTTCCAAGTTGCAATTATATTTCCTTGCACTGTAACATAATATCCAACAAATATTGAGGTTTCCTTAAGGAGCCTGTATGATTTGTCATAGAGGCATCTCTTTAACTCTGTAATCTTAAGAATTATGTTCTATGTAGTAATGTTTACCTCTATAGAGGGAGGGAATTTTAACTTGTATTTCAACTGATATTTTTATTAGTTACCTGTAGGGCTACATAATTCTGAAATTTTCTTGACTTGCTTAAAAGTGCTACTAGCTACTTTGGTTTCTAGAGAATAGAAAACTTTAACTGACTTGTATGATTATTGTGCTGTGGATATACATCACTGCTTTGTTTTTCTTTCTGGCTAACTTAAGAAATTTTTTCCCTCTGTGGAAATGTCGTCATTTTGTAATTTTAGTTGTTTTATAATATTTTGCATAGATCCACACTTGTAGGACTTGAAAACCCACTTGCCAGAGGTGTGTTTTTAAAAAAAAAAAAAAAAAAAAAAAAAAGTGACAGAAGCTTCCAGTTTTTGCAGAATTTAAACTCTTAAATTAAAAAAGAAATCTTTTTTTTGTGGTTAAACAGAATCTGTCAAACGTGATAGCTTCCTCAGTCTGCAGACAGAAAGCCCTACTGGAAGTGGTGCTGCTGCTGCTTAAAACTTTAAGGAGCCACAATGTGAAACTAATAGAACTCTAATCAGCATAATTTCTATTGTTCAGAACCACTTGGGACAATTTAAAGTGTCAAGAATCATGCCAATTTCATTTCTCTGCTTGGGACTGCTGTGAACAGCAGCAGAGACAAGCACTGGAACTGCTTATTGGAGTGAGGACTCTAAAATATAGGTGCACAACCTGCGGCCCCTGGGGCGCATGCGGCCCGCGAGCATGTACTGTGCAGCCCTCTGGGCGCGGAGTGAGTGGGGGGATCCTGTGATGTGAGACCCCCTCCCCCACCCCCCAACAGCATGTTGCATTTGTGGCCCTTGAGTGGCCTTAGAAAATGCAATTTGGCCCTTGGCCAAAAAAGATTGTGCACCCCTGCTCTAAAACCAGGGTGGAGAACAGGGACCCTTTTTCTTCCCATTGTTTCTAGCAGACAGAAGACAATGTGAGTAAGTGTAGTCAGGTTGTATCTTCCATTGTATCAAAAAAGAGGCAGTAGACTGGGAGAACATATAGGAAACTCCTTCTCCCTTGATTTTTAAACTGGTTACACATACTCATAAACTCCATATGAAAGATGGAACCTGAAAGGAAGTCCCAGTGGCAGCATTCTAATAGAAATACTAATATCCTCTCCTTGGATTTGCCTGTAACCTTCTCCCCCCCTCCCCATTTTTCATAAATACTCTAATTAATAGGTTGAGAACTCAGGTTAAATTTTCAAACACTGCACTCATTAACACTTTCTGTTTGAGTTTTGCGATATTAGTGGTTAGGGACAGGGACTATGACCAGCTCAGGAAGGGACAATCCTTAAAATAGAGTACAGTGTGCAAAAAATCATGTAACCTCATGTCATATTATTGGCAAATGCTATCTTTAGAAAAAAGCTGCAGAGCTGCTGCTTATATTTGTGTTAGAGTGTGTGCGCCAGAAAAAGATGAATAGTTTCCTGTCTATTACAGCTACTGCATATTTTGGTTACCTTGTTTTTAGGGTCTTTGGTAGGAAATACTTGTTAGCACATATGAGATATTTATTAGTTTTTCAAATCATTGCAATTCACTTCAAAATACTTTATCTTGAAAGTGTAATGAATTATTATAGACACTTATTTCTGTGTTCTAGTTCTGCGTAATTCTGCATATCGCTTTAGGGGAAAGGCTTGCGCCTTGGTGGACTATAAAGTCTAGATGCGCAGCCACTTCTGACAGCTTTGGACTTTTTATTGATAATTACACAGATGGCAAAGCGTGTTTTAGCTAGTGAGATGTTTTTAGAGGGAAAAATAGTTTGCAAAATAATTTATGCAGTGAACATGTTTTTTTTCTCTGAATGTGTCTTCACTAAGATGTAATATTGCATTATTTTAATGTTCTCTGAAATGGTATATAATGACTCTTCCTTCTGACAGACTAAGGAAAGTATTGTTTGTAGATGTCTCAAGGTTTTAAACCACCTTTTATGTTATTGAGCCACGTTCTACTAATGTCTTTTAACAGGACTTAGCTATGTCCTATCTGTCATTCAAATTCATTTTGAAGAAATAATAGTCTGTGATCTACAGACCAAAGTTTAAGCATGCTTTCTTCAACTATGACCATAAAATACAGAATTATAAATGTATGTGCAGGAAAGGGCAAGTCACGAGGTCAGTTCAGTCTTTTTCAGCAAACCAAAGAAGTTATTTTGATTCAAACAGCGTGGAACAGTGAATGTCAGGGTGAGCACATTAGAAGAGGGGAAAATTACCTATTCAGATCTAATCTGATGGTGTCAAATTTGCATATGAACTCCAGCTCTGCAGTTTCTTGTTGAAGTCTGATTTTAGAGGGTTTTTTTGCTGAAGCACTGTAACCATCATGTCTTTTACAGAATGTCCAGGAATTTGTGTCCATTTATTCTTTTGTGCAGAGTCAACCCAGATGGCCAATGTATAAGGTAGAGGGGCTTATTATTTATTCCTTTCTTACTGATTCTCAGCATTTTGTTAGCTTATTTGACTGCTGCTGCACACAGAATTAATATTGTAAGAGAACTGTCAACCATGACTTCAATATCTCTTTCTTGAGTGGTAATGGCTAGTTTAGACTCCATCATTTTATATGTATAGTTGGGATTATGGTTTTTCAATGTGAATTACTTTGCCTTTATCAACACTGAATTTCATCTGCCATTTTGTTGTTCAGTCACCCAGTATTGTGAGATCCCTTGCAACTCTTTGCAGTTGTTCCACACTGTTTGAATCAAATAAATTTACTTGGTTTGCTGAAAAAATCTGAACTGACCTCTTGACTTACCTTTCTCTGCATCCCCTTCTATATTAGTTTCCATTTCATGTGTCTGATGAAGTGGGATGTTACCCACAAGAGCTCATGCAATAAATACATTTGTTAGTCTTTAAAAGTGCCACAGGGCTCTTTGTTTTAAATTTAGACTTGACTATCTTAAGTAGTATCATTTGCAAATTTTGCCACCTAACTGTTTATCCTTTTGTCCCAGATCATTTGAGTATGCTCCCAGTACAGGTCCATGGGGGACACCACTATTTACATTTCTCCATTGTAAAAACTGACCATTTATTCCTATCTTTTGTTTCCTATCTTTTAACCAGTTAGTGATCCAAGAAAGGATCTTTCCTCTCATTCTGTAACATTTTACTTTACTTAAGAGCCTTTAGTGTGGGATCTTGTCAAAGGCTTTCTGAAAATTTAAGTACACTATATCCACGCCATCACCCTTGTTCACATGTTTGATGATCCCTTCAAAGAAAGCTGGTAGATTGGGGAGGCGTGATTTCCCTTTACAATAGCCATGTTGACTCTTCCCCAACAAACTGTATTTATCTACATGTCCTATAATTCTGTTCTTTCTTATAGTTTCAGCCAGATTGGCAATGAAGTTAGGTTTACTGGCCTATAATTCTGCAGGTAACTTCTTATGAACAATAAAGTTTCCAGGATTTGTTAAGACTGTGTGAAATGTGAAGGTTCTACCCTACAGAACTGAGATTGGCTATAGGTGCCTCTTGCTTGCCTAAAATAACCCCATAGACTGTGATGATTTTTCACTTTATTCTTTCACTTGTGAGACTTAATGACCTTTGATCTTTCATGTTTTAGTGATAGCTATGTACTTTTGGGGGGAGGGGAGGGAGAGAGGTAATGCCACCCTGAGGAAATTCAGAGCTTTGAACTGAATAAAAGTGCTATAAGTGACAGCA
>ML685766.1:35936393-35978470 GCA_007922175.1 Pelusios castaneus
CTGGCACATCACCAATCAGAGCTCAACTGGGATTGGCTGGAGTGCTGCTGACCAGGCAGATTATAGCAGCAGCTGCAGGGATTGATCATAAAAATAGAATCTGCAGCTGCTGCCAATCTGCAACAATGGGGTTGTGGATAGCCGCAGATCCATTTTTGAGGATTGGAGGTTGGATGCGGATTCTATTTTTATCTGCCCAGGGTGCAGTCACTGCAGCTCTAGGAGCCCCAGCAACTCCCCCCAGCAGCCCTTCTATACTCAGAGCAGGAGCTACTGTGAGGCGGGGCTGGTGCACATGCAGATGGACATAAAACCCAGCATGCGGATCCCGAATCGGATACAGGCTGGCACTGAGCGGATGTGGATCCACATTTTTGTATACGCGCAGAGCTCCACTAATTTGACTGCCACTGAAATTTTAAACCATTATTACTTTAGTGTTTAAAAGAAACCGGTTTTCAAAAATTGCTTAGAACATATTTAATGCTAACATCAATCCTGGAAATATTTACTTACTCACATGAATTACATTGAATTCAATCGGATTGACTACTGGCATAAAGAGGATTACACAGATAAATAAGGATTTGCAGAATTGGGTCCTTTGGATTCTAATTTGGTTTTCATTTTTGTTTAGTTTAATTACACTAGGGCTTGGCAACACCTGGCACGCATGCCAAAAGTGGCACGTGGGCTAAGCCTGAGCGGCACGCAGCGCTGCTCAGGCTCCCCCGCTACCCCATGCGGCTTGGGGCTACAAGAGCTGCGTGCTGTGGCTCTAGGCCCCCACTGGCCGCACTTCCCCGCTAGGGAGCGCAGCCAGCAGGGAAAAAGAAGCTGCTGTGTGGGGTTGCTGTCCCCGCCCCCTGCTGGAGAGGAGTGGGGCGGGCGGGTCAGCCTGCCCAGAACCACCGCAGCCAGCAAGCCAGCCATGGCCGGGAAGAAAGCGGGTCGGCCTGTCCAAGCTGCCGCTGCTGGCAGGAGCCGGCCCCCGCCGGAAATAGGAGTCCGTCGGGTTGGCGGGAGATGGTCCCGCCCTCGGCCCAGGCCAGGAACCGGGCTCCGGCGGGAGACAGCCCCTGCTGGGAACCGGAGGCCTCGTCCTTCCCCCTTTTGGCCCTGCTCCCGGCACCTGCTGCTGGTGCAATGGGCAGGGCTGGCACGGGGGCCGGCAAAGATTGCCGACCCCTGAATTACACACTTGTATTAATAGCCTACTTTCTATAATATTTATGTTCCTAGTCAATATTTTAAATGCTAATCTATTGTTTTAATAAATCTATTTGTTATTACCTTTTTTATACTTTTTTCTTGTATAGTGCAAGAATTCACTTGTGTTCATTCCCAAAAAGGATGTTGTATTTTTAATACATGTGAGCAAGAGTGATAATTATCGGTGATTGTGATAGTAAGCGATGACATTTGAATGGAAAAACATGTTTGTAGTAGTCTAGCTATTTTGGTTCTTGACCTTTTATATATAAAATATACATAAAATTCTATGCTTAGTTAGTTATAGCTAAACTTGATATTTGTTAGAGTTCTTTCTTGTATGAGGATATACATAGCTGATGTGGTGATCTTTTTACTTTCCAGGTGCATCTACATGTTGGTTTTTGTCCCTCAGGAAAGCAACATTGTCTGGTGGTTTAAGCATAGGGCCGCAATTCAGGAACTCCTGAATTCTTAATTTGGGCCCTCCAGTGATTGATTTTTTGTGGCACTGGGCAAATCACTTAATCTCTCTCTCTCATCCACCCATCAAAAAGCAGTAATGACACTTACCAAACTTACTGATTCCAAAGGGGTAGCCATGTTAGTCTATTGCAGAAAAACAATAGAGTGCTTTGGCATTTTTAAAGACTAACAGATTTATTTATCGCATGAGCTTTCGTGGGAGAAAATCCCACTTCGTCAGATGCTTTGAAGATGGGAAATTTACAGAATGGGAGGAAATTAAATGCGGGGGAGTGTATGACATAGGATCAGGTCAGGCTGTAACAGCAAATCAAAATAGGTGTTAGGATTCAAAGACTGGGGAACAGCACATAGATGAAGGTGAGGTCAAATCACCTGTTGTAATGAGAGAAAAATCCGTAGTCCCTGTTTAATCCCAAGGCAACTGAGTCAAATTTGCATAAATTTGAGTTCTGCAGTTTCTCTTTGAAGCTGATTTGTTATTCATCTGTTTAAACACAGCTATTAGCAAGTCATTAATGGAGTTACTGGGTTGTTGTGAGGAATTACCAGTTCATGCTTGTAAAGTGTTCTCAACATTTATGTAAGCTATTTAAATTTTTAGATCTTTTTTAAAATATGAGTTTAAATTTAATAGCAGTGGCTGGACTGACAGCTCTGGAGAGTGAAGTCCTCTAACTTCAGACAGGTAAAATATAGAGTGCAGCATTGCAAACTTCATGACGTAGAAGTATTTCTTTGAGGTGAGAGAGGAGTAATTGGCTATAGCCCTTGAAATCTTGGTGTGTCTGCTTCACTGTTACTGCCAGCTTTAGTGTCAGTCAGTGTCTATTGCAGCAATGACTTTTGTGGTTGTATAAAGCTGCCCAGTTGTAACTGGCCTTTTGTTTAATAACTCATTTCAGTTAGGGCACTGTGCAACAATACAGGTAATTAGTTCAGATCCTGGCTAAGTTAGAAGTGTTATATATTAGATGAGTTGAAAGAGTTCATATGTTTTCTCAGTACGATTTCAGCCGTGGTATTAGTGCAATAGATCATATATAAGCATCTTCTACTTCTTTGTTCATGTAACACCTGGTTATATTAGTATGATAAATACAACAGCATGAATATGTAAATATATTATTAGGATAAATAATTTGGTAATAGTCAGCCAGTTTAAAGCTACTTATTTTAAAATACAGGTTAATGTTAACATTTTTTCCCAAAACAGTAGTATTATCTTGAAGTACAATTTGTTTTCTTGTGATTTTTTTTTTTTTTTTGCTGATATTTCCTTAAGTTGATTAAACTTCTCCTTTTTTTTAAGGTAAAGTGCAAGTTAAGAGTTCAGACATACAAGTTGGAGACCTCATCATAGTGGAAAAGGTTGATGCTTTTTAAATATATTTTAGACAATAAAGATGCCAAATATTAACACTTACGCTGACTGTCTTTTGAAATAGAAAAAAAGAATAATGAAATATTAATTACTTAGTTATTTTAGATCAATTTCATTTTTTCACAATTTGCAAGCAATTTTGTTTTTCCTCTGAATTTAATTAATCCTGATTGAATATAAATATATGCATTTATATGTAGAAGTAATTTTATTTCCTTTCACAATAGGAATTATTGAGTAAATGTGCAAGGTCTGTTATGTAAGCCTTGAGAACAGATGATCATTATGGTTCGCTTTTGGCTTTGTTTGTTTGTTTTTTGTTTGTATCTTCCCTGGCAATTTAAAATTCTTGAATATTTCCCAAATAATATGCCTCCTAAATTTTGTTTGCAGATGTTTCCAAAAAAAATTGTCAGTACGCATCTTCGCTTGGCATCATCTGGCAAATGGCAGTTTGGCAGCGAGCCCTCTATTAAACTTTCTTTATGTCTACATTTTTCCTAAACTCCCTCTTGGAAATTATTCTTCCTCCTTTCTTACTGCATAGAGTATCATGATTTCTGACAAAGCAGTCCAAGAAGCCCTTGGACCTATTCAGTTTCACTCCAGACTGCTCACATACCTTCCCCCCCATCTCTTTTTAAGGATCTCATTCATGAGAAAGGACTAAAGGTGGAAGTGATTTCCTTCCTCTCTGTGCACAGTGAAAGCTGCTCATTAGTAGTTAGAGAAGGGATTCAGTTTCCTTCCTGTTATTTCCCCATGCCCAAGCAAAAATACTTCTTTCCCTAAGTCCATAAGATTAGGTTACAACCCTCGATTTAAAATGGTACTTACTGGCACATTTTTGTTGGACCACTCAATTGAAACTGAAAATATGTGAGGTTCTGTGTAATCAATGACCATAGTCAGTGTAAAGCACTTTCTGCTTTTAGCACTTCCAACTCTCAGAACTAAATTTCTGGCAATGAGAGCTTGAAATAGCAAGCATGTACCCTTACCTGGACGCTAGACCTCACTTTTCACACGTTTTTTTAGACAGCCCTAAAGATGTGCAACAAGTCCCTCCTAAGAGGCTGAAAATCAATCGTGAGAAGTCCATGTTGGCTTTGGCTCAGATTATGAATTCATAGGCACTTTACTGAGCTCAGTCTGCAACTGCATTGTACATACCACAGGACAGATTTATGGAAATTCAGATCAGTGCCTTCTATAAGGAAGGTTTCATGCATTTCAAAATAAACTGAATTGAAACTCTGCAGCAAGGCTCCAGGATTCATCAATACTCTGGTGTTACAGATAGAAAATTGTGTGACAGCTTCATTAAAAATTAAGGTCTTAATTTAAATGTGAAAATAAATAATAAAATAGCCTCTGAGGTACTAGATTTTTAGAAGAGGTCAGCCAGATGTAGACATCTAAATGCAGTGGCCAGATTGTTGGAAGTGGTCAACACCAGACATTCCCATAGCTCCCAATAATGGTTGTAAACCTCTGAAGGTGAGTAGTAAACTGATTTAAGTATCTCCCTGGAAGGCTTTGCATAGATTTAACAAATACTTTTTTGTTCAGTTGGTGCAAGTTTCGTGTGTAGACCAGTGCTTGTGAAGACAGTTCC
Source organism: Pelusios castaneus (assembly GCA_007922175.1). NCBI lineage: Eukaryota > Metazoa > Chordata > Testudines > Pelomedusidae > Pelusios > Pelusios castaneus. Next base: position 35,941,094 of record ML685766.1, read on the forward strand.
GCATGTATTAACCTTAAGAAAAAAATTTAATCTTCCTGATTTTGAGGACTAGACATATAATGATCAAGCTCTCTAGAATTCAATAGCAAATGTATGTCTCTTCTGTGATATTCACCAAACCTATGAAAAATATATAATTCCCTGTTAAACTTCTTAGACTTTTTGTGTGATTTATATAGAAACCTACTGATTCAATTCCTGTTACGTTTTGTTGGATTTTATTGTATATTAGGAGTTTTGTGTGGAAATTTGTACTGACAGTATTCCATTGGAAGTGTTAGGAACTTACCTAGTCACAGCATATCACGAGATTCTTACTAAACTCACTTTCCTCACCCTCCTTGCTTGCTTCAGAATCTTTCATGTGCATTTTTATTGAACTGAGAGAAATTAAAGTTGGATTAGCACTTGCACTATTTATATCATTTTGGGTCTGAACTTTTGCTTCTGAAGGGAAGCATACACAAGGCCCTAATGACTACTGCTTCTCCTCCAAGTAGTGTCCCCGTGGGTGCTCCACTGATGGTGTGAGCACGCCCCCACGCTACGGATCGGAGAATCTTCCAACTATGCTTGTCGGGGCCACATGAGCACGAGGCGCTTGTTTCGCGGCAGTTTGGCACCCTTTTGCCCCCCCCTCCAGTTCCTTCTAACGGAGCCCAGCAGTTCTCCTCGGCTCGTCACACGATTCTGGGACACCTAACTCGTGATTCCTTCATTGTTTTCCCTCTCTAGTTTCTTAACAAAAAACAAAAACAAACAAAAAAAATGGTTTTTATTCACTTAAACCACCTCATCGACCATGCCAGGATCCCCGGGCTTTAAGAGGTGAGAGCTTTGCCAGGATGCCATACCAGCGTCGGACGGCCATCTAAAATGTATAAAATGCCTTGGGGAAGAACATAATCCATCAAAATGCCCCCATTGCAAAAATATGATTACAGGAGCTAAGCGCGACCAAGAACTCCGCCTGAAGCTTTTTCTGGTGGAAAAATCCCTTAGACCGGCTTTGGACCTGGGTCAAAGGAAATCTTCTTTACCCTGAAAGGATGCCAAGAGGCGCTCCACACTGCCGCCATCTTCTGGGAAAAAGGGGAAATCCCCAACTCCATCTATTATAGAACAGCGTGATATGGAGGCTATAGGTCCTGCCACCACGCAGATTGATAGGATTCAAAAACAGTCAGCTGCACCTGGAACGGACCGCAAACTTAAGTCGGTTCCATCACATCAACTGGCACCAAGACCAGTAAAACCAACGGAGCCACCTGCACTGCCCATGGCACCGACAATTGTGCGATTGGCACTGTCTCCAAACCGAGACATGGAACTGATACACAACCCAGGCTCAGCACCGCCCCTGGCTCCGACAGCTTAGGCACCGTCAGCACCAATGCAAAAACATCCGGAACAGATTGATACGGCACCAACCTCGCAACCGACAGAACCCACAATGAGAGAGCGCACTCAGACAAGAAAATGTATTGAACCAGAATTTGAGGAGCCAGCCAATTCCCTTCCATCCTCCCCATACCATGATATCGAATGTTCCCCGGATAGATCCAGAAAAGGCTCAATCTTACCTGCACCTATCTCCAGCGACGAAGAAGAAGGTGAAATACGACTTCTCACCTGAATCCAGCCCACCTCACAAAAAGAGATGCTGACCAAGCAATAGAACACCATACACATGGTATCCCCCACCATGGTATGGACCACCTCCTGAATATACATCACATGGGCATGCATGGGATTCTTGGTCCAGATACTCTTCGGTGAGTGCTACATCAACGTCAAGAGTACACAGAAGTCCTAAACAACTATCCCAGCAACAACACTTACCTGAGTCCAGGCACCCTACAGACCAGCCAGACAACGAATCCCCTGTTTACTATTCCGCCTACCGGACGAAGCTATAATTCCATCACCACCCTCTTCAGCTGATGATTTTAAACAGTTTCAAGAACTGTTCAAGCTGGTGGCAGAATCACAAGAGCTACCCATGCAGAACATACCAAAGTCACAACACAAACTACTGCGGATTTTACAGATAAAGTCTTAGTCACGCATCGCCCTTCCAATGGATGATGCAGTCTTGGACCCCGCCAACGATATATGGCAGACCCTGGCATCAATCCCTCCTACCAACAAGAGGGCCGACAAAAAATATTATGTACCAAGTAAGGGCTTGGAATATCTTTTTACTCATCCAGCTCCAAATTCTATAGTCTGTTGTCATGCAAACCATAGGAACAAACAACTGTATAATAGATCTACACCCCACAACAAAGAGGACAAGAAATTAGACCTTTTGGGTAGAAAAGTAGTGCCTCCTCTACCCTACAACTCAGAATATCAAATTACTCAGCCCTATTGGCAAATTATGATCATGACAGTTATTTGAAACTAGCAGATTTTATTGAGTTTATACCAAAAGAGAAACATCAATTCCATGCCATAATAAAAGGTCAGTTAATATCCAGGACGACACTTCAGGCTGCGCTCGACATCACTGATACATCCGCACGACTTGCCACTACCGGCGTTGTAATGTGCAGAGCTTCCTGGCTTCACTCAGCGGATCTCCCAAGATCTCTTCAAGCCACAATAGAGGGTCTCCCATTCGATAAAATGGATCTATTTTTGAAAAAAAACAGATGAAATTATGCATACGTCAAAAGATTCCAGAGCAACACTAAACATTTGGAATCTATACACCAGGCACAAGACATCGACCCTTTAGCTATCAGCCCTATAATCCTCAGTATCCGTCCCAGTACCAACAACAACATAGGCAACAGAACAGGAGACAAGATACCTACAAGGGTCGCCAGAGAGCACAACATAGAAGACAACCTTCTAGCCAGACCACAACCCAAAACCCATCTTCCAAACCGCAATTTTGAAAATTCAGTTGAGGGCTCGCCAAACATCGAATTGGATGGGCATGTATCAAGAAAATGTTACCAGCACCGTCTCCTACCTTTTTACAACAATTGGACCTTCATAACATCAGACAAATGGGTCCTCCAGATCATCAGGTCCAGGTATATTATCCTGTTCATCTCAAAACCCCAAACCTTATTTCCCTTCCCCATCCCTCTTCAGGGACACAACTTGCGAACAACTCCTAAAACAGGAGGCACAAGGTTTACTACGAATAGGGGCCATAGAAGAAGTGCCCCAGACGTTCAGGGGAAAGGGAGTATGCTCCCCATATTTCCTTACAGAGAAAAAAAATGGGAGGCTGGAGACCGATTCCCGATTTAAGGAGACTGAACAGATATATAAAAACACAGAAGTTCAAAATGGTGACATTAGCAACCATAATACATAATACCCTAGAACAAAACGACTGGTACACAGCCGTTGACCTGAGGGATGCTTACTTTCACATATCAATACATCCAGCCCCCAGGAAATATCTGAGATTTGCAATCGGAGACAGCCACTATCAATACGCGGTTCTACCCTTCAGGTTGTTAACAGCACCCAGGGTTTTTTGCAAGATACTGGCAGTCGTGACAGTGCACTTAAGGAAACAACGTGTAGTAATATTTCCATATTTAGATGACTGCCTAGTAAAGGCATTAGACAAATCGCAAACTACAAAGGCTGTTCACACGACTATGAACCTATTCTAAGATTTAGGTCTCCTTATAAACACAAAAAAAATCAACCTTCAACCTGACACAAGTAATAGGGTTTATAGGAGCTCAACTAGATTCGCTACAAGCAAAAGCCTTTCTACCTGGCTCACAGATTCCAGAGCATAGTGAATCTGGTAGACACGGTACATTCCTCTCCTGTGATCAGCACCTTAACATGCATCCAATTACTAGGCCATATGGCATCCACGACATTTGTTGTAAAAAATGCAAGACTTCATATGCGCCCACTACAACTATACCTTGCAAAAGTTTACAAACCAAACAAGCGCAAGATCCACAAAACAATATCCCAACCCGCAGAGATAAAACAATCTATGCAATGGTGGACTCACTGGGCAATATGCAAGAAGGAATTCCCTTCAAACAGCCTCCATCCGCTGTAATTATCACAGACGCATCCCTCATAGATTGGGGAGCGCATATGGGGCACCAGTTGACCCACGGGAAATGGAACCTTCAATAAATCCTTTTACATATAAACCTCCTAGAATTATGAGCAGTCCGCAAGGCGTGTGCTCACTTTCAAGATCAAATACTTCACAGGCACGTGAAGACCATGACAGACAATACCACGCGCATGTTTTACATAAACAGACAGGGCGGAGCTCAATCCAATTCCCTCTGCATGGAAGCCATAAAATTATGGAACTGGTGTCTCAGAAATGATATTCTGATATCCGCCTCCTACCCACCAGGGACACAAAACACCATAGCAGATTCCCGGAGCAGAACCTTTACCTACAGTCACGAATGGGAATTACACGACTTGATTCTCAACGATATATTCATGAAGTGGGGATACCCATCCATAGATTTGTTTGCCACTCCCAGCAACCGCAAATGCCCATCCTTCTGCTCAAAAGCCGGCCTCGGCAAACACTTGAGGGAAGATGCCTTCTTAATAACATGGAAACACAGATTATTTTATTCCTTCCCACCAATTCCCCCTAATCCATAAAACTCTCATAAAAATACGGCACGAGGGAGCAAGGACGATAAGGATAACCCCTCAATGGCCGAGGTAGACACAGTACTCCCTAATACTACAGTTGTCAACCAGGAAACAGATCACGCTTCCACGAATACCAAACCTCCTATCTCAGAACAAAGGGAAAACCCTTCACCTGAATCTGGAACACCTGCATCTCACAGCCTGGTTCCTCTCTGGCTCCAAGGGGAAGAACTGTTATGTTCAGAACCAGTAAAGTACATTCCCTTAAATAGTAGAAAGCCCTCAACAAGAAAAACTTACCTACAAAAATGGAGAAGGTTCACCAGATGGTGCGCAAGAAACGAAATAAATCTGCAGCTGGCACTTATCTACAAAATATTAGAGTACCTCCTCCATCTGGAAAAAACAGGACTCTCTTTCACTTCATTGAAAGTTCACTTAGCTTCCATAGCAACGTTTCACACTAGTGTTGAACACACCTGCATCTTCTCATACCCCACCATCAAACGATTCTTGATGGGAATAAAGAATTTGTACCTGGAAATATGCCCCTTAACCCCTACATGGGATATTCCCCTAGTCTTGAAGGTCTTAGTGAGACCACCCTTTGAACCATTAGCAACATGCTCTTTGGGATATATGACGATGAAGGTTGTCGTCTTGGTGGCAATCACATCTGCCCGTCGGGTGAGTGAAATAGTGGCCCTGATGGCTGATCCACCTTACACAGCTTTCCATAAAGACAAAGTCTTGTTGAGACCACACCCAAAATTCTTACCGAAGATGTTGACCACTTTCCATATGAATCAGACTATACACTTACCTGTTTTTCGGCCTAAACCACACGAGAATCAGCAAGATGCACTCCTTCACATGCTCGATGTCCAACGGGCTTTGGCCTTTTACCTACAAAGAACAAAAGACTTTAGAACCACATCCAAACTTTTTGTTTCAATAGCAGATAGGAATAAAGGTTCACAGATCTCTAAACAGAGAATATCAAAACTTATAACCAATTGCATACAAACTTGTTACCATGTGGCCCAAGACCAACTACCAGGCCATATTATATCCCATTCAACCAGGGCAATGGCCACAACAGCGGCTTTCCTCAAGAATGTATCCATAACCAAAATATGTAAGGCAGCAACTTGGTCCTCTCCACACACTTTCATAAAACATTACACCATTGATTATGCCTCGAGATCTGATGCCGCCATAGTCTGGGCAGTACTATCAACAATACAGACTGACTCCTCAGAAACCCACCTAACCTTATAGGGCACAACTTGGGAGTCGCCATCAGTGGAGCACCCATGGGGACACTACTCGGAGGATAAAGTAGAGTTGCTCATCTTCAGTGCAGTAACCAGAGTTCTCAGAGATGTGTGTCCCTGTGGGTGCTCCGCTACCCTCCCTCCTCCCCTCTCTTCTTCGGAGCATAAAATACAACTTTCCACTCCCGAATAGGGAAGGAACTGGGGGAGGGGGATCAGACCGCGTGACCGCAAAAGGGTGTCAAACTGCCATGACACCTCGACAAGCAGAGCTGGAAGATTCTCTGATCCGTAGCGCGGGGCGCGCTCACACCATCAGTGGAGCACCCCCGGGGACATACATCTTGGAGAACTCCGGTTACTGTACCGAAGGTGAGCAACCCTACTTTTTAAGCAGTTTCCATTTTCATTGCTAAGAACATGCATGCACTCCAAGGGCCAGTGGTTAAAGTAAGTGGGAATGCCAGGGAACGCCATTCCTGGGTCCCACAAATTTCATACATTTCATTCCTATGGGTTCTTATGGGAAGGGGTCCCAGAGATTAGGAAGATTCTGGGGCCTATCAGGTTGTACTTTAACCACTGCCAAGGGCTCTGTAGCAACAATCTACTCCGGAACTAGTGACTAGATAAATAATCTCCCTTCACAGAGTTTTACTAACAGGCCATTACAGCCTATGGGTTATTATGCCCTACCATAATGTTCTAAGAATTCAGGAGAGTTGAAACTAATTCAGTTTCCTGCTTTAGAGTTCAATCCTGTGAAGTGCAGTACTTCCTCATCTTCCACTAACTTCACCTCAAAGGAGGAGATCAGCACCTTTATATAATAAGATTTTAATTGGGTGGCCTGTAGTTGCAATTTCTGATGATTTAGGAAAATGATAGGTAGATTTTCATTGTGCTGGAAAAAAAGATTTAACCAAAATACCTCAGTGGTCATGTGACATAGTTACTTCTAATTGTGCTGCATCAACAGTTCTCCTTCCTGTCTGACCTAACAATGTATTCTAGAAAAAAGAGTTCTTAGGAGTGAGATTCTTATAATGCAATAATTTAGTTTCTTGAATTTATTTTATTTTAGAGATGAATTATTAAATTAAAACCAGTTGATGTACTTTGGGTTTTATTTATTGGAACTAAAACCTGGTTATTTTTCCATTGGCCTTCAGATTACTGAAAATTAAACATTTTACCTATATTTTGTTGAAGTAAGCAATTCTCAGTTTCAAAGTATGACCCCCTCAGACAGAGAATCAGTCAGGAGTGAAGTATTCAATTGCTTGCTCTAATGGCAAAAAAGCAAGTTAACATATTTGACTGGAAGATGCATCAAGAGCATTTCTGCAGTGAAATTGAGTCATTTGAGAAGAAGATCCATATGTTAACTAGTGGCTGCACCATAAACACTAATAACTTAAGTGAGAAGCTTTCCTGTACTTAAACTTTGAACAGCCTTTGGTTTTACAGGCCTGCTTAATTTCAAAGCAAATCTGACTGCATTACGGTGAAAACAGTTCAGGTTCTGGGTAATGCTTCAGTTAATGTTTCCTCAGATGAAAAGTTACTAATGTAATTAATATGACAGAACGCATGGAGGAGGATGGAAATTCACCTTTTTAGTAGGAGAAGATACTCCTAGATTATAAAAGGGGGAGGGAAGTGAAAGCTGTTTGACCATGTTTAACTGTTAAAAACATGTGTTTTTTTCCCTGAGAATATGAATTTCTCTCTTTGAGTTGGAAGAAGGTTAACTAACTGTTTATGTGAAGATGTACTTTATAGTTTAATCTTAATAATGCATTTAAATGTGCATAATGCTTTTAGAGTAAAGTGATTGTGTCAAACTGAAGAGAACCCACAACCCACGCAGTCTGTCAAATGGAGGGTACAACTCAAAATGAGCAGGTGGTCTGTTTGGTCATTGTAGGCAGGTTTTCAGAGGCATTTTAAAGGATGTGAGTGGGGGATCTTGGTGATCAACTTCACTGTGCCATCCTTTAAAGCAGAATTTCTCAAAATGCAGGGTAGTCCTCACCTAAGATGGGGGGGGGGGGGGGGGGGGGGGGGGGGGGACATATACAGAACTGTTGAAGACTTTTGTGGGTTTTGGTTCTCATCTAAAATGAAATAAACAATGAAATCTGTTGTTTTTGTGGTTTTGGAGAAAACTTGGAGTACTAGCAGTCCATTACAACTCCCCCTTTTAGTTCTTCATTTCTACCATTTACAAAATTTATATCATCATGTTACCTTTAAAATTCAGTGCATATCAGTTTTAAGTATGTCTGAATATTTTCCAATTACATGACCTGAACATGTGACAACTTGGTCATCTGGCTGTCCTTTAGTTGCAGTGATTAACTGTGGTTGGTTTGGAATTCTTGAATCACCATCTTCTTGTTTTGCATACACTGTCTGTAGAGTTTGCTCTGTTGATTGTTCTTCCCAAGGAATAAACTGTAGGATGTTGCAGGTTTCTGTTGAACTCTCTGTTGCCTTGATTACATATGATCTGGGTGCTGAATTCTTTCTCTTTATACCAGCTGAAGTTGTCCATCCTTTTTGTTCCTGTACAGTTTGATGGTCATCAGGTTCTAGACCTGACAGATCTCTGAGTGATGTCTTTTATGAAAGTGTAAGCTTCCCCCTCCCCCACTTTTATCTGATTTGGCTATTCTCTTCGTGTCTGGCCAGTCTGAGAATTACAGTTCTGATTTTAGAAAAGAATCAAAGTTATCTTCTCCTCAGGAATATTACTGGACTATAGCCAGTAGGTACTTTCATTGTTGATCTGTGACTCAAGAGCCAGGAATGGATCTTCTTGCTATAGGTTTTTCTTCTCTGGGGTATTGAAGGGTGACATATAGATGAGACCCAGCCATCTTTGTTGTTTTCTTCCTTCTGTTGCTGTCCTCTTCTGGCATTAGTTCTCGTCTGACACCATGTCATGTGCCATTTGTGAATGGTAGGCTGCAGGACTGCTACTAGCATATACAGACTGACTACAGAGCTTTCTTCTGAGAGACAGATACCAGAGACGTGTCTTCTGTAAAATCCTTTTATGGATTTGCAAATATGGCTGAGGCTAATTTAAAATGTCTATTACACTTTTCTGCCACTAGGAGGTGCTTTGTGTAATATACTTGAGCATTCCTTTGCATGGTTTTTACTTATTTTCAATATTTGTTTTTAATAGTTTGATCAGTAATTTACATATGTAAATGCATGAATTCATAATCCCCATTAATGCAGCTAGAGGCAGTGTACTTTCATGAGTTTTTTCTGAATAGTCAGTGTTGATAATGAATTTAGTCTGTGGTCTATTAGTTGGTTGCACAGTTGGTTCCACTCTGGTAAATGTAGTATGACAGAAAAGGGTTTTGGTTAAATTAAAATATTATTGTGCATTTAATTAAGGATATTTGTGATGCCTACAGTTTAGATATCAATCTTGATGCGTGAAACCCTCTCTATTAAGAGATGGTACACATTTTTTGTAATCATTTTCCTCCTTCACCTCCCTATGTAATCCACTCCAATGTTTCACCACCTTCCTGGTTGAAAAAGCTTTTCCTACTATCAACCTAGACCTCTCCCACTGCAACTTGAGACCATTTACTTCTTGTTCTATCATCAGCCTCACTGAACAGCCTAGCTCCATCCTTTTATAGCCCTCCACACCACACCCCCCCCACTAATATTAAGGCTTCATATAACAGCAGCCCTAGCAGGTACTGAGTCTTTTCAAGAGGTTCTATGCTTTCCAGAAAAAGTACTGGTGATGACATGACTAGATTTCTTTTATAATGTGTGATTTTTTTTTTTTTTTTTTTTTTCCACCAATATTTTAGTTCTTAGGTTTTTGGACCATGCAGTGATATAAACAAGGAATTTGTCTGCTTCCTTTTAACCTAAGACGGAGCCTCTAACCCTCTAACATCTCCATTACCTATTGATGGGTCCCTGAGTGTTCAACACTGTACAGTAATAGAATTGTCACAAAATTTTGCAAAAGAATTGTGCACCAATTTGACTTTTTAAAGAAATGAGGTTTCTCATCTTGATTTGTAGAAAACATTCCAAATGTGATTTGGATGCCATGATGATCTATTTCTGACTTAGCAACAACATGAAAAAGTGGATGAGGTTTCACGCATCAAGTCATAGGTTAAATATTTTATCCCTGAATGTGAAGGTGGGGTCTTTGTCTTGTCTATGAAAATGAATTTGTAATCTTGACTACTGTGCCTGGTGTTTTAGATGAAGTCATCAGTAAGCACATTTACGCTACGTCTACACAGTAAAGAACAAGATTTAGTATTTTGCGGCTGTGCTACTTGCTGACTTGGGCTTGCAGGGCTCGGGATGCAGGGTGATGCAGAATTGCATCAAGCAATGCAATTAGTATGTCATTTGTGTTCTTTCTCCCCAGCCTATGTGGCAGTGTTATTGAAGGAAAGCTTTAGTAAGTGCTTTGAGAAAAGGAAAAACTGTCTTGTGTTTTTCAGAGGGAGAGTTCTCAGTGTATGGAAAAATACAAAATATACTAAGAAGTAAAATATGTTGTGTAGTTTGCCAGTCACATATGAATTGAAACATTTAAGATAAATATATTAGCACCAGATTAAAATTTACATAATGGTTTGAGGACTTCAGTAACTCAACCAGAGATTATTGACCTATTACAGGAGTGAGTGGGTGAGGTTCTGTGGCCTGCAGTATGTGCAGCAGGGTAAGACTAAATCATCCTGATCCCTTCTGATCTTAAAGTCCATGAGGCACAGAGGTCTTCATAGTAGCTAAAGGTGGTCTGTGAACAGGAGGAGAGAGAATATTTGTGCTCCTTCAGTATTGTGGCCCATTTATGTTGTGTCACTTCAGACCTAAATTGTGTTGTATGGAACTCAAAGTTATGCAACACTGTCTCCTTTCTCTTTTCGTGCTCCTCCCAGCCTCTCAGAAGTTCTTAACTCATCATTCCTGTGCAGTCCTGTCCAGTGTCCCTTACAGCATGTGGCTGAGAATTTGGAGTGAATGGGATCAAATGAATACCAGTGTGCTGCACATTTTATGTACTGACATATTGCATAGCTGTATTGTGGAAGATGAGTGGAGGTTTATTTAATGCTAGGGGAGTGGAAGATTTTAATAGTGGAGTCAAGGACAGTTTGTTTTTCTGAAACCCATGAGTGTTTGGGACAGCCTTTTTCTGTATGCAGGAGACGGTTGTAGTTTTTGATACTGGAGAGGAAATATATCTCCTCTTTCTCTCTCTCAATTTTTTTGGGCAGGGACAGAAGTTCTCTTATCTCTAAAATGGCTTAATAATGCTGCCCTGCCTCCCAAAGTTGTGAGAACAGATGCAGAAATACTCAAGAGGCATGCGGGTCATATAAGTCCCAAGATAGATACTTCAACTTGCATCTATCCTCTCCCCATGCAAAACAAGTAAAGGGTGAGGATTTGACCCGCTAAAATTGTTTTCTTGGAAGATTTTCTTTGGTTCTTTAACTTACATGATTGTATTTTTTTTCTGACTGAAACTGAGAAGATATTCCTTATTGAAATTCTTCAGGCATGTAAGTGACCCACTTATAGAGGGGATCTGAAAGGCTTAATGTTTGTTCTATAATTTTTCTAAAATATTGATTTCTGAATTGCAAATGCTGAATGTAAAGTACTTTGATAAATCCTGTTTTAATTGCATTTCAATCCAAGCATGACCCTTAGTTACTGAGCTTACTGGACATTTGATTGGAATGAATTTTTTCTTACAAACATATAAATATGCTTTTTTCCCCCTCAGAATCAACGAATCCCATCTGACATGGTATTTCTCAGAACATCAGAGAAAACTGGTATGTTTAGATACTTTAATTTTATTGGTTATGTTGGAGCCTTGTGGGTGTAGTGAATTTTTTTGTTTGTGTGCTTGGTGTTTTGATTTAGAATGGCCATAAAGATCTACGATAGAAGAAAGACCATTGATAATAGAATGTATAAGCGTCATCTTGTGAGCTATGTGACATTTATGGACCATAACAAAGTTGAGCAGATCAGGAATCTATATTATGAACTACAGTACATGACACTTTAAAAATATGCTCCCTTCACTGCATTTGTTTTATTAAACATACATCTTTTATATCTAGTACTCAAATACTTAACTCAGATACGGAGCAAAGGCAGACTGAGGCTATTTTGTGTACTTGGATTAAAGGTATGAAAAACTATTTGGTAGAATGAGACAGTATGTATAAAGTATCTATTTCTGTAAGACCTTTCATTTGTATATATCGCAAATAAAATGGAAAAAATTGTAATTACATTGTTGTTACTAAATAATTACCAGGTCACTGATTGCATTCTAATGGTGATTCTAATGGCTTATATAAGTTTTAAAATTCTAAATGAGTATATACGATGATGTAAACAGGTTACCTAGAACTATATCAAATGTCTTATACTGTGCTAACATTCATCAGCTGTGATTAGAACTGTGTGGGAACTGGTATTTTTATTTTGTGGGCAACTCCATGATTTCAAAACTTGTTTGTTCCAGATCAGAATGAAGAGAGAGAATTTCTAAACTTCTTGCTAAATTAATTTCTGGGAAAAAAAAATAGGTTTGTTTCTTTTTCCACATTTTACATTTTTATGTTCTACTATAACAAGTTTGAAAGAAAGTCAAAACATTTCATTTAAAATGTTAAACGGCAATGTTTCAATCTTATTACTTTTTTCTGGAAAGAAATTTCTTTGAAATTCACACATTCCCACAAGTGGTTTTGTTTAGACAAAATAGCAATTTCAAGTTTAAAAAAAAAAAAAAAAAAAAAAGTTGCATTTAAAATTTTCAACCAAGTGTAGTTCTGATTAAATACATAAGTATATAAATAAATGGTATTTATCCCCATTTCAAGAAGGTAGCACTTGAAACAGAGAAGAGAGGTTAAGTGACTTGCCCAAATCAACCATATAGGAAGTTAGTGGCAGAGCTGGAATTAGAATTCAGGAGTTCCTTGTCCTTTTTAGTGATTGTCCCCATATACAGTGCTGCTTGCTCTTTTTGGTTTTTTTAAGTAGGTGCTGGTACTCGTATCTTGATAGTAAATTTGAAAAATGCTCTCCCACCTCTCTTCTTCCTGAGCCACCTCTCTTCTTCCAGTAGTGTACGCCTTTCCCCTGCTGACCCCACTCCTCCAGCTGGGTAGTGGAGCCAGCAAAAAAGGTGCCGGTACTCCATACCCCTGCGTACAGTCACAAAAAAAGCACTGCCCATATAGATTATTGTTGATACCTTGTGCACTCCAATTTGCATTCTTTTAGCCAGCAGTGTCTGTTAGGGGCTAGGTGTCTGCCATGCATGCCCTCCTGCCTGCAACGCAGGTATAAAAGTCAAGGCAACCCTACTTGCTGTTCAGATTCTTCTCATGGAACATGATTTCAAGTTGGAACTCTTCAGTGGTCCCTTAGCTTACTTTAAGTCCTTATTATTTTTTGGTAAATAGCTAGCTAGCATTAATTAATAGATAGTTGTTAGCATGGTGATTAGAAATTAGTTGTATTTTCTTTCTATCTTGCTTCCCTGCTTTTTTAAATAAAATCATCTTACTGTGCAAACTTGTTTCCCTCAGGAGCAGAAATCACCTGGGTTCAAGAATTACTCTTTCTGTGGAAAAAGTACTGCCTCTTAAAGACAGGCAAACCAGATAGTTTTTTGTGTCTGGGTGAAAGACACATTGCTGACAAGTGTTGAGTTTGTAGATCATTCTAAAAGAGAACACAAAAAGCTAGTGAGGCATGCCTAAAAACTGCTTTAATGGAGATACATTTGTCTATCCTCAGACCCCAGGGTCTCTGGGGCTAAAAAATATCAGAAATGTAAGTTTGGAAGAGACTTCAAGCTGAAAGGTACCAGCTCTCTGCATGGAGTCAGGACTAACTATACCTTAACCATCGCTCACAAAAATAATGAGAGTCCTGTAACACTTTAAAGACTCACAAATTTCTTTAGGTATAAGCTTTTGTGGGCTGCAACCCGCTTCGTCAGATGCATGAAGTGGAAACTACAGTTAGGAGGTACATATACACAACTGTAGTTTTCAGTTCATGCATTGGACAAAGTGGGTTGCAGAGTCTTTACAGCAGTACTAGGGCCTCACCAGTCATTCCTCATTTTGTAGCTCTACATTTGATTTTTCCTTCCTAAGTTAAATATTTTGTACTTGTTGTCATTGAATTTCATCTTTTGATTTCAGTCCAATTCTCCAATTTGTCAAGGTCATTTTGAATTCCAAAGTTGTCTTCCAAAGTATATATAAGCATACTCTCCATTCTGTTATCCAAGTCAGTAATGACAGTATTGAATATTAGACCTAGGACTGACTCCTGTGGGGCCCCACTAGATATGCCTTTCTGATTTGACAGCCGACTAAGGATGGCTACTCTAACTATAGTCTTTCAACCAGTTGTTTACCTACCTGACAATGTCATCTAGACGACAGTTCCCTGGTTTTCTTATGAGAATACTATGGGGGCTGTGTCAAAAGCTTTATTATAATCAAGATATATCCTGTTGGGTGCTTCTCCCTACCCACTAGGCCAGTAATCCTATCAAAGAAGGAAATTAGGTTGGCTTGGCTTGATTTGTTCTTGCTGCCTATTCCTTATAACGCTGTTATTCTCTAGGTGCTTACAAATTGTTTGTTTAATAATTTGTTCCGGTATCTTTCCAGATATCACAGTCTATCATTCCATGAGCCCTCTTGTTCACCATTTTAAAGATAGGTACTTCTCTTGTCCTCTGGAACCTTGTCCATCCTCAGTGAGTTCTTGAAGATAACTGCTAATGACACTGAGATTGCTTCAGCTAGTTTCTTCAGTAACCTGGGGTGAATTTCATCATACTCTGCCCACTTGAATACTTGTAACTTACTTTAATATTCTTTAACCTGCTCTTTCTCCATTCTGACTTGTTTCTTCCTACTTCTTATTATTAATATTGTGTTGACTCTCTGGTCACCAATAACCTTCAGTGAAGACTACAGCAAAATAGGCATTAAAAACCTTCACCTTTTTGATGTTGTCCATTATTAGCTCTCTTTCCTCCCTAAGTAGAGGACCTACTTTTTATTTAGTCTTTCTCTTTCTCCTAATGTATTTACAGAGCTTCTTAGTGCCTTCCATTGATAAATGTAACTCAGTTTGCACCTTAGCCTTTCTAATTTTGTCCCTATACTGTTCTATTGTACTATTCCATAGCAATTGTTCCATATTTCTACCTTTTGTAGGATTTTCTTCTGATTTTCAGGTAATTGAATTGCATCTGATGGAGTTATATTACCATTCTATCTTTCCTTTCACGGCAATAAGGCTGTATCTTTAATGTTGTTTCTTTGAGAAACTGCCAACTTTCCTGAACTCCTTTTTCCTTTAGCTTTTCTTCCCATGGGATCTTAAAAACCAAATCTCAGTTTTTGTTAGTCTGCTTTTCTAAAGTTCATGGTCACTATTCTGCTTCTCTGTCTCCTTTCCTTAGTGTCATGAAATCTATTATGGCATGATCACTTTCATTGAAATTGCCTTTAGACTTGCAATCAATTTATCTCTGTTAGTTCCAATAGAATTTATAGGGGAAGGGCTTTGGCTTCCGCTGTACCAAAGAAAAAGTGGTACTGGTGTCCGGCTCTTGGTTTAAGACAACTGAATATTTTCATCTGAACACTCAGGTTCAGGGTTGTAACTGACTTCGACAGTCCTTCCCTGGATTCACAGGACTAGTACCCAGCTGTCTACCTTCAAGATATGTGCATACTTCGACTGGCTCATCCAAGGAAAACTTCTTCAACAAGTAGTTGATGCTACCGTGTTTCCCCGAAAATAAGACCTACCCATAAAATAAGCCCTAGCAGGATTTCTAAGGATTTGCACAATATAAGCCCTACCCCGAAAATAAGACCTAGTGATGGGCGTGGCTCTGCAGCGTATCTGCACAACCCATGCATTTTGGCGTGGAGCAGTAAAGAAGATGGGCAGCCCTTCTCATCTGCCCCATCGTGACAGCTGCTATCCCGGAGGTGACCGGAGAGGTGCGGGCAGCCCCACCAACAAGGTCGGCTCCCCCATCAGGTCCCGGCCATCCTGTGCGTGCTGCAAGCTGAGGCTTTGGGGGGAGACAGAGAGACCAGAGGTCTCCACAGTGAAAGTCTTCTCAGTGAAGTGAGGAGCGGGATGCTCCGCTTTAGGTATTGTGTGTCCCCAGGGGGAAGAAGGAAAGCTGTGGCTGCCATTTTACTCAGCCCTGTGGGCCTCTCTCCCCCAGCACCAACCAGCAACAGTCTGTGGGTCTCTCTCACCCCCCACAAACACCAGTAAAGCTGCTGCTCCCCAGCACCGACCAGCAACAAACAGTCTGTGGGCCTCTCTCACCCCACACAAACACCAGGGGATAGGGGAAAAGCTTCAGCAAGCAGTCTCCTACTGAGCCCAGAGAGATCATCCCAGCTCCACTGTGCAGATTGGACCCAGTGCTCACTGGATCCCTGATAAATAAGCCAGCCCTTACACATCAGCTTTGCTGGCCTATCTCTGCTTTTCCTGAGTATCTGTACCCCCAGACAAGATGAGTGCAAAAAGAAAGAGCTATTCTGTTGAGTACAAGAAAGGAATTGTGGAGGACTCCCAGGGCAAGAATCTTACGGCTTTCTGCAAAGAGAAGAAGTTGGATATCCGAATGGTCCGAAAATGGCGGGCAGAATACGATAACCTCAGTCTACATGTGGACAGAGGAAATGCTAAGAAGCGCAAGTGTGGTTCAGGTCGGCAACCTTTATTTCCTGAGCTGGAAGACATGATCGCTGAATGGATTGCTGACAGGAGAGCAAAGGCTTTGGTTGTGCACAGGGTTGATATTCAAGCATTTGCCCTTGCAATGGCACCACAATTAGAAATATCCCCAGAAGAATTCAAAGCATCACAACACTGGCTGGATGGCTTCCTTCAGCGATATGAACTGTCTCTAAGAAAATCGACAACACTGTTTAAGTTGGAAGATGCTGAAGTTATTAAGCGAGCAGTTGCATTCAAGTCCTTTGTTGATGGCATCGACTTTTCTAAATACCAACTTTGCAACATGATTGCTATGGATGAAACTGCAGTGTTTATGGGTCAAGGAGCCCAAATGACAATTGAACAGAGGGGTACCTCCTCAATCTACGTTCCCTCCACTGGTCACGAAAGTTCACGTGTTACCTGTATTTTGGCAATTCATCTGGATGGAAAGAAAGCCACACCTCTTATCATCACTAAGGGCCAGAAAGATAAGATTGAACGTGTTTCAGGCATTTATGTTCTTGAAACCGAAAAAGCCTGGTGCACACAAGCAGTTATAAGGAAGTGGCTTGATTTAATGCTGCCACTTGTTTTGCGAGGTGGCCAAAGAGGTCTGCTAGTCTGGGATTCAGCCAGCACTCACCGTGGTAAAGATATGAAGAACTTCCTTGCAGAGAGAAGAATAGATCAAATAATGATTCCTGCAGGAATGACTGCCTATCTGCAGACTCTTGATATTGCAATAAACAAGCCATTCAAAGACCATTTGCGCATGGAAATTAACGACTACATTGAAAATAGAATGACAAGAAATCAGCATGGAAACTTTGTGAAGCCTAGCCTGCAAGAGGTCGTGATTTGGGTGAAGAATTCATGGGATAAAATCACTGACAGTGTTGTTGCCAATGCACTCCGAGCAGGTTACATGGATAAGAGCTGCTCATTTAATGAGAGCTCTATTGCTCGACATGAGAGATTGGGGCCAATGGTTCTAAAGGAAATGGAGTCGCAAGAAATTCAGGATGGAATTCGGGGTTTGGAGAGTTATGATGATGTTCCAGAAGAAGACGACTTAACTATATTTGAATAAATGTAGATTGTTGTACCGTACTTAAAAAAAAATAAGACATCCCCTGAAAATAAGCCCTAGGGTGTCTTCTTGAGGAAAAATTAATGTAAGACCCTGTCTTATTTTCGGGGAAACACGGTATTTACTAGACCCTTCATTTGTTTGCCTCCCTGGAACTTATCATCAACAAAGAAAAATTGATACAATTTGTAGGTGCAGTATAAGATGCAAAACCAGAAAAGGCTCATCTGTCTCGAGAGAGAGGTTCAACAACGTTGTTCTGCTATTCAACCAATTGCAAGCACACCTGCAGAAATCAGTGAGAACTTGACTTAGGAACTTCTCAATAAGTCATCTCCTTAAAATAGGGATAAATATTAAGTCATCTAGCTTCTGGCACTACATAACTCAACATGATAGATTTCATCTTAATTGTGTGCATTGTTAGTTGAAGTTAGTACATCAGTAAACCAGATATCATCTAGAGAAGAATATATAAATATTTCGGGAGGTTTGTACAACTGAGGGAACTATTGGGGTCTCTTTTTAACCTTGGTTAGAAGGTTGAGGGCATACAAGGAATATGGGCATCCTTCAACAGATACCGCTGAAGAAAAGAGTCCAAACTTGACTGCACAGGGCACATATACATCATCAGTAGAATGTGCAGGGAT
Source organism: Pelusios castaneus (assembly GCA_007922175.1). Lineage (NCBI taxonomy): Eukaryota > Metazoa > Chordata > Testudines > Pelomedusidae > Pelusios > Pelusios castaneus. The sequence goes on from ML685766.1 coordinate 35,959,573, forward strand.
AGTACATGTCAAATAACATTTACTCTAAAATAAGTAACAATTTCATCTTTCTCTTGAGCACCAACCACTAGACTACTCTCTCCTCTTCTAAATGTTGGTTCGGACTACTTTTCAAGAAGGAAAACAATTAACATCCATGTCACTAGCCAGTATTCCTCAGCTTTCTGAGCCCCACATGGTGCCATTTTAACAAAACCCATCTTTTAATGCAATATGGTAAAGGAGTAAACATGTCTGTAACCAAGAATAAGCAGGTACTGGTGATCATTTCTATAAGGTTGTTTACTAATTAAAAAGTGATAGTATAATACAAGCAGAAGTGAGTTTAATAAAAACTCCAGTGAATTTCTTTATTGCAGGGAAAATAAAACATTTCTATTAGAACAAAAATTAAGTTATTATCATTTGGAGATAGATTTTTGTGTAAACATGCAATAGATAAATCAGTTACATTGGTGTTGCACTTTTTAAGAATCTGAACTTCCAACATATGGCAGTAATTGCTTTTTGAATAAGGAATGAACACTTACAAATCTATAATTGGTTTTTCTGCATGTTGTTTTGAATGACTGATGGTTTAATTTATTGTTGACAATTTAAATACTTTGTTAAAATATTTTAGTTTTAACATTCTGATGTTTTGTATGCAATTCATCTTCTGTACTATAAAACAGTTAACTCTTTATAGTTTTGTAGGAGTAAGAACACCACCATGGTTAAGACAGAGTTGGCTGACTCTTTTGTATCTTAACAAAAATCTTCTTTTTGGAGCTAAAATTTCTCTAATGTTGGAAAGAAAACAGTGTAATGTTCCATAAGTAAAATAATAATGATAATATAGCAGTTTGAATTATAACTTGAGCGTAATTTACAATTTAGAATCTAAATCTATTCTGATTGTTTTAAATATATGCAATGCCTTTGTCACAGTGGTTTTTGCACTCTTCTAGTGCTTCTTATACAAATAAATCCTAGGTGGAGATCCAGCTTCTCCTGGGATACATTCGGATACAAAATAAAAGTTGCATTTTAAGTGCAACAAATTAACAGCTGGCTGTGACTCAGTTTAGTAACATGTATTATCTTTTGACTATAATTGTGGATCAGAACTAAAGTAACAGTTCATCTGACTTCTGATATCTGCCCAAAGAAGAAATTATGAAGAGTTAGAGTTTTCTCTGTCCTGTTCATGTCTGACGATCTTTATAGTTGTTTCTCTTCTCCTTAGTAACTGGAGGCAGGTCAGATATTTCCCTCTAACTGTGCACTTGAGACTATTCCACAGGAGGAACTCCCTGAAATTTTTTTTGCTATGAAATGTGAACAGATAGTCTCTCATTGCAGCAGATCCTTTCACAGGATATTTGATTATTTTTTTAAACTAAAATTCCCTAACTTCATTGTTGAGGTTTTTTTTCTTCTGTAAAGAATCATCAGTACAGTTTCTGAGAAAAGTACTAGGGCAGAACCTACTCGCATCCATTTCAGAAATGGCTGACAGACAGCAGGGGGTGGGGAGGAAGCAGGAAAGCAAGAACTGTTCCCATTTCTTGATTTATTTATTTTTTTAACCAAGAAGTCTCCTGAAGGCAAGTGTACAGGCAGGTCTCAGCTGCCCGAGAAGACTATGGCAAAGCTCCTCCCCTAGCTGGTGTGAATGGTCTAATGGGAAACTCAACTCTCAGCCAGCATGTAGGCATTGTCATTGCTGAGCCAATAGAGAAAGCTGTAGGAATGTTTCCCTCACTTGAGATTAGTCCCCATGCTCATAGTTTAGAACTGGGGAAACTTGTTTCTCAATGCCCTTCCTCTCTTGAGCATGGAACCTCTATTAGCACAGTCTGTAGGGACCAGCAAGGAAACTTTGGGGAGAGTGCCTTGATGAATGTGTCTCCAATACAGGTCAAAATTGTTTGGTAGGTCTGCACACCATTGCATGTCTTTCTAGTGAAATAAGGGAAGAACCAACTAAGTCCTGTACCAAGGACTCCATCATCTCTTGAAACTCCTGGAAAAAGTCAAGGACAGTGTCTTTGTCCCTGGAAGACAGCAGAAAACCATCTGATATGTCAAGTATCAGCACTTCCCTTCTCTGTGCTAAAATCCTCAAGTTAGGTATTGGGCATGCAGGACTCTTCGGTAAGTAGTCTTTAGTAGGCTGACTTTTATCTGTACTGTAGGGCTGAAGAGAATTATGTGGGCTCCCTAACTGCTGTGTAAAATTCTGTGACAACATGACTAGTCACATGATCCCTGCTGTGAGGTTCTGTGGAAAAAAATACAAAGAATAAGGGTCAATCCTGGTTAGCACCCACTGTTTTCCTTTCAGAGCACCAAGCTATTAGTCCTAGAGATGGATGTTTTTCTGATTCATTGGGAGAAAGAGCTGGGTTGAATTGTCCTGTCCCTCCCTGTTGTTCAGAATAATCTGTGAAATTCAACAGAATAGAGTGGAGATATTTTGTATGGCTCTTTCTGCTTCTACTGACTTTGACTCTTGGACCTTAGGAGCATGGGTAATAGACTGTGTTGGCTGCCAGTGACTTGTTCTTTATTTAAGAATAATTCCCTTTACAAATGCATTGTGACTCAGTGTCATGTTCTGGGGAGGGAGGGGCACAGGTTCCTAAAGGAGACTGCTAATAAACAGGGGCAGAAGAGTCCTACGTCATGACACATGGTCTAAGTGCAGTTTTTTTGTAGTAGTATAACTGTATCAGTTGAGGGTGTAATTTTTTAACGAGTGTAGTTATATGGCACAACTCTGAGTGCAGAAGCAGGTACACCAGAATAAATGTGCTTATACTGATCATTTATTCCTCTTCCCGTATGGCCAAATTTATTCCATATGAATTATTGAAGGATGGGTGATATGAATATTAATTCAGTTGTAACTGTGTGGAAATAATTGAAACTATTAAAATAGGAATTAGCCAATTGTAACAATGTTTTACTATTTTTTAAAATAGTAAATATTGTTTTTGTACATCAGGTTTTAGCTAGGAGGACGCTATAATTTGATTGCCTCTCTTCCCTACCCCCCCCCCCCCCCCAGTGTTGAAAAATGTTTAGTAATGGAACCAGTGGCACAAATGGCATTATTTAAATAAAACTCTTGGGCCTTAGTTAATAACTGTACTAAAGTCCCAGTTTTTATTTTCTTTCCTGAGTTTAATGCTATAAAAATGAAATGTTAATTGTCTTTGTAAATTAAACAAATACCCACTGATTGCTATAGAAATTTTTAAGTAATAGTGGAAATTCTGACCTTTGGAAAATACATGTTTTTCTATAAGTGGGTAATTTAAAATGGCACAAGGAGAGAAGAACGAACACGAACACGAACACACACACACGAACACACACACACACACACTAATGACATTGATAGTGCGCATTTCTATGCGGTAAAATAAGCAAGTACATATGGAGAAAAATGTTTCATTGTTATGGTGAATAATCTCAGCTGTAAATTATTGGAGCTATTAAATAAATGGCAATTTCCAGGAATTTTTTAAAATTGTGAATTGAGGTTCAGAGATACCAGTGTATAGGGCTGCATCACTGCAACATAACGGTACCATGTGATACTTAATGGCTTCATTGGTTTAAGTACGGAACGGCCAGATCTTGATACATCAATACGGTATCAAGACTTCTGGTATCTGTATGAACCCAGCAGCCATGAGGTGCAATGGAGTCCTTAAGGAATAATGAGTGTACTGCTCAATATTACAGTAGTTGCTGTGAAGCTGAGGTTCTTATATCAATTTATTGTAAATATAAAACAGGATACCTATACATTTTTTTAGCAAGTATATTATTTTATGTGATAAAAATTATCACCTATATAACTGTTTTTATGCAAAAATACAAGAGGTCATAAACATTGACATGCTGTAGCAAGAAATCAGAAACACTCTAGTGCTAAATAAGTGTAGTATATGTGATTATTAATGAATAATATTTATTTGTTCTGGGCAGCTACAAATTATAATTTAACTGAAGACCAAAATTTATTTTCCTTTTCTACAAAGGCTTAGTTGTGACTTTTGATTTTTTGAAATAAAATAGAAAATAGTACTATCTCTTTGGAATTCAGTTGTGTAACTTATATGTCAACTATCTTTTTGTAAGACAAACCAGAAGAGAATAACAAGGCTGTAACAGTTCCTATTTTCACACATTCTGGAATTTTCTATTATGTTTGGAAACGATGCATTATAAAACCTACCTGTCTTTAAAGGAAAAAGCTTTGGAAATGTATTGCTATAGAGCATGATAAATGACTATCTGGTCATATGCACAAAACTTCATGCTAAACTTTTATCTTCATGGCATGAGCGACTGCCACCAATCTGTCCAACCCACTTTAATCTGTTCCCATGCCTCAGTTCCCATTTCAGTTTTAACATTTGATTTAGCTCAGGCTAGAAATGTCTTGACACCTATTTTAAACCACTGAATTGTATTGATTTTTATATGATCAGCCATTGTTTTAAGCAATATAAAGTTCACAAAGTATTTTAATTATGGTGTAGAAGAAGTATTTTAATTATGGTGTAATAGAAAACAATCTATTGTATTACTCCTAGCCAATAATATATAATGAATACCTTATTTAAAAGAACCCAAGGAGATTATTTAATCCCTAGTCTTTTAGCTTCCTTTTTGTGTGTGCCATGGGGAGACTAGTATATTGAATTCAAGATGTTACTCTCCACCACTAAAGAGGAGAGTTTTTTTTAATACCTTGCAGTTAATAAACAATTTCTGTATTTCATCAAATAATCTGGAGAACATTAATTCTGTGCTTTATGTAGCAAAATGACTATAGTTTGTGATGTCATAGACTGAAACTGAAAGGTAATTTAAAAAAAAAATTCAATATTTGTATCATATTAGTGTTAAAGGACAGGGCTTTTTTGCTTGTGCAATCACAAACCCACATGGAAATAATAGCACTACCATTTACATTGCAAAAAACTTACCATTTGGTAGAGTTTCACCTGCCGTAATTGTTTGTACAGTATTCCCCAAACTTTTGATTGCTGAGCTCCTCCTTCTTCCCCATTCTGCCTGACCCAAACCCTCTTTCAGGAAAATGGAATTCAGCATTCCTCCCTTCTGCATTTTTGCAGAATAGCGTAAGGGGAATTTGCATTACTTCCATGCCTAATACTAGGAAATGCTACAGTAAATCATCCAGTGGGGCAATAGTCAAAATGTTGTAGCTTCCTTGTAAACCTTTCTGTCTTTCAATGAATAACTAAGCCTGCAATGATGTTGTTTTTTGCCCAAAGTAAGCAAAAATCTAATGGGCAAAATTGAGTGAACATGAGTACCTGATCCCACAAAAGAGCTTTGACACACATGGACTCTATTTGTGTGCACAAGTGCAAATTAGAATACTGAGGGTAATTGCTGATTTCTCTGTGCACAGGTGTTTGTGAATACATTCTGCACACAAATGGAGAACCCCAAATAGAGTAGAATTTCTTTTTCAATTTTAGCTTATTTTATGGTTTTTTTTTTAAGGCCTCATCTGTCCCATTGATCTGGCTTTTTGTGGGGAGAGGGGGAAAGGAAGACCTTCAAGATAGTCTTTCATTATACTTCCTAAAACTTAAAAAAAAACAAACAAACAAACAAAAAACCAACCCCCCCCCAAAACCCCCCAACTTTTAAAGCTCTCCGTGCCTTAGAATTAATTATTTACATTCCAGTGTCTACAGTAAACAATTTATCCTAGAATGTCAGGATGCAAGATAAAATACAGTGCAGTGAAATATCTGCCTTTTATGTAAATTACAAGCAGGTCTAAAAAATGGAGCAGACCCTGTGACCATTCAATATGATGATTTTCAAGAGTGCGATAATGGCTCTTCTAAATGAGCCAGCAAGAATATTTATTCTATTAGTGAAAAGAAAATTTATTTCAACTGTGTTAGACTGATCAGATGTGTTTGCTGGGTGAGGGGGGGACTGGATGGGCAATAGAATAATGGAACATTTCTTTGTATGCATCACAGCTTGTTTAATCCGGTTATGAATTGAATTGTCCAAGACAGGGACTGAGATTTCAAAAACTGGGGAAACTGTTCCAAATTTACTCTGAGGAAAATGAAGAGGAGAGTGTGGCTCCTAGAGGGATCTTTGCTTTTGGTGAACAAATTAGGGTCCAGGCTGCTAAGTAGAGGGAATAAACCATCGCTTGGTCAGGGATAATTCAATATTTGTTGGATTTCCATTGTTACATTTGAAGGCCGTGCCCTCAGACAGGGAGAAGCCACCCTTACCTGTGGCTTCCTTCCCCTAATTTCCTTTCCACTGCTACTCTTGGTGACACAATATGGAAATTAGGTACATTTAATCTTGCTTTTTTCAGAGTATATTTCATCGTCCCATGATTCTTTCCACAGTAGAGAATAATAGACTTTTGTGGCTTAACATTTAAGGGATTTCAACATTCCCTGGACAGACACATTTTTGACAGACAGCTACTTTTGACAACAGACAACTGCTTTGTCATGCATATAATCTTTGCTGTATCATAGTTACATAATGTGTTTTAGCATTATCTTTAGCCTGCAGTAAATACATTATTCTCAAGCTCTCTGTAGTGGTATAACTTGGTAAAAAATAAATACATTTGAGAGGTCACTATTTATGGAAGTGATATTTTAAGAAACTAATCCAGAAGTAGCTTCAGTTAAGTTTTAGAAGATTGTGTTCAATACTCATCATTGGCATCTTTTACTTAACATATGTGTTTTTGTTTGCTTTGATCTTTTACTTTAATTTCAATTTTGATCTGGTTGTGCTTTTCAACCATCAAGCACTTGTAATAGCAAGAAGTGGTCTCGTATTTGAATTGTATGTACTTTGGTATCTGACTGTGCTAAATGTTTTGGATAAAATCTATACAGTTAACATGGCTATCTTCTTCCCTCTGATTCTCAAATATATTGTGCTATACTCTCCACTCAGTTTAATCATTTTTATACTATTGCTCCTTTGATTTCATGGGAATTGCTTTGGCATAAAACTGGTACAGTAAGGAGGAAAATCACTGCCTCTTCAGTGTTTGAGACTCTGCAGATTCAGGGAGTCAGAATGAGGTCCCCCCATGAAAGAGAAATGTAAAAGTGTTAGTTAAAGCCCTATGGACATTTAGAGACCATTACACCCTCCTGTAGGTACCCTCTCTCTTCATCTCACAATACCATCACCACCATCATATGGCTTGTCAAATCAGAACTTGAAACCAGTGAATTTCCTCTAGTTCACAGAACGTTAATTGACACTACTCCTTTTTAGTTAAACCAGGGGTGAAGTGACCACTTGTATGTAAGAATTTTACAGCACTTTTCAAATCAAATTAATCATGTGAAATTTGTTTTTAAAAGGTCACCATTTTGGCACATTTTTTTCTTGAATAAACTCAGTAATTATTGATATATGTCAGAAGGCTAATATTTCAAGGAGGTGTACCAAATCAGATACAATTAAAAGGGAGAAAACAAACATTTTATCATTATACATATTTGTAACCCTTCGGTTGCACACATGATTGCCTAAGGTATGCTTTTGAGTATCTTCCTGTTCATTACAAACAAAATTATTTAAAGCAAGTAGTCAGAATTTTGGGAGTCTAGGTAAGCATGTGAATATTGCTTTTTCTTTGAATGGTTAGTGCATGTAGTAGAATTGCATAATGATTTTAATAAAATAAAAATTCCTAAAACATAGTGAATTGTTAAAAAAAAATCCTAAAATATATGCAATGCAATGCGATCGAGCTTGGATTAAAAGCATCTGTGTACTTGTCGATAAGGAATTGTGGTGAGTTCAGTAGTATCATATTGACTGTGTATTAATACATGGTATCCTATTGGACCATCAGCTGATTGTTTAGAATGTAAATGAATCTGTTGATGGATCCAATGACTGATGGCTTAAATTCCAATTAATCAATTGCTTCATCAGCTTCTTAATTCAGATCAAATATCTCTTGAGCGCTCACAGTTCTTTCAGCGGTATTAAGAGAAATTAATGCTTTAGACCTAATTTTCATCAATCTCTTATAAATGCCAATATGTTTTTCAGCTATGTCCCAAGTGATGACATTATAACTTAAATGTTTTGGATATATTACAGTTTTTTCCCTTGGTATCTATCAAAACTGAACTTCACCTCTCCTAGTGCAAATAAAGCTGTATTCAAACATGTCATCTCAGTTCTGCTATTCATCTTGTCGTCTTAAAATTTTCATGTACATAATCATTTAAATCATATTAATGGTTTTAAAATTAAGCCGATGGTAAATGATCTGGTATTAGATATGTGAAGTCAATGTCTGTTTTTCTTTCGTTGGGTATATGTAGTCTAGCAATACGTCTCTTTTCAATATTGTTGGGATTCTAATCAGAATAGCCAGGCTGGTCGTATTACAAGTCAATTTATAACTGTTTATGACAGTTTTAAGTGACCTGTTTCACAATGACCTATCAGTTAATTCATCAACACTTGACATAGACTCTTCAGTGTGACACTTACACCAGTTGATCTTAATTTGATTGCCATTAAAACCATCCTTTCCTGACAACTCTTGTCAATTATACAAAATAAAATCAAGTATTCATAAGTAGAGTGTAATAGGATACAGGCAGACAGATTTAATAATTCAGTTTTGCCGAGGCTTAGCTGGCATTTAGTTGTAGCTAATGTTCTCATTTGTAAAAAATTTATTGGATACAATTCTGGAGAGAGCAGTGGACATAATATTTTTGTTTATTCTGACTCCTCTGTTGTCAGAGGGACATAGGCCATGTGTAGTGGTGCAATATTGTCTCCTATTACATAGTGAACTACATTTTAATCAATTATATTCAGGCCATTTTGAAGGTAGGTTAAATAATGGTTTTTAAAAGACTACTAGTGAAATTTTGCTCTGTTACTCTGGTACACAGGTGTAACCGAGAGAAGAATTCAGTTCTGAGTACGTGGATATTAAAGCAATATTTTTTTTGAATCCCAATTCTTAACACTTTTAAAATGTGATATTTCTGTGTACTGCTGTATATACAATTATACCACATTTTTGTTTCATTGTACTGTAGTATCACAGAAGAAAATTAAATAGTCTTTAACAATGTTTTTAAAGTATAAAACTACGAACATTTTCTTACAAGTGTTTTGGGTTTGCATTTATATTTTTTTAAATCATGTTTGATAGCAAATCTTATTTACAACTTGTTCACGTTCTATAAACACTGACCAAGCAAAACCCTTGTATCTCTATTCTCCAGGAGAAATAAGGCAAGTAATACTTTTGAACAATCAGTTGTATATTAACCATTACAAAAATGCAAATGATGTATGCATTCATTATTTTACATTAGCTTATTCTCTGTCAGAACTGTTTGGGTACTTGCTGTCAGTTTTCAAAATTCTCTTTTTTGTTTATAAACTTACTATATACAGTAGTGTACTTTTTGGTTATATACACGTATTCGAGTTTGCTGTGGATATTGTGTGGGTTCACAGTTAAGGCCTTGTCTATTGGAGGGAATTTAAATTTGTAGCTTTATGAATTCTGAGACTCAAAAGAAGCAATGTGATCATCTAGTCTGACCACCTGTGTATTACTTGTCCGTAAACTTCCCCAGAATAATTGCTAGAGTATAATCTGTCAAAACCCCAGAACCTGCTTTAATTATTGGCAGCTTTTTAGGGCCACTAGCAGGCTTCTTCACAGCTCAGAATTGCCAGAATACTTTGTGCTGTGGCCAATCATTCTCTTGCCCCCAGACAAGTCCCTTCTACCACTGTCATACCTCTTCACCAGAAATTGCAAGGGGTGGCAGTGACAGGCCATCGTAGGACAACCATACAATGCCACTTATCTGTAGGAATTTCCTCAGCAGTTGTCCAGTCCATTTTGTAGCCCCTGCATACCAGTGAAGATGCATAAAGACATTAGTAGGGACTAGAAGCTGGCTCCAGGTCTCCAGTATGACACCCAAACTTACTTCATTTAGCCACGTCTTTCAGAATAAATGTGCTGAATGCCTCTCTTTGCCCCATCCTTTTTTGTCTAACAAATGTGTAAAATGCATCCTTTCTAGAGACTGCTCATGAAGAGGGGAATAGCCTACAGTTGTGCAATCATTATTTTAGCTCAAGTGGTATAGATTTCTTTTGAAGACCTAAAGGGTCTAGGTTTCATATTTGATGGTGACCGAAAATGGAGGAGTGCAAATTCCACCAGGCAGAATTTGGTTTATGTGTTGCTTGTGTGTATTGTTATGGGAATGATTATGCTATATCAATTTGTATTCAACTTCACAAATTGATCAATATTTTTAAAATGGCACTAGAGGGTACACATTCTGGGCATGTAAGAGACTGCTAGAACAAAGGGGAAGAATGAAAGTAAATGGAGGCTTAGGGCCTTTATTCTGATGTCATACTATTTTTTACACTAATGTATCACCATTAGAGTCAGAGAGATTACAGAAGATGGGACCATTTAAATCTAATCTGACCTATATATCATAAATCACCAACATCACCCAATACCTGCACACTAAATCAACACCTGAAATTAGAACAAAGTATTACAGCCAGGGAGATCATCTCAGCAAGTGACTTGCACCCCACACACTGCAAAGGAAGGCAAAAAACTCCAAGCTCACCACCTATCTGACCTGGGGGAAAGTCCTTCCCAGCCTCACATATGTTGATCAATTAGATCCTTAGCGTATAACTAAGAACCAGCCAGCAAAGTACCCGAGAAAGAGCGTGTTCTAGTTCACCATATCCTATTTCCTGTCTCCATCTATGGCCATTTCTGATGCTTCAGAGGAAGCTGACTTCCAAAAAAACAAACAAAAAACCCCACAGGGTTTGATTTGAGGGAGGAAAATCCCTCCCTGACTACCCACCAGTGGCCAGCTGAAATCCTAAAGCATGTATTTGTAGGAACCAAAAGCAATCCCCATGTTTACAAACGAGCAACTCAGTCATACAGTCGCACTCATAAATTTGTCCATCTTTCTCACAAAAATAATTATTTGCCTCACAACTCCTCTTGGGAGATTGTTACAAAATCTGACCCCTCTGAAGATTAGAAGCTTTCTAACCTCCAGACTAAATGTTTTCTTGGCCAGTTTATAGCAATTTGTTCTTGTACCAACGTTGTCCTTTTAATTTAAACAGCTCTTCGCTCTCCTGGCTATTTATTCCCCGATTTATTTATAACCTTTGTTTTGCTAAACTGAACAAGCCAAGCTCTTCCATTCTTTTCTCAGAGGATAGGCCTGTCCTTCCCTGGATCATCTTAGTAGCTCTTCTTTACACTTGCTCCAGTTTGAATTAACTTTCCTTGAACATGGTTGACTGGAATTTGTACCCTGTATTCCAAATGAGGTCTTACCAGGGCCTTGTACAGTAATATTAATAGTTCTGTATTAGAAGTTCCTATCCTGATACATCTTAAGGTCATGTTGCCTTTGTCACTGCCACATTATATTGGTGACTCATAGTTATCCTGTGATCAGCCAACACCCTCAGGTCTCTCTCCCCTTCTGTTGCTGCCAACTAATGAACTACTAGCTTGTAGCAGAAATTCGTAGTGCATGACTTTGTATTATTGAATTGTCATATTTCTGCCATTCCACAGTTCAAGATCATCCAGATCTTCCTGTGTAGTAATCATATTCTTCTGTGTATTGATGCTGCTTTCCAAGTTTGTGTCATCTGCAGATTTCATTAGCACCCTCTTATTTTTTGTGCCAGGGCTGTTAATAAAAATATTGAGGAAAATTGTTCCCAAGACAAGTCCCTGAGAATCTGCACTGATAACCTCTCTCAAGTCTAGCGATTCACCTTTCTGCACAATTTGTTGCCTTCTCTCCATTAACCAATTAATTTTTAATTATTTCTTTACACCCATGATAGGCAAGATCTTTAGGATTCTCTTTTGAATATATTGATGGAGCCAAGTAAATACTACCCCATTCACTATTTTCTTTCAGGTTTCCCCTTTCACCCTAACACCCTCTCTCTCTCTCTCATCTGTCTGAGCTCCTGATAGAACCCACCTTCTGCAGGTCCAGGCCTGCGAGAAAGATCAGGAATGGGCATTAGGAGAAGAAGAGTTATGTTTGAGTGTAGGATGAAAATGAGTTTGGTTGGCTTCACCCAAATGTTCATCTTTTCTCCATCCCCTGTGCTCAGAAATCCCTTCCACCCCTCAGAGGCTCCCCCTTTACCCTGGAAAATAGTCCTGGGGAATAGCAAATGTTCTAAGACTTAAAATACTGTTAGTTTATTCATTTTATGTTTTGGGAGAGAAGAATGGGAGTACATTTTTGCTATAGGAAAAATTAAGCCTATATTTCCGCTACATTGGTTTAATTAAAATAAACAAAACAAAACAAAAATTCACTCTACTCCCCCTTCCCCAAAAGCCCCTGTCCTTACCCCTCACATAGCATTTGCAGGATTCAGGGAGTTTCCATAATGTGACACATGCATTTCAAGAGATGTAGACTCACTTACTCAATCCTGGATTAATTGAACAGTCTTGTTCCCAGAGCCAGGGAGAAGGGATCCTGGCTCTACTTCTAGAACCTGGAGGGATGAAGGGTTATGTATCTGCTACTTCTGTAGCACTGAACTCTATTTTGAGAATTCAATAGCCAAAGAGACCTTGGGGTGGAAGAGGTCTCTGAGGGAATAATAGGATTAGGGATTTGTGAGAGGCAGAAGAATGTAGGGGTTTCTGAGAGTAGAAGGAAAAGAGGAAGAGAATTAGATTTTCTCTGCAGTAATCCAAAACATTTTCAGAGAATCTTTGCCAGTGTTCATGCTGTAAACAGTACCTGGTAAAGGGAAAAGATTTAAAAAAAACGCATCTTCTTGTGCAATAATGGTAAAATTAAAATCTTAAATTAGTGCTGTGGAGGTCAGTGTTACTTCATGTTTATTAAGTTAAAAATGTTTTTCTTCAGTGTTTTCAAAGGTTAGGAAGTTTATACTGATATAATTCAGATCAGTTTACTTTCTGTATTTATTCCCCTCTCTTTCCCTGAATGGATCTGGTGACCCAGTGTAATTATATATTTTAAGCAACTATTCTGTGGCAAAAATACAGATTGCCATCCGTCTATATTAGTTATTTCCTTTTTGTTTCTCCTGCTAGCTAAATTTTCACTGTTAAGCAGCTTGCTTACGAAGTAATTTGTAATGTAGTTGTTTTCAGAACAAACAAGTCCATCTTACTGTTTACCAGAAAACACAAACATCAACACTTGCAAATGAAAGAAGCTAAAATAGGAATAAATAATGTAACTCAAGTATAATATTTTTTCACAAAATTATGCAATTAAAAAACCCTGTAAGCTAAAATATGTCTATAGAATGTCACTTCACAAGAAATAGCTTGTTTTCATAGCCTGTATAAGGAAGTCAACCGTCATTAAGTTTTCAGAGGTATACAGTTTTTGGTTCTTTATGCAGGTAAAATGTGATAAATCAGGAAGCAGGATGCCTGGTTCAATAATAGACAACAGAGTCCTGTGGCACTGTGTTGAAACAGATGAATAACAAATCACAGCTTCAAAGAGAAACTGCAGAACTCGAACTTATATGCAAATTTGACTCAGTTGTTTTGGGGTTAAACAGGGGCTATGGATTTTTCTCTCATTACAACAAGTGATTTGACCTCACCCTCCTCTATGTGCTGTTCCCCAGTGTTTGAATCCTAACACCTATTTTTATTTGCTGTTACAGCCTGACCTGATCCTATGTCATACACTCCCCTGCATTTAATTTCCTCCCATTCTGTAACTTTCCCATCTTCAAAGCATCTGACGAAGTAGGATTTTCTCCCACGAAAGCTCATGCGATAAATATATCTGTTAGTCTTTAAAAGTGCCACAGGACTCTGTTGTCTTTCTACAATAGACTAATACGGCTACCCCTTTGGAATTTGGTTCAATAATAGTTAGGGATTATACAAAAACTTCTTGTAGGCATGTTTTCTCATAAGGAAATATTACACTTTACTAAAAACAAATGCAGAAATGAGCATTAAACTAATATCTTGTTATGGATTGGTTTTATGATGAAATATTTTTAGAATTAATGCCAAATATATACTAGGTGAAATCATTTTGAGTGTTACTTTGTATGTGCTCAGTATTTTTCTGACAGCATTTTAAACACCCATGAAAAATCTTTAATATCAATGCACATGTAAAAGTTAATTAATCAAATAGAAAACTGAAGTTAATCAGCCTTTGAAATTATTTCGGTTTTCAGAAGAATGTTTGTATTTTATTAATATTTTTGTTAAAATTGGATAGTATTATTAACTTAAGGTAATTTATATTAAAGTCTAGAAATCTGTTTATATTAGTAATTTGTAATAAACTTGGGTCATTATATCATTTTGGGTCATTGTATCATTTTCTTTGAGATCAGTCAAGTTTACTGTAGGCCTGAAGGCATCTGTTTCGTTTAATTACTAATATATAAATTAATACCCGATGTACTAATACAAACTAAAATTTTTAAAATTCTCTCTTTTAAAGCAACATTAATGGTCTAAATTAACATTACGTAGGAAAGGAAAATTCATGTTGTGCTGAACTCAGTTTTCAATAACTTTGCAGTACTTAATGTAGGCTAGAAAAAAATCTGTCTGAGTGATCTAGTATATGATAAATGCTATAATACCTTTAGAAAACAGTGAGTTAGAGTGGTAGACATAACTTGGAATTCTATTCCTTTATTCATTTTGTAAAATACTATGTCAATGTTAATTTTTATGCTTGAATTTCATAATACTATATATGATTAGTTTAGAATGGTATATGAAAAGTTTTTGTTTATAGAAAATATGATTAGTTGCCATTTTGAATGGAAAGGACAGTAGTGACTCCATTTTGGGTGAGTTCTTGTTTTGGAGATGACCACACCTTTTTGAGTTTGGCAGGAAAGTCTGTGTGTGGGTTTTGGATGCTATGTGCATAACTTTGTAGTGCCGTGTGCAGAGGGTCCCCAGAGGCAGGAAAAATCAGCACTCCCGATTAGCTAAGAAAAATGCATATAACGTCAGTGTCAGAGAGCAGTCCATGCTGTGTGCTCTAGCCTCAGTCAGTTGCATGTGAACGTTTATTGTTCGGGTAGACTACGAGGAATCATAGAAAGAAGAAAAGAAGCTACCCATACCTGTTCCTGAATTCCTGCATTGTCCTGTGTTTGCTATGTCCTCTCCTCCTGATGTTCTCTATGTCCAGTCCTGTCTATTGGTTATCCTGCACTCTGTGACTGAAGATAAATCGTAATGTTAACTTCGGGACTTATCTGGAGGGAGGAATTTCTGGTTGGTATTACATATTGATTTTGAAGCTTCTCTTGTTTTGTTGATGTCCCTTATCTAATAAATCTGCCATTGTTTAACATTAGTGAGCAAGTCTTCAATCCATCTACCAGTGATCACATACAATTAGACCAAGGATCCATCTTGTAGAGGGAAGGGGTCCATGGTGATAGTGTTCTTAAGGTTTTCCCGCTCACATTCTCTAACATTAGCATAAAAAAGAGAATAAAATCATCAAATCTTCCATTGTTATTGTGTATAATTCTTGGTAAACCACTAATGCCAATTACCTGCAATTAACCTTAGGAACTGCATTCTTGTATTAAAACCAGCACAATATAGCAGAGCTTTCAATCTGCAGTAAGATGCAATATGGGCTTTTGCAATCCTTCCTTGCACGTTTTTTATGTAACTTTTGTATTAAGAATATCACAGCAACAGTATGTCTTAAGTGGACTTGGAGCATAAAGAATATAATACATTAGGTAACACAATGTCCAACTCCCATATCCCCTTGAATTGTTTCTCATTCATTTTTCATCCAGACTGAAATAAGTAATATTTTCTTTGACAATATACATGCCTTATTTCTGTGCACATATTAAAATTACTAACCAACAAGAGCAAAGGAAACCTGATGTAAACATATACTGCCAAATTTAATCTTAAGAATAGGTAGCTGGTTGGTTTCTTATAATGTTGCCCATCAGTGTGCTATCTGATTTCTCTCCATTTAAAAAAAACCCAAAACTCTTGCTGCCCTATTGGCTGGAACACAAACTGAAATAATTGTTAGGATAATCTTTCTCAAATAACTCAATAGTGACTCAAAAATATAACTTGTCTATACATACAATATGCACTGCTTTAACTAAAATTGTTGAAAATTAATATAGTTATACTGATGAAACCAATCCCTTGTGTACACACTTGGATTCATTTACATGTGACTTCAATTCATTAAGCTAAATGGAGCCTGTTGTAAATTCATTTTATTGTGCCCACACAGGTTTAACATTAATTTAACTAAATTGGTTTTAAAAACCATTTTATATCAACCAATGCATTTTTTTTGGGTATCGTCTGATCCTCAGATTCTAATGGAGTGGTTTTCAAACTTTTTTCCTTGGAACCCAGTTGAAAAAAAACATTGATGCCCATGAGCCAACAATTGCACCTTTCAGCAATGCATTCCAGTCTTTTTGCAGTAGCAGCAGGGGGTGCCATGACCCAGTACCTGAGGGTCTGCGACCCAGTAGTGGATTCCAACCCATAGAGTGAAAACCACTGCTCTAATGGAGTATAATTTTAAAAAATCACCGTCTTCACTAGAAACCTGGACAACAAAAGTGAATGCTTATGGGCCAAATTCACAGTATCCAACTTTTGAAAACTACTACTAAATCTTCTTTAGTGGGTGAGAATCATATATATATCTACAAATGAATATCAGTTTTCTCAGCTGTGCCCTCTTCATTCTCCTTTAAATTAATATACATGATGTAGCTTTATGGGAGATGTTTTTGATCCCTTTCCATTAAGTTTTCCTCATTCAATATGGGATTTTGTTTCTCTCTGATCAGCCATGTTGGCACCAGTGATTCCATATGTTGCATGTGTACTTAAATACCCTCTGGACTTCTACTAAATGTGTAATCTTTAAACTATAAGGAATTAAAAACAAACAAACAAAAAAACCCCCCAAAACCTCCCCTTCCTCACTCCCTACTTGCTTGAAAAATAATAGGTTGGACATCCAGCTGTGTGTATATATTGTAATTTTTACTACTATGTATTCCTTAGATTTTTATGTTTGTGCTATTTCTTGTGAAACACAGTGGGGCTAAAGATCTGTGGTTTTGAAGATTGATTAATGCAGATTAAAAAATGTTCCTTTACAGAATTTTGTACTGTTTTCTTTTAATACTGTGAATGAACTTCTGACGTTTTTCAATTTGATTCGGTGCAATAGATATTTTTCCATGATACTTATTCTTTTAAAGTTGTATCTATTAGTGTGTCAGAAAATTGTATATATTACAATTTGGGCTTTACAGTATGTATAGTTCAGGTATAGACTGTACCACACAAGGTTGTCTCCCTGTTTTTCATTATATATTAGTTAAATGATTAGAAGTAATCTCATATATACACCTTAGTTATACAAAGTTTAAAATCAGTATCTCAGAATACAGTTTTATCAATACTGGTAAAGAACTATTTCAAAACGGGGGGAATGTTTTATTGTTTCAGTTTTGCTATAGTGATCACTACTGAGAGCTGAGTTGGCACAAAGCAGTCTCCTTTTCTGGATAAAAAAGAAATGGGCTCTGAGATAAGTTATTGATGAAATTAACTGCTGAAGTGGAGAGGAAATGCAGCTGGCCAATACATGTCATAGTGTGAGCTCTATTAAATGAATATATGTGCAGTCAACCATTCACAAGAGCCACATTGGTCTTGAACTGCATTGATCTATTGTATAATTCTAAATGAAATTGATGGATGAGAGCAGTCATTGACAGGAAGGGTAAAAAGAGCCATGAAATGTCTTCTGTAGGAAAAACTATGATAGAAAGTAGACTGATCTATGCCATAGATAGGAATTGTGGCGTTCTTTACTACTGGTAGGTATCTTATCTTAATTATATTTCCTTATATATCAATGGACACTTCAAAAAGTACTTGGCCATATTTTCTTATTTCATGAGAAGTAAAGAAATCAGGTGTTGTATTCACTGATTCAGGGCATTCAATTTTATAGTTTTTGTGATTTCACGTACTGAACTATGGAAGAGATTTTTATGTTGTAGTGAAGGACGTGAAGCATTTTGGAAGCTGTTTCATTGAGGTTTTAAAGGATTGATTTACTTAACATGTGCCAAATATTATCAAGCAAAGACACACAAGTAAGCCTCTTGGAAAGAGTATTGTGTGAAAATGCCACCTTCAGGCTAGATAGAATTTCAGGTGCCATTTCACTCAAATATGTCCTTTCAGACAGTTAGCTCATTAAGCTACTAAATTTACAGGCATAGATTAATAAAACATTGGATTCTGCTAGACTTTACTTACATCAGAGTCCACGTACTTTGATTGTGACAGCAAATTCATCCGTACTTGATCACCCAAACAAAATGTACTTACTGGCATTTTGTTAGTTTGCTCTCTGTAATACAAAACCTTTTTAAATTTTTCTTTTCTCTGAGGCACTCTTTCTGGTACACAGTCTATTAGATGCACAACATTTAGCTCATTGCTTTCTTCTCTATATAAAAAGACCCAAACTAGTCGAGGGAAACTCCTTTGCCAATGAGCATGTTTCTTTCAGTCTAATTGGTGCCACTTTTTAGTGGTGAAATTACTTTGTTAGCAAGGTTCTAATGTAGTTGATTGCAAGATTAGGGCTAGAAACATTATGAAATGTATGTATTAATACTGTTTGCAGGTTTATACAGTGTGTGTGTGTGTGTGTGTGTGTGTGTGTGTGTGTGTGTGTGTGTG
>ML685766.1:35978480-36043480 GCA_007922175.1 Pelusios castaneus
GTGTGTGTGTGTGTGTGTGTGTGTGTGTGTGTGTGTGTGTGTGTGTGTGTTCTAATGTAAAAATAACAAAGTTTTTAGCATAAATCACTTGGGAAGTTAATTTTACTGTTTCTTGGCTCCATTAACATCATTGCATGCTGTGTATGACAGGACAATACAAGTTTAAACATAGTCTATAATATAACAATAGTGAGTGTAATTGTTTTAAGCTCATACAGAAATGCTTTTTCTAGTATGTCAGGTCTAACTGGTGACATTGCAGTACTGTACTGTACATTATATTACTGATGACTTGTTACATCATGATGATCTCTGAAAATATCAGTTATTATTCATACAACTTGAATGTAAGAATGGGTTCATTGTTACTCCAGTGGCATGACTCTTAAGATATTACAAGTCGTATTTACTTAAGTGATTATGATTTTATTTACATTCTGTGGAGTGACTAATAGAGAAAGTTGCATATTCATGTAGTTTTTCAAGTAATTTTTATTGAAATTCTGGTTTGTATGCTGACCTTTTTAATTATTGTGTATTTTTATTTGTATATGGATAGAATTTACCAGACGGATATTACTTTTTCTACAAAATAGTGATATTTGATGTCTATTAGGACTACCAATAACATGGCCATTCACTTTGTCTAGTTCAGAAAATATTTATGTACAAATTCGTCTTAGGCTATATCTATACTTGTTCAAATAAGTCGACTTTGCTAAGTCATCTTAAAGTCAACTTTAAGTTGACTTAGCATGTCTACACTGTAAATTTAGGTCGACTTGTAGGGGCTAAGTGGACCTCAAAGTGGTGCATGGTGGGAAGGGGGGCACCCAAGAGGTGCCCCCCTTCCCTGGGCACCCCTCCAGAAGTGCCAGGGAGCTCAGCATCTTCCCCATTGTACCAGGGTGCATGGGGGCTAAGCAGGACAGGGGCAGGGTTCAGGAGTAGGGTGGGCAGGGCTGTGTCCTGCCCTGTGGGTGGGCACGCCAGGCTCTGGCTGTGCCAGGCATCCTAGGGGGGAGGTCAGTGGGGGAGCCCTGGGGACCCTATAGGTCGAATTAGGGCTAATCCACATCTACATTGGATTGTCGACTTAATAAAGTCGACTTAAAACGAGGTTTTCTTAAGTCGACTTAAAATTTCCTTAAGTCGACTTAAGGAAACTAGTGTAGATGCAGAATAAATTAAGTCAATTTAAGTCTGCTTAAATCGACTTAATTTACTAGTGTAGACGCACCCTTAGATTGCTTTGGGCACTGAAAATAGAAAGAAACGTAGTAAGGTGTATGTCTTTGTAAAGGAAAACTCTTTGCAGCTAAATAATAATTTTAAAAAAATTGTTATGGGTCCTAATGTCTAAAAACTTACACTTGTAAAAATGCTGAACGTTTTAATTCCTAACCAGGTTCCTAATTTATATTCTGCAAGACATTTATATTAATATATATAGGATTCTCCACGATATTCGGCTGTAACTTTTTTGGACTCTGGTATTTTAGTAATTTTAATATTCCCCAGTGTTGGCCATATCCATCCATCTGGTTATCATTATTTTTCCCCAGTGTTGATTTTCTAACACTTTATACTAGTCCGCTCTTTTTAAAGTACATGAATTGTATATAAGATCATTAATTCTCTTCCATTTTACTCTTATGTTTGTGTCAGTCTGTGAGGTTGAGCTTCCACCACATGTTCATGATAGGTTAGTTACATGTGCTGAAAGCTTATCTAATTTTGGATCTATGATATCCATAAATATAAATCCATTTTGGAGTTGATTTCCTTTAAATAGAATTTATATCTGTGTGCACTTAACAATATGGCATCTTGATTCAATCTGAGTCAGTAAAGAAGGCACAATTAGAAAGGATCTGTATGAAACCACCACAGATATAAATGGGATAATAATCTTAATCTTCTCTAAATTTTATAATAGTTTTAATATCTCAGTTACAAGATGGATGTGTGAATTGTTCCTTCAAAAATGCTCATCCCTGTCATAATACTATGAAGTCATTGGCGTTGCACCTGAGATGCATTTCACCCAATATATATTTCATTTACTGATATAAATTTAGGTAGTATAAAATACTTATAAAGTAGAATATGTTCCTGTTATTTATATGCAATTTTTTATTGATTTTTAAATTTTTACTATGAAGATTGTACTGGAATAGTGTGTGCCATCTGTTATCCCTTTCAGAAACCATTTAACCAAAATAAGACACTTAGATTTTACATGAAAACTGTTGGATCTTTGGCTCAGGCCTTCACTGTATAGGAACAATTATGTAAAAATGTACAAAGAGGAAAAAGAAACAAAAT
Source organism: Pelusios castaneus (assembly GCA_007922175.1). Classification (NCBI taxonomy): domain Eukaryota; kingdom Metazoa; phylum Chordata; order Testudines; family Pelomedusidae; genus Pelusios; species Pelusios castaneus. The sequence goes on from ML685766.1 coordinate 35,980,809, forward strand.
TTCAGTTTGAGGTAACAAACCAGATTTTTTTAGACACTGGGGGAGAAAAAGCTGGCTATAATGTGATGCGTGGTTTTTGTTTTTTTAATTTTAAGGTTCGTGTTTTATTCGAACTGACCAGCTAGATGGTGAAACAGACTGGAAGCTAAAAGTTGCTGTCAGCTGCACACAGAGGTTGTCAGCTCTGGGGGTAAGCATTACACATTATTTCTCCATCTCTTCAATGTACCTTTTTATATCCGGTATATAGTAGAAAGCTTTGTTAGTTACTATGTATAAATTGTTATAAAAAGTAAGTAGTGCTTCTGTTTTTAATTCTAGAAGATAGGGTTATGTAGGCTCGGGGTTTGGGACATAGCAGTCTGCTCTTGAAAGGCAAATACTTCCTGGCACAGAAGCATTAGGGTCCTTGAGGGTGAGGTATGCCAGATTTCACAAGGTTAGAGGTTTGCAGTGACTAGCTGCCTATTTTATTGTATGTGTCTGTATTTATAGGCAGTATAAGTAATGACTACCGTTTTCCTTAACTGTTCTTCAGTTTCTTATAACTTTGCCAAATGTAAAATGTCTAAATTTAAATTTTCGATGTCAGGAGTCTGCCTTAGAAAATTTAAGCTGAATAGGCTCCGCTGTTTCCATAAATCAGGTTAGGAAAAATACATTGTTTTGCTTATGTTAAAATTGTTCTTAGAACTGTTTTGTTGAGAAGTTCTAGTGCCTCCATACTTTGAAACTGTACTGAATGTAAGGGTTATCGCCCTGCCATCATGGGTGTTCCTTTTTGCTATCCTTGTGAAAACTCTCCCAAGAAGTCTCTGAAAAAATGTTTCTCTGAGGACGTGCTCAGTAGACACTTTCTGGAATTTGGCAACTGAATTTTCTGAAGACTTTATCAGCATTGGGGTTGTTCGTCCCCTTGCAACTTCTCTGTACCAAATGGACTGTACATATGCCATTCCCACAGACCAAATGAGTATGCTTAATCTTGGTGCTGCAGGAGCTGAGCAGGATAGTCGCTGCAATGGCTCCTCTCAACTGCTAGTGACTGCTGTACCACTGGAGCTAATAGCTGTGTGATTCTTTCCTGTGCGCTCAATGCTCCCCCTTGCTGGCCCTGAGGCAAGGAGGAGGAAGAGGAGGAAACCACTGGACTTGAATGTAGAGGCAGTGAGGTTGATTTAGGAGTGGAGTTTGGGAAAAAAAGATGTGGGCTATAGGATAGGAGCTGGTGTCAGGGATAGGAGCAGAAGAGGATATGGAGAGACTGGGGCAAAAAAATGTATAACCATGAGTGTGCTCTCTCCTACAGACCTGGACTTGAACCCAAAGATATCATGTGTCTCCATATTCCTTTGCTACCTAGGAAATAGCTGTGAAACTCACTGGCAGAATGTCTTCCTATTCCCCTGTAGTAGAAGGTCTGCATAGATATGAGGAACGATTGAAAAGGCTGGGCCTCTTCAGCTTGGAAAAGAGGAGACTGAGGGGGGACATGATAGAAGTATATAAAATTATGACTGATGTGGAAAAAGTGGACAAGGAAAAGTTGTTTAAATACTCCCATAATACAAGAACCAGGGGTCACCAAATGAAACTGATAGGTAGCAGGTTCAAAACAAATAAAAGGAAGTTCTTCTTCACACAACGCACAGTCAACTTGTGGAACTCCTTACCTGAGGAGGTTGTGAAGGCTGGGACTATAACAATATTTAAAAGGGAACTGGATAAGTTCATGGTGGCTAAGTCCATAAATGGCTATTAGCCAGAAAGGGGTTAAGAATGGTGTCCCTAGCCTCTGTTTATCAGAGGATGGAGACGGATGGCAGGAGAGTGATCACTTGATCATTGCCTGTTAGGTTCACTCCCTCTGGGGCACCTGGGCACTGGCCACTGTCGGTAGACAGATACTGGGCTAGATGGACCTCTGGTCTGACCCAGTACGGCCTTTCTTATGTTCTTATGACACCAGTTACTCAGCTCAAGCAACAGAGGTCTGTGTTGTAGATCTAAAGATCCTAACCTTGCTGATGACTACACCTAGTCAGTGTGGTTTCACATGATGATTTTTTTAATTAAGTTTCTAAAAAAATTTAGCTCTTACATTTTAAAAAACAACCTTTATTAAAAGAAAGTTATAGTTATAAAATCAAGCATTCAAAAGTTAAGATATATTCAAGTTAAAGTTGCCATTCAACTTTAATTTGGGTTCCTTGTGTATCACATATGACTTTATGATATAGTCTTTAGTTACATGATCAAATGCTATTTTTCCTTTTTGCTTTAATTCAGGCACTTCCTAATTCGATTGCTTGACTCTGTAGCCTAAATAATGTTTTTAACATACTTTAAGAGTCAATTTCCTTTTAAAGGAAAAAAGAAAAAAATTCAATTGTGCATAGTATGCTGATAATGTAGGTGGAAGAAAGACACATTTTGCGAAGAGATAGATTTTGACTGTACTTTTATTTAACATAACTATCCACTAAAGTCTTTGAGCAGGTACTGTAGTCCTTGCAAGATGAGTCTCAATGGGTGGTTTGTGTAATAAGGAGTGAAGGAAATGGCTTGAACTGGATGATGCAAACCCTTTACCTTCCTTGTGGGTCTTGCCCTATTTCCTGTGCCTGAGCCCCTTAGGAGGCAAAAATGTCTTTTGCTGACACCAATCAGTGCCTGAGTTGTTCAAATCTCTTTCAGTCCATTTTACTGCAGGTTTCTTGTACCTTCCTCGGTGGCCAATCTCTGAGACAGGATACTGTAATAGAAGCACCTTGGGTCTGATCTAGTATAGTAATTCCGATGTTCTTAATGGCTTGCATCTGCTATATGAGGGCAGAATCACTATTAGCATCACATTTGGGAGCCAATGGATTCCCTATCCTATCAGTAACTTAAATTTTGTCCATTATCAATTACCCTTTTGCAACTTCCTTTGTGTGGGAGGAGGGGTGGGGATTTTATTCCATCATTGTTCATGAAGGAGTTTCATACATCTTTTTTGAAGCGTCTGATGCTGGCCACTGTCAGAGAAGAAGAATATTTGATGTAGAGGAAAAATGACAAAGGGAGAACCTCTGTGCTGAGGCACCAGTGTGTCAGGGACTTCTCAGAGTGGTGATGCGCCAGGGAAATTGAGGTAACAGCTCTATGCGGTGGCCTTGAGATGAGACAACCTTGGTGCATAGAGAGTCATGTCTCTGTTCCTCTGATGCTTGAGGTTTTAGTAACATGATACTGAAGGGAGTTGAGAGTTGAATTGGGCTACATACAGGAGGCTGAACAGGGCTTTGGTTGGGCTCACAGGGGTGAATGATCTTGTTAAGGGCTGTAACAGATATGGCAGTTACCTACAATATCCTTGAAAAACCTTATGGTACTAAGTTTAACTAGCTTTAAAGTTTACTGTATTAAAAAGCAAAGTTCATGTAATTTTGTGGAATTGTATTCAATGAGCCAGAGAGGGAGGAATCTTTGTTTGTTCCAAAGTTGAGTGGGTTTTCTAGGAAATACCTGGGAGAAAGTGAATGTCAATTTCCATCTCTGAAAATACCTGGGAGGAAGTGAAAGTCAATTTCCAGCCAGCCTTTTGAAGCTACTTCCTGAACAGAAACCTATTGTCTGCTGATCATCTTTTCCTGGGATTTGAAGATCAAAGTCCCATGCTGTAGAAAGGCAAGACTCTGAGATTCATGGATGTGCTAGCTCTGAACTGATAGCTGTTATGAACTTATAACCACAGAAGAGCTCCTTCAAGGAGTTTGAAGAACTGATTTGCCAGAGCCCTTGTTGGAGTTGGGGGTGATCTTTGGTGACCTTATCGTCATGTGTGTAGGTTCTTTCATTGTTTTAATAATGCTTTCTTATAATGCTGTCATCTTAAGAATAAATGTGCCTGCTTAGAAAGGGCTACGTATAACTGCTGGCTGGGCAATTATGCTCTTTATAGCCCTGAGGAGAAAGCAATGCAGGCCTGCTTGGGCAATGCAGGCCTGCTGGAAACTAACAGTGTAGGCTGGGAGGTGTGCAGCCTGGAAAAACTCTGGTCATGTGGGAGAGCAAGATGCAGGTCTCCACCCAAGAGACATGATGGCTGTGGAAGTGGGAACCTGGGGTGGATGCCCTTGTTTGATTGCAAGCAGGAAATAAAAGTGCAGTTTCTCTCAACTGTGAAAGGGACATGAGAGTAAATGGGGATATAAATGATAGGAGTTGAGTGGGGATATGGTGAGGTGAGTGGAGCTTGGTAATGGGCTGTGGGAAGTTGAGGTGGTGGAAATTGTAGCTATTGGGCGGCGGTGGGAAAGGCATGTTAAAGGTGAGAAGTGACAGAAAAAGCTGCAATCTAACGAAGCCCTTGTAAGCTCATTATAGATATGTTTTCTGCAAACCACAGCAGGTTTGAATATGTTTCTGCTCTACCTCATACACCCTGCTTCCTCTGATCTTGTTCTCCTTCCTGCCCTAACCACACACATCCCTCAGTTACCTGCTGACATGAAAAATGGAGCTAAAGAGGAGTTGCACTGAAACAACATTCCTATAGTTGGTTAGAGTGCAGCTGCCCTGTAACAAATGACACAAAGTTTGTTGCAGTGTAACTCATCATCAGATCCAGGAAAATATTCCTTCCATGTTTTTCCTCCTCACCCAGGATTTGGGGGAGTGGGAGAGCGGGATATTTATCTGATGAACATAACTGTGGGATAAAAGGGAGGTTGGCAACACCAAACAGAAGTAGCTGATCAATACGGGCTTTCTTTCTTCGTGAACATAAGCTATGCTATGACATAGGTGCTGGAATGCGTGGTGATGGAGATGCTGCCTCACCCTTGGCTTGAAGTAGTAATAACAACCCAAGCATAGTTACTGTAAAAATTGTTCCAGCATTAATGTAGGCTGATGAATAAAGGAGACTGTTCTTTGAGTTTCAGGTTAAAATTTGAAAACTGCTATGCCTGGGGTGTTAAACTAATGCATGTGTGCACAAAATCTGTCTTTTGCACAGATTTATTCTTCAGACATAGGAGTCCAAAAAAGAGTCATTCAGGAAAAATGCCTAGAAAACCATCATTTTAGGTGTTTCTTCTACCAAAGTTAGGGATACTTATCTTCCACTCTTCTCCCCTCCCCCGTGTAGCAATCTGTCAGTGCTGGACCCACCTGGTGATGATATTGGGGAATGCAGCTCAAGTGGTCCCCCTGCAGGTGATCAGTGCTCTGCTTTTGCCACACTGACTCCCGTCTGAGTCTGGTTGTGGGCCTTGGCCCTCCGGCCAAGCCCTTTGCACTCAACGCCTTCCGGGGTATATTCTGGCTCAGTCCAATCCCAGCCACTAATTAAAACAGTCAGTGCCTGTTGAGCCTGTGCCCTTCTGGACACCCATGCTGCTCTTGGCACACTGGGGGAGCGGGGAGGGATCTGGGCCTGCTCCATTCTCCAGGCCCCAGCCCCTGGACCCTACACGCCTCCACTGAGGCCCCTGCCTCCCTTCAGTCCTCCCTGCAGCAGTCACTTCCCTGAGCTGCATTCCCCAATAAGGAGGGTGGTGCTCTGCAGGTGGGTCCAGCGCTGATGGACTGCTACACCCCCCCAAAAAGAAAAAGTTCTGTTGTCCTTGAAAGGATCATTGTGCTGGATTCCCCAGGTCCAAGAGCCTGAAAGATGACTTAAAACCCCCTTTATCACTCCTATGCACTCTGTTTTTGCAGTGAGACAATCTTGGCCGGACCTGGGAATCCAGCATGATGATCCTTTCAAGGAAAACTGGTACTATACCTAGCCAGATCCACAGGAGCACATTAGCTCTGGAACTCCACTTTGAAACGGGAGTAGGTCACTGTGCTCCTATTTTTACTCTTTTGCCCCACCCGCACTTTTTATTCCATGTATGCAAGGACTAAGGTCTTCTCTACCTTCTCGCTTTTAGTGGCAAAACTTTGACACTGGACACAGACACCCTGAGCAATATAAGTTTTGCTGGCATGAGTGCAAGCGTGGACAGCACTATGTTGGTGGGAGACACTCTCCGTCGATATAGCAGCCGCTGCTCATTTAGGTGGTTTTATGTCAGCGGGAGAGCTCTCTCCCACTGACCTGAGATGGCCACACTCCCAGCAAATCTTATATTGCTCAGGGTTGAGTTTTTTCACATCCCCGAGTGACAAAGTTTTGCCATCATAATCGCAAGTGTAGACAAGACCTGAGATTGTGCCTTTTTCTGCCCTCCCAACTTTTGTGCACCTGTTTAGAACCAGCAGCACACATCTAGAATCAGTTGGTTTTTGAACCAGATATGACAGCCCCTTCTCCCTAGGATTAAAAAGTATCTGATGCTTTGGAAAGTGTGAAAGTTTTTCCTTTCTAATTCAGGTAGCAATTAACCAGTTAATAGCTGGTCAGCTCTTATACAATTTGGGACATGAGCCATAAACTCTAGACAGTTTTGGCATAATCAGAGTACATAACACTTCAGTTCTGTTGATACTATATAATAAATGCCTATCAATAAATAATAATCCTTCTTCCATAAAGGGTACATGAATAAAGTTCTTCAGCTCACATTGTTGGTATACACATAGATAATTTGTAGCATTTTGGAGTTAAAGCGTAAATGAGAGGCTGCAGGGAATAGACTGGACTGATCCTTTTTACAATAATTCTTGAATGCCACCTGCTGGGCTTTATCTAAAATAGCTATGATGATCTCACACTCATTTATTGCTCCCCCTCTTCCATTCAGCCATCCTTACTCCGTCAAAGCTCCCATTGAAGTAAGTGCAAATTTTGCTTTACGGTATGTATGGAGTTCATACACTTTATGTGCAATTCTATATTACTTGCTACTGCAGTGGCAAGGAAGTAGGAAGGAACACATAAATACAAAATCTTCAGCGGCTCCACTCCAAGTTTATTTTGGCTCTAGAGATATTAGCACTTGTAGAGTTATTCCCCTTTTTAAGTATGTGGAATGTCTTGGAATTTAGTACAGGCTTTCAAACTGGAATAAGATTTCAGGGTGCTCTCAGCATTTAAATATCCATCTGCTAAACTAAATTAGGGTTTACAGTTTACTACTAGTTTAGTTAAATCTGTAATTTGTGTTACAAAGCAGCAAAACACCAGGTTCCATTGACTTAACAAGCCCAGCAGTAGATATAGAGTGTCTTGACGCCTGGTTTCCAAGGGTCCTTCACCTTCTGCTTCCTCCCTGCTGGTGTTCAGATCCTGGCTGTGTGGCAAACAGGCGAACTCTACTATACTGTAGTCTTCCCGGTTGCTGCTAGAGATGATCCTGATACTGTTACTGGCTCCCCGTGGGCCGAGAGTTGTCTTCCTTAAACAGGGTCGCTGGCTGAACTTGCAGGACATTCCAAAAGGAGATGTTTATTACTGTATATCATATTTTTAATCATTGAAAAGGGTGGGCAGTAACTTAATTTGAATATAGAAATAGACTAAGCAATTTTGTCTTACATTTAAAGCATAAACTGTCCATAAATGTCACTCATTTTGATTTCTTTAGTTATCCAGTATCAAGGATTTTGAGTATCTTGTGTTGTCATGAGCTGTCAGTCCCATTAACAGTGCAGCATTGTAACCTTATCCACTGTGACACCTGGAATAAATAAACCTGCAAACCTTCAGAGCTTTTCCTAAAGAACAGATGACACCACCAAAGATGATCAGAACAGATTTTGTTGTCTTCTAAAACCACTTAATGTGATCAGAGAATTAAAATTTCAACAAGTCATTTAATGATGGCTATGCGGCAAGGACTGTAACACCCAGGTTAGGTTTCTTGTGGCTTTATAGTCATGTGGGGCAGAGCTTTTCTGGCATTCTGTATGTTCTGGGACATTCTTCTCTGGCCTACATGACCAAGGAAATTTATTAACAGCAATGAGGTCATTGTGATTTTCAATAAATGGTGACTTGCTGATTTATATCAAAAGATCCATATAGCAGTAAACAATACCATTTACATTTAATTAGTTTTATTGAACCAAAGGCAATTTTATTTGTAAAGAACTACAAGTTATGATTAAAGATGTATTTTAATGATCTTTAAGTAAAGTGAATAAATGCTACCCTTGATGTACTAGAGGAGGTTTTTCTACATTATTGATAAATTCAGAGTGATTTCAAAATTATTATGAAATGTAAAGGAAAACATTACAGGACCATCATTCAGTCATTTCATGACTGATGTAAATAGACTAAATTACTTCTTTTAAATTGTTGTTGATAGGTAATAGCATCAGCTAATATGTTACTTAGTATTTCAAAAGTCCTATTTACTTTTGTATTAAATAATTTCGTACTCTAGCCTGTACTACACCATGTTTTTTATTATTCTTTTAAGGTGGAATTGCTGTAGAGTTCAGCTTTTTTTGCCTATTTACTTACTTACTTTTAAGTATGCATATAACTGAGATAATTTGCCTTATAAATATGGTGATTTAGATGGGCCAGCATTTCATTCAGAGTTTTTAGCCTGTGAAAGTAAACAATTCAGAGTTGTGTAATGTCCTTTTGCACAGATCATGCAAATTTTCCCTATTCAAAATAGTTAAAACTGTATTTGCAAATGGTATTATGTCTGTCATAAGCCTTGACCCATCTGTGTTAGTCTTCCAGCTTCAGATCGTGCAACCCTTAACTCCTTTGTGTAGTTTGTGACGTGAGAGCAAGGCAAGTTTCTGACTCTGGGATGGTAGTCTTAGGTGGAAGAAAACCTTCTGTGTCCTTTCTGCCCCCCTCTCCCAAGTCATGAGATTAACTGTGGGCTACAGCCCCCTTAGAAATAATCCTTGATTGATAAAGGGTCACTTGTGGACATGCAATTACATCTCTATTGGAATATAAATCGGTGATCTTTCTTCCTTTCCTATATTATATGAAAGCTCGGTTTCCATGTACGATCATTGTCCTTTGAAAGGTGTATATGTGAAACGCTTAAGGTTGTATTGTGCATCTGAGTGCAGGGGGAAATCCCCTGTTCAGAAAACAAAAATACTCAGGGAAGCTTTTGGGTATAGCAGATATACTATTTACACACACTTCCCCCCTCCCCCCACTTACAAGCAAACTATCAAAAAGCTACTGTTTTGGCATCTTCTATAAGTGTAAATCAGTATAAAAATTCTAGGACTTCGAGAACGCAGGCCACACTTGGAACATTCTGGTGATTCTAGCCACCTTTAAGTAAAAGAATATTCGAGAGCTCTGTAGAAAATGGCCACAAAAGCATAGGGAACCTTAGTATCTTTAGAAAGATGACATAAACTTTCATTTCCATTTTGTGAAAAATGAAGGCTTCTAAGAGACATGGGGTTGTATTAGATCTCAAATATAAAAAAGGGCAGCAAATTATAAGGTTAAGAGAATGAGAACTAAAAAAATGTAGATATTTATTTAACTTTGGGCAGTTGAGTAACTAAGCTGCAAAGGGCATCATCAGTAGGTGCAATTAGTAAAAACAGAAGAAACATTTGGAAGTAGGAAAGTATATTGTTGAACAAATGCTAATTTACATAAGATGACTCATCTCACTTCCTTGTATTTTAATATTGTTTCCCACGTAAGGTACTCTGAAAAGAAAGATAAGTTTGTGTTTGACACACTTCAGTAACAGTTTTTATTTTGTGTGAGTATGTGTGTGGTATTAGTTTTCTGCTGTACTATCCAGTTCTGAGAGACTCTTATTTTTCTGTGCACAATAAAGCACATAATAGCCTGGATTATCTAAATTGTAGGTGATAACAGATTGGGAAGAAGTGAATGATAGATATAGGATACCACATGTGTATTAGTTTCATATGAATTATTTCTCATGAAGCTGATGAAAACTAAACTCAATAGGACAAGAATGCAATGAGTGGAACTTCGTGTGAAAAACTACAATAAATGGCTAATGGTTTAAGATAAAGATATTTTTCAAGAGTTAGTGTTGAAATCTGATTTACTTTTATAACACGTGTCAGTGAAATAGAATGATATAGAGATATATAGCTGTGCAGTGTATGAGATAAAATATGATTGAGAAAGAGATGTCTTTCAGAATTTTCAGGGTCATTCTATATTTTCTAATTACAGCACAATCTCAAAATCCTCAGTTTTGCTTTTTTGCATGTTTATATTTCTGGTTTTTAAATGGCCAAATTTTATCTTTTTAAAGTATACTTGTATAAAATAGTGTACATTTTTTAGCCCTCTAGAAAGTTGCTGTGTTAATAGCTCTGGGGATTGAGAACTCTTTTGTAAATAAAACAGATGCAGTTCAGTGATAGTGCAGGACTCTCCCTATGGTCTTGCTAATATGCCTCCTCTCCAACTTGGAGGGACCAGTTTAGCAGGATGAACCTAGTTCAGTCTCCATGTCCATTTAGTTGTCTGTGTCAGGAGATAAACAGTTAGCAACATTGTTTATATATTGCATCTGACCAAGTGAGTTGCCGCCCACGAAAGCTTATGCCTGAAGAAACTTGTTAGTCTCTAAGGTACTACCGGACTTTTGTTGTTGTTGTTAATATAGCCTCCAACTCAGCAAGGTAGTTAATTAAGTGCCTAACTTTGCGCGGGTGAGTAATCTGATTGATTAATCATGCAGTTCCTGTTCTAAGAGGGAGATAGTATTGATGTGGACATTTAGACACTGGACTGACACCATCAAACTAATTTCACACAGAGCATTAAGTAAATCTAAGCTTTCTGTTACAGAATATCTGCGGGGGTGGGGGTGGAATATTTTTTTTCTCTTTGACTTTGGTCATTTGACAGTGCTTAACATTTATTCAGTTTCATTGTTTCCCCTCTATATTCAGCCATTTTCTCCCTTGCTGAAAAGTCTTTTATAAAGGCAGGAAACAGTTATTTTTAAAAGGCAGAAGTCAGGAGATGCTGTTTTAATGGCACACTGAGAAACAATTTTTAATTAAACTGTTAAAACAAACCTCAAACAAAATACCCTTTCCCACTATGAATGCAAAACAGTTAAATAGGTGGCATCAAACACTTGTACAAACTTCATATTTTGGTTATGTTTTCTGGCACACCATTCCTGAATAGTATGAAATGTGCTGTATGCCGGGCCTAATCCTGTTACTTACTTGAGTAAAATTCTCATTTACTTCACTGAGAAAAAATAAATGTACTGGTATTTTAAGCGCAAACAAATGAAAAAAATGCTTAATTATATATCTGCATAAATTTAAGTAATAAAGTAAATTAATCAAGTACATTTATTATGTATTACAGGATCTTTTTTCAATCAGTGCTTATGTTTATGCTCAGAAGCCACAACTGGACATTCACAGTTTTGAAGGTACCTTCACACGAGTGAGTAATACATATGCATGTTCCTGTGTTTCTTCGTCCTCCTCTATTTTCCTCCATTAGCGGATCCCATAATTTCAGTATCTAAACACTGTTTATTTATTGCTTAGATTTATCTGACTATTTGCTATGTCTTTGTTATAGAAGTGTTTTCTATTAGCAATATTTTGGAAAATAAATGGCAGATAAATATATTAGCAAAGCCATAAAGGTTTAAAAAAATAGAAGAAGAAGCAGCCAAGAATTAAAAATTACTGTTCTAAATTCAGTGTAAATCAAATCAGTTGGTCTACAAGGATTAATGTGACTTCCATGTGAGAAGCTTGTTTTTTTCAAAATTCACTGTATCCCTAAAAGAATAAAAGGTAACTGGAAAGAGGATCTAGGACCAAAATTATGCTGAAAAAAAACCTAATATCTATGTCAAGAATTTTATTTCTTTAATTTTAAAATAGACATTATTTTTAATTTTCTAAATTTAAATTTATAGCAATAATTTATTATTTATTGGGGTGTTTTGGTGGCTTGTGTTATACCAAAAAGAGTGCCCAAGATCTTTTAAAGGGGAAAAGGCAACACGCCGCGTTTATTATAAAAGAGAACAAAATTATAAACTAACTTATACCTACACACACACACACACACACACATTCATCCACGCGCCCAAACACACCAGAAGATATTCTGCAGTTCATACAATTACCAGTCCTGATTGTGGCTTTAGTCCGTTGGAGTTCCCTGGCCAGGGAAGCTGAACACGAAGAAGAGCGGGGTCTCTGTCGGGCGCGCACCGATACTCCTTGTCTCAGGTCGTATGCAGAACTGTGTCCCCCAAAACTTTGGAGTCTCACCCAGTCTTTATAGGTCACACCGCTCCAGGGGCTCTGTGTGTCCATTGGTCACCAGGCAGTTGCGGACGTGACTTCCAGCTCGTTTTTTGATAGCTTGATTAACTTTATCCTTTTGTCTCTGGGGTGGATCCTTTTGCTTTGGGGGATGTGTTCACATTCTTCACCCACTGGAATGGACTTTGCATTCATCAGGACAAGCTGGCAGTTTGGGACTGGTTCACACGTACATACACCCTCCATCCACACCTTGCTTAGACAATGTAAGCTATTCACTCTAAGAATAGTTTCACACAAGATGGGGTACATTGGTCAAAGATGGAGTTTAACATTTTCAAGATGGAGTCTAACGTTTTCAAGATGGAGTTTTACATTACTTCAAATGTGATATACTTTTCTTTAAATGCTGCAGAGATTGGGTAAAAAGGGTTGTCATACCTATTGCCTAAGAGTACATAGGCAGAGATTTAGACAGTAATGCAAGCTGGGAGAGAGTGGCTCAGAGAGGAAAGACCCCCCCCCCCACCTCCCAGCCAAAAGAACCCCAAGATCAGCGGTTTGAGCTCTGCGCTCCCCAACAGCCACATGGAGTGCAGAGTCCGAGAGGACAATCCTATTAACAATGCAATGCATCACAAATGTCAATCATTATAAACCAATAAAACAATGTTGCAAATAGAGACCCATTACAAATGTCAATCATCATGAACCAATTAAGGCTATACAAGGATTGACACAAGTTATGAATGAAACCAATAAACCAATTAAGACTAGAGAAAGTTATGAAACCAATTAAGACTAGAGAAAGTTGAGACCAATAAACCAATTAAGAACTAATAAACCATTAACACAAGTTATACAAACAGCAAAATCACCCACATATCCCTACACTTGTTTTTTTCCTAGAAAGTGGGAGATAGAAGGATGAGGGTGTGAAGATACTGCACAAAATAATGAGAAAAAGAGTAATGCATATAAAATTGCTTGACCATTATCCTGCAGCACAGGTGATAGATCCTTAATTATCAAAAAATTATGGCAGGAAAATGAATCGCAAGCCAGATAGCTGGACAGTGCAAAATGAGGCCCACCCTAAGCCTGATTACCAGTTTTGTATTAAGAGAACCAAAAGTTAATCCTGACAAAGCAATGTTATTCCGTGAGGCCCATTTTACTGGTACACTAGTAAGTGCTACAAAACATACAGTAAAATGGAATTAAGATTGAAGGTATGGAAAATTGAGGTAAAATAAATTACAGGGTTGTTGTAACAATCCCCAGTACAAAAATTGTAACCTAAGGAAATTCAGAGTTCAAGGAAAAAGAAATTTGACCATATTAAGGTATGGAAATATCCTGTTTGGTTAACCAAACGACCTTAGCTCTGCCCAGTAAAGACACCATTTGAAAGGAGTCAGGAAGAGAAAGTGTCAGACATGTCTTGAAAAATCAGTTAAATCAGTAGGAGTTAAAGAATACAAACACTAAAATATCTTAGTCAATAAGGACAAAATGAAAATTGTTTGGATGAGATAGCTGTGTATTTTCTATCCTTTACATGTTTACTTTTTCTAATCAAAATATGTATGAAATTTATCAAATTGTTAAAATCATTGAGAAAATTTTAAGTAAATTTAAACCTAAAATTTAGATAGGTTTTATTTAAAATACTGTTTAAAAAAATCTGATGAAATGAATTTATTTGAAAAGTAGTCTTTTGCAAAACAATTGGCTTTATAGCAAAAGCAATTTTTATGGGTGGAGAACCCTCCGAAAAACTTAAAAGAAAAATCCAGCCGCCTCTATTTATGGCAACAGTTGCCTAGGAACATAATAATGCAACATTCACATAAATTTCATGCCATTTTTAATTGCATTTCCTTTTGCCTTTATGTATGGTCAATATTTTTATTGTTAGCAAAAGGTACTAAACAGACAACACCAGAAACAAAATCCTCCTTTCAAAGATCAGGCATAGCACAGGCAGCTTCTATTCAAGTTTCTATATGCTTCCTTGCTAGTATTCCTCCATCACTTGAGAGGATGATGTCCAGATGTGAGGAAGTGAAGGGGAAAGGGTAATGTGGTCTCACTTCTTGTACATCAGGTCCTCAACTCTTCTGTGCCAATTATCAGAGATGCCAGCCTTCCCTAAATACATTTGTTAGTCTTTAAAAGTGCCAAGGACTTCTTGTTTGTTTTGCAGCCCTCTCTAGTATTCCATAAGCCTCCTGATTTTTTTACATGTAATTGCAAAATTATTAATTTGTTTGTCTACTAATTTTGCAGACACACACATATATAAAATACATGTGTGTGAGTCACTCACCACCTCTTTGGGTTTGATGTATACAGCAAATAGCACCGCACCCATGAGGGAGCATTCTTCTCTACCAGTCCTGTGGCCCAAGCGCAGATTGTGCAGTGAAGGTCTAGTAAGAGGCAAGCTGCAGTGATTTTGAATGGGTTACAGGTCTTCTGGATTCACCGTCTGAGCCACTAGCTATGTGTTGCACTCTAACTGCACCATGTGGACCCTGCGGAACTATGTTAACAGGCTCTATCAACAGGGTTCACACAGCAGTCAGAGTGCAGCATTCGCCACGGCTTACCTCATATCAGACCTTACTGTGCCATCTGCAGGGGAGGGAGAAGCCGGAAGGACAGGAAGAATTGCAAATAGCCATAAAATATCATGCTTTGAAGTGTGCAGGTGCTTTATTTTGCCTGGTTCTGTAGGAAGGATAATGGAATGCTATATTAATGTCTCTGTATTATGTATATGCTATGAGGGAAAAGAGTGTGGTAGTCATATGTATAAAAGTATACTTTGTTTCAGTTTTAAAAAACATTGTGAAAAGTCAGCTGAAATAATGCATTTACATTTTTCTGGTTAATCATTTTAATTTTTATAATTAACTTTAATTTTTAAAATTCTATGTAAAAGTTGATGATTTCTATAGAGAACTGAAAATATTAAAGCACATTTCTAACTCAAGTGTTGAAATGCATGAACACTTGCATCTGCAATGTGTGTTGCCTCATACAAGGTCTCTTGTATTTTTTTCAGTGATGATATT
Source organism: Pelusios castaneus (assembly GCA_007922175.1). Classification (NCBI taxonomy): domain Eukaryota; kingdom Metazoa; phylum Chordata; order Testudines; family Pelomedusidae; genus Pelusios; species Pelusios castaneus. The sequence goes on from ML685766.1 coordinate 35,996,072, forward strand.
TATGTACAAAATAGGATAGGGTGGTGGCCCCATCTGATAACTCCTCCTGACTGTCAGTATCACAAAGGGGTCCTTTGTGATGGTGATAATGAATGCTTACTGACCAATAAAATGCTTTTTATTTGTAAGCTGGATCTCTAAAATATAAATTTGAGCTTTGATCTTTCAGCCAGCTATTAGAATGGGAGCATCAGCATAAATTTCAAATAAGATAACTGGCTAAATATGGAGTACTTTTAAAAATAAGTTGTGCTTAAACAAAATGTTGACGTTTGGGTTTGTTGAAGGGTAAGAAGTTAAAATATACCTTCTTTCTGGTTTAACACTAAGGTCCTAGTCCTACAGTGACCTGCAAAGGTGGACTCCTGTCCCGCATTGAACCTCATTGGCGTCAGTCTTTGTACAGTGTTCTCACTGCAAATTCTGGACGTGAAAAGGCAGTCCTCGAGTATATGCATACCTGAATTCAAAAGAACTAATGCTGCATTAATGTTGCCCAGTTAACTCAAGAAATACAAAAAGCTATGAACTGGATCATAGTATGCATGGATAGTATTTTCTCACTAGCTCTTGTTAAATGTATGCCATAAAATTTGACCATGTATAGCAGTGGTTTAAGAACTTTGTCTCTTGACCTTTTTCCCAATTTAGCTGTGTATCCTTAATGTTACATTTAAATGTGAAAACTGATTTATTTACCTGTTCTACGTTAAAGTAAAAATTTAGTGTGCTTAATGGTCTCGACACATAAATGTTCCCATTTAGACTTTGGTGTTCAAAGACAATTTTTGACAAAACCGAGTTAACAGGGCAACAGTGTAATGCAAAATCAATGCGAAGGTACAGCACTCAATGAAAAATATGGGAATCAAGGTAAAACTGTATATACACATTTCTAAAAGCATGTCCATAAAACAGCCAGTAAGTGCACAGTGTTAAGATTTTTATGCAGTAGGCTACAAAGATTTTTGGAAGGATCTTAAGATCAAAAGATTTTAAATTTCATTTGATTTTTCTCCTGCTCCTGATTATGAAGCAAATTTTTTAAGACTTCTGATATAGAAGGTACTTTTTTAGTTATGCTTGACAAGAATTTGTAATGAGGTAATTTTTTCAACAATTTTTTGCTACCAGTTTCCTCAATAATGTCACTGTAAGCTTGTGATTGTTGAATGAGTTTTGTGTAGTTGGCTCCTTTTATAAGTTCTTAAAGATTTGGTGCTAGTTTGGGCTCATCTTGTCCTTAGTATTTCTGTAGGAGGCAGCAAGACATTCCTGACAATCTGACCTGCAGTTGGAATTTATTCCTATTTCCTCTATGTAGTGGGGTAGTTGGCCCACTCTGGTATAGAGGAAGTTAAAAGCTCTGCAGAAGAGAGTGGCCAGTGGAAACTGGTGCCTGCTGGACTGGTGAGGGCTGAGGAGCCTGGATATAAGCAGGCTACAGCCCCACCTCTGGGGCAATCTTGCTCTGACTAGCAGGAAGGAAAGAGGCTGTTGGCTGGACTACAGGGGCAGGACCAAGGACAGCACACTGTGGACTGCCAGGGCTTGGATAGCCTGGACCCTGATACAAGGGTGGAAAGATACGAGGGGAGGCGTGGATGTGGCCCAGAGGACCTGATACTGTGCATGGACTGAGCTGGGGTTTGAGGCATAACCCAGTTGGGGTGCATAAGGTTCCTGGGCCAGGGCCTGGAGAAGTGGGCAAGCCCAGGTTCCTGCTGCCAGCCACTGCCTCAAAGTGGGCCAGCCTGAGCTGGACTTTACCCCAGAAGCAGGGAAATGAGAGGACTCGGCTGGAGGGCTGAGGTCCTAAAACAGGACTCAGGAGTAGAATCTATGGAGAAGACGGGGCACCGACCACTGAACGGGATAACCACTTGAGCAATTCTCCAGTTCCATCATGAGGAGGAGCCCATTTGGTGGGTCACAATTCATCAATGTCCAAGAGACAAAGGAAGATATGAAGACAAGAAAAACTTCCTCTGGTGCTTGATCCACTTGGTTCTCAAGATGTACTGCTTATGACTCCAGAGCCTCCTTTTTATCAATTAAATCCCCAAGATATTCTGGCTGAAACTGGGCCAGATCGTGAACTTTGATCCAAAAATATCTGACTTCCATTGCAGCAGCATCTTGCACACCAGCCTTGGGGAGTGCTCAATTTGTACAGTGTCTTATTGAAAAGCTGTTTAAATCGTGAGAAAACTGTTCCCTGAAGTGAATGAGGTTTATGATGTGGGTATCCAGCAAGGTCACTGACCCCGTCAGCTGCAGTTATTATTTTCCATTCCGGTGGATTTCCGTCGCCATGTAAGGACCAGGTTGTGCACAGTCCCATGTGATTACACTTACAGGAATGTGGTTTTGCTGTAAGCACAGTTAGATTTGCCCTGTAATAATAAACAGGCTTCTTATTCAGGGATCCTTTATTTTTGGGCAGCCAAGTTGCAAGAGAGCCTAAACAAGTACCATACATCTTCCCACATGTTCTTGAACATCTACCTCCTTGGGACACACATCTGGAGCTGAATAAACTGTGGAGCATCTTTGAAACACTTAGTGAATATCTGTCCTATTAGCTATTTCTTTTGATAGCTGTTAAGATAGCCAAGATAGTGAGACTGATCTGTGTTCTGATGGCCAATTTTCCTTGTATAGAATTTCATAAGGCAACCAAACCCCATTTTCCTACTTTAGAGTTAAATTGTGGATTTGCCATAAGCACTGTGAATGGGGCAGCACATAGCTGCATTGCTCCATGAGCAGAGTAGACAGTGGTTTGTGACTGAGTCAGGTCTTCTACAGCTCTGAGAAAAATATACTCGAGCCAGCCCAATAGTTGGTGCAGTATATGTCCCTCGGCATGCCAGCACAACTGCACTGGCCAGTGCAAAGAGGAGCTGAAGCTGCACCCAGTAGCCACCACTCCCTCCCACTTGGAAGAGAGAGTAGTGGCTCTGTGGAGGTTGCTTCCCTTCTCCTTGCACTGCTGTCCATGCTGGAGAAAGCCAGCAGGGAGTGTCTTGCATGTCCCATAGCTTCCCTCTGCATGAGCACATGGGACTGTGCACTACCTGGCCCTAACTGGTGGTGATGGAATCCCATTGTATTCTCTAACTTTCCAAATGTTTTCACCTAAACCTTATGCTTTTTTACCAAGGGCCAATGAACTAGTTTACTAGGTCTGATTGTACTGTGTTAAATGGTATGAGATTAAGTAGTGCAGGTTCAGAGCAACAATGCTGCACTCATACTGAGTTGTCTTTGAGTCTGCTTTGCTTGAGAGTTGTTCTCCGAGATCAAGCATTGCAAAATGGGATTTCTGTTGACTTTTCGTAATCTTGTACATTAAGTTTGGTCAGTGTCAGCTGTCGTCTAGGAGAGATGTATTTTCTGCTGATGACATATTGAGGAGCAACTAGTTATTACAAACATTGTCTTCTGACTCCCAGACAAATACAAAATGAGCTGGATGCACCCTTGCTGACATCACTAGCATCTGATAGACCTTAGGCTGGTCTGACAGCATGATCTATTTCCATGATTTGGATATTATGCAGAGCTGACTGTTGGACTCACCACCATGTTATTCAGTCAAAGCTTTCACTCTATTCAGCTGAAAATAGATTAAAAAAACAAAAAAAAACAAAAACAAACAAAAAAAAAAAACTAGTCAGTTGAGCTTGTAAATATTGCTGAACTGAAATATCTGTCAATTCCTGAATAGGCTTCAGCACAGCTAACTACTGGTTTAGAAACTCTTAAAATGATCAGTGGTGATGTATCTGCTAAATGGGTATCACTACGACACAATCTGTGACAGTTGTGGATTGTGTTATATATACAAAACACCATCATATAGACTAATTTGGTAATGATCCTGAAATATTGACTGTCCTTCATGTCAAGTGACACACATGATAATCTTACCTGTCCTGCTCCCTGGGTGGAAAAAGGGTAGATATAGGGCAACTTGCAGCACATTTCAATACAGACTGCAAATGTAAAATATGTGGTTTGGCCATAAAGTGGATGAACTACTGGCCCTTGCTGATAAACTTGGCCCCAGAGGTTTCTGTGATGTGGTCAAAGCTGTGTATGGTTTGACATATCTGCCTTGACACCGCTAACAAGTGCTGATGTTGAATCTCTCATCATAGACCTCACTGCTGTCCACCAGTGACAGCGTGAACATTTTAATGAACCATTAATCATTTTTCTGCTGTTTCTAAAGAGGCACTGGATAGTCTCAACAAATTGCCCACTTTTGCTTTCCTTGCTGATCCTAGCCACATGAGCTGAGGTGTTGAAGTTTGTTCAAGTAATGAAAAACAGCAAATCTCAGAGTTCCAATGCTATTCAAGCTGAAGTTTTCAAACGTAGAGGAAATCATCTCATTGACAGGCTTTTAGAAATTTTATTCTGTCTGTCTGCAAGAAACCATAACATAATAAATGAAAAATGCCAATACAGTCACTAAGCATGACGAATCAGAGTGACTGTGGTAACTGCCGCAGTATCTCTTTGCTCTCTGTTGCTTGCAAGATTCTTTGAAGGACCCTTCAGAACCTCCTTCTGATCCAAATCATCAACTGTGTTCTGAGTCCTAGTGTATCTTTTGTGCTCGGTGGAGCAGTGTTGATGTGGTTTTCATCATTTGATAGTTACAGGGGAAAATGTCACAAACAGTATCAAGCTTTGTACACCACATTTCTCTTAACTAACCAAGGCATTTGACAAAATATCATCATCATAGACTAATTTGGTAATGATCCTGAAATATTGACTGTCCTTCATGTCAAGTGACACACCTGATGACTAGGGATGCACACTGAAGAATCACTTTGAGATCTTAGAAACTGATTTGCTATGACAGTTCATAACTGTGGCCTCATCATCAGCCAAATGGAAAAGCAAGGTTATGTACCAGACAGTTCCTCAACTAAATTACCTAGATCTGTCAGGAAGCTTGGAAGGTACCATATTCTAAGCAGACAGACAATGTATCTATCTCAGCAGTATGTTGAACAACTAAGCAAGAATGTCCACAAAGCAGCTGTGCATATTAAGAAAGCCAGCACTGTATATCAGTGGTTTTCAATTTTTTTTCTTTGGGATCCAGTTGAAAAAAATAATTTATGCCCGCAACCCAACAGTTACATCTTTGAGTAATGCATTCCAGTTTTTCAGCGGTGGCAGAGGGTGCCACAACCCAGTACCTGATTGTCTGCGACCCAGTACTGGCTCCCAATCCATGGTTTGAAAACCATTGTGGTATATGGTCTGCTCTTTTACTGAATCTGGAAGCAACATGGAATCTGTCTATAGAAAAAATCAGTTCGTAATTCTGCTGTTCTCATGTTGTTGCTCTGTGAGTGCAAAACATGGGCCTGTTTCCAATAACACATTAAAAGACTTGACTGTTTCCATTTGCAACACCTATGACAATTACTGAGAATCAGATGGCAGGACTAGGTTTCCAACACAGAAGTCTTGGGCCTTGTCTACACGGATGGTGGCAAATTTGCTACCACCAGTTCGCTCTTCCAGGTTCGATTGAGTGGTCTGTCAAGACATGCTCAGTCGATCTGGAGTTCAACACAGTAACTCCAGCCCTGTATTTTAAAGTCTTTAAATCATGATTTGAAGACTTTAATAACTCAGTCATAGGTTAGAGGTTCATTACAGGAGTGGAAATAAGTTTAACTCTTATGACAGGAAGGACCTTCAGAAATTTAATAGCAAAAAGATGAGTTCTAATCCAAAGAGACAGTTATAATTTACTTTAAATCTATCATCAATGAAGAATAATGTGTTAAGTTGCAGAATCAGACAATTTCCAACTATTTATTGCTGATATCCTTTACTGCATACTAAAGGACAATATCCTTATGGACAGATAACCCATCTTTAACAGATATATTAAGGTCTATCCACTGAGGTGTTGCATCAAATGCTTCAGTACTAGTCCTCTCCTTTTGCGCCGCCCCCCCCCCCCCCCGCTTCATTAAGGTGTTCTATTTTCTTGGCTTATAAAATCCAGCTTTCCATCAGCACTACTAACCTTTTTATTTCTGCCCTCCACTTTAAAACATGGGGAAAGAACTTTTAAAGACATATTTAATGCATTTTCTTAGAGCAAAGAGTTCTTGACTTAAAGCCATTATGTAATTACTTGTGCATTTTCACAGCCCTCTATCTGCCCTTTTAGTCTGAGGTCTGATGTTAATGTATTCAGTTTTACAAAAACAAAAGGCGACTGCACCAGTCCCATGTGTTTTCTCCCTCTCTAATTTTTGATTCTGTGAATCTTGTTTGATCTGTTGTATCAATATAATTTTCCTCATTCTATTAAAACTCAGAATTCTTGTTCATGCTCTGGTTTACAGATCTGATACCTGAGTCTGCTTGCAGCTTTAGGGCCAGAACTCAGCCTGTCAATCACTGGTGGCAAGGGAATCCCCTTCCCTTATGAAGTTCCATCCATTTCCCACCCCTAAAGGCTGGCCAGGTCATCCCAGACCTTCTTGCTGCAGATGTTTTCTGAGGAAAATTCCAAGCTTATTTCAAATTTGTAGACTAACAGTTTGGCTTAGTAATGTGTCTGCTTAATTCCCAGTCATGTTACAAGCCTATATTTGATTTTGGGGGGAGATTATGCCCTCAGCTTCATGGTTTCTTTCAAGGTAATAGCAGGCTTCAGGGAGAGAGAGTCTGAGAAAAGCCAGAGGAGAAAGGAAGGTTATTTTGCTTTGTTGTTCACTGGTTCACAGATCTCAATTAAAAGGATACATATTTCCATATTTCCCTTTAACCAAATCATCAGAAGTACTTCTCTTTTGTGGTGACACAAAGATATCTTCAGTGCAATGTCCTGTCATTTGGTCTTTCTACAGTGCCAAGCGTTTTTCGAAAGGATCTTTCTGCTGTAGCAGCGCATCTCAGAAAACAAGGTATCCTTGTTCCTCCATATTTAGATGACTGGCTGCTGAATTTTCCTTTATGTGAAGATGTTATAGATCACATCAGGTTTACCAGCCTCCCTTCATATGGATTATGAGATTATCTGAATGTTAGTAAATCAAATTTCTACCCATCAGAATTAATTTAATAGGTTCTATATCATACTAAATAGCAGGAAGAATTTTCATTGCAGAAGAGATTTCTGAAGATGGACCGATCTATTTTAGAGATCAAACAGCATTGAACCCAGAGATTTTTCTTTCAGGGCCTAATGTTGCAGCAGCATGGCAGAATCCTTCCTCCAGATCCTCAGTGTCTCCATCTGATGACCTCGGTTGTCAGGCTTCCCATACCTTAGAACAATCTTGTTCCTTATAGGTTCAGAATGTGTTGCTTAATTTTAAGCAATCTATGAGGAACTGTAGTTATAGAAATGATTTAGATTAGTTCCATGGACTCAAAGCAAGTCGTTCACCATTTATAGCTTCTATACCTTATACATTGGAATATTAGATGTATTTTACGTCTGAAGGGCTATCTAATTTCTCTTCAATACTTCATTAAAGTTTTTCAATCTTTCATTGACCTGACAAAGCATTTGGTACAGTCAGTCAGGAGTCTTTTTGGAAGGTCATGCCAAAATTTGGTTGTCTGGAGAAATTCATCTCAGTGGTTCAGCAATTCCATGATGGCCTGCTCCTTCACATTATGGATGATGGTAAATCATCCAAACCATTCCCAGTTAGCAAATGGAGTCAAGCAGGGCTGTGTGGTGGCCCAGCCCTCTTCCGTATGATGTTTTCTGCCACGCTTGCAGGCGCCTTTTGTGTCTGTGACATTGGGGTTGCCATCAGATACCAGACTGCAGGCAAGTTTTTCAGTATGCGGAGACTACAGGCAAAGCCAGCAGTACAAGAAGTGACCGTTTGTGATCTTCTGCTTGCTGAAGACTGTTTCCTCACTGCCAGATCTGAGTCTGGCATGCAGCAGAGTATGGACAATTACTCTTCAGCTTGTGACAACTTTGGTCTCACAATCAACATCAAGACGACAAAAGGAATGTGCCAGCCTGCAGCAGGTGTACAGACTTCAAGTGGAAATATTGAAGAGAATTCAAAAAAAGATCCACAAAATTGATCCAGGAGCCAGGAAACGAGCCTTATAAGTGAATCTAAAGGAGCTTAACTTATTCAGCTTATCAAAGGGAAGGATGAGAGTTGACTTCATCACTGTAATTAGGTATACAAACATGGAAAAGCTTTCTGATTAGTGAGGGGCATTTCAGTCCTGTTGAGAGAGGCAAAACAAGACCCAATGACTTGAAGTGGAAGTTAGACAAATTTTATCTTGAAATAAGATACAATATCTTAGCAGTGAGGATAGTTAAACAATGAAACAGCTTACCAGAGAACTGGTGGACTCACCATCTCTTGGAGTCTTTAGAATGATATTAGATATCTTTCTAAAGTATATGATTTAATCAGTTTTATTCTGTCCACCGCGGTGGGGAGAGGGAAGATGGGCTGGGTGATGATTGCATATGGCCTCAAAATCTGTGACTCTATTAATTCCGTGGTTCATCACCTTTCTCATGGGCTGTGGAAAGGAGAGGATTGCCTGCATTATCCTGAATGTACTCATGAAGCTTGCAGCTCTGCATTAAGACAATAATTAAGTCAAATCTCATGCTTCAAGGGTTGTAGTGAGTTCCTTCCAAGGTCAGGAAGGATATTATCTCCCAACCCCCAAATGCTTGCTCTTTCTTTCTTTCTTTCTTTCTTTCTTTCTTTCTTTCTTTCTTTCTTTCTTTCTTTCTTTCTTTCTTTCTTTCAAGTATCAGAAATATGCCTAAACTAGAGATGAGGCACCTGACAGGGTGGACCAGTATTATGAGATGGTAAGGAGAATTATGTTTCTTAAATGCTTGGCTAATGTGTGTCTCATGCTCATTGTCAAACTGACTGCAAGATTTGGGGTCAAGAAGGCAGAAGGACAGACTAACTGATCTAGTGGTCCCTTCTCGCCTTAAAATCTATGAAATATTTTACTTGAATATTTAAATATTTGAAGAAGATGGCTTCTCTTACAGACACACAAAATGTATGTACAATGAATACTATTGTGGAATGGCTGGCCTGAATTACAAGAGAATTGACTTATTTGACAAGCTTTTATTTTGCTTTTAATAGTGTGTGATCTCGCATCATATTCTAATCTCTAATTGTAAACTTGGGTAGTAGAGCATTATTGATTTACATGTTGTTCATATTATTTACAGGAAGACAGTGATCCAGTTGTTCATGAAAGCCTCAGCATAGAAAATACACTATGGGCAAGCACTGTTGTTGCTTCAGGTGAGCAGTGATGCATGCGGCAGTGTCAAAGTTTATGATGCACCTTAAAGCTCATAATGGAAAAATATCCTATTTTGCAAATAACTCATTAATAGTTTTCAAAGCTCTTCATGATATGCCTGTTGCTTCCCTCTTCAATCTCATTTTCTAACTCTGTATTCAATTATATCTTTCTGCTATTAACTCTTTACTAATAGTCTGTCTTTTTTATCCCTCTTAAGAATGTCCTGTCCTGTGAGTTTGCTGTTTGACTCGTGCTGTATCTATAATGCTTACCTGCTAGTTTCTTTAATTAAAACTTTGTGTAATTTTTTCCCTTTAGCTTAGTGTAGACTCTCACTGTAGAGTGTGTGATGACATTTTGTATGTATATAACTTATTGTAAATTTCTGAGACTACACCCTAAGGGAAAATTTAACATGCAGTACTAATGGTAGCACACACTGAGCGCTGAATAAAAACAGATGTTCCCAATCGTCGCTAAATTTCAGGTTCCTCACATGCATATATTGCAGAGGATGCTCCATAAGAAGAAATGGTACTAGTTAATAATCAGCGAAATAGAAAGCATTCTCTATAATATTTCTCATTTAATCATACAATACCTAAACACCATATACTGTCCTCACACTTTAAAAAACACTACAAACATGAAATCTAGTTTAAAGTAATTTTGGATAATTCATTCAGGGGCCATGAGTCCCCATTCCATTTTTTTTGTGGTTGTACAATCAAATTTTCCTTTAAAAAATGTTTTTCTGTTTCCACTTTGTTGTGCATACACTGGCCAAACAATGATGGAAGTTATTTCTGCGCATGTGCTCCCTCCCAAGATCTGAGTCCATATTATCTTTCAGAAACGTTGAAATTTTAAAAAAAAAAAAAAAAAAGTGAGAGAGAGAGAGACTTTAGCCTTTAAGAAACTGGGGATTCACAATGAAAGTTCCATGGTGGGTGTTTGTGAGAGGCAGAATTTTTTTTGGCAAAAATTTCAACCAAAACAGCAAATTTCAATGAAAACAGTTTAACTATTCCCAGAACAAGGCTATGGAAAAATACCTTGTTTTGCCCATGTTAAAAAAATAAATAAATAAAAAAAATAAAATAAAAAAAATTCTGGTGATCTTTTCTATCATTGCAATGCTTTGAAGCAGGGAAAAATTTGGGAGATGAGGAACTTCTGTGTCAGGATTGTGCCTTTTGGCATCCCAGTGACAATGCATACTATTATAGCCATTTGTGTTTTATTTCAGCCTTTTTTAATGCATATGCCCTTTTAATAAACTATTCTAAACTGTTGCATATAAAAATATTTTGATGGGCACTGGCAATCTGGATTTTTCACACCTTATCTGCTGTGCATCGAATCCCTTAGACACTTACATTAGCGTTCTGTTACTGATCCTCAGCACTATTGATTTGTGGTATTTCTCCTCTAAAAATTGTCAGGACAGCAGCAACCAGAGCTGAAGGATTCTGAGGTATTCCCCACATAATTCCCTAAACACTCATTCCTGGCTTGACCTTGACCCTCCAAATGACCCTGACCAATATCAGTAACATGCATTCACAAGATGTGTACCGTATATGTCATTATAAACCATTGTTAATGGCATCCCATGTATTTTTAAATAGATACGTACTTTTAAAATATGTGTCTGTATCAGGTAAGTGGTAACATGACTACAGTATATTTTAGAAAGGATTTTTTGTTTTGTGTAACTTTTGTTTCTATTGCGTTCTTTGGCTCTGTATTCCAAATCATATATAACTTAACTGAATTTTCAGTCTGCTTGCTTAGAGGTAGAGATCCTCCGTTCCATTGATTAGAGCTAAAGGAAAATGCGATGATTTCATGCAAATGGGAATAAAAATGTGAAGTCTTAAGAATGAGCCCAGAAGGGGATTCAGTGTGACCAGGGCCTTCACAATTAAAGGTTTTGAAAAATAGGTGGGCCATTTTAATTTTAATCACTCATTTTTAAAATGTATCTTTTTACTGTGTTTTAGTATTGTATATACTGATATATCTTGTCAATTTCCTTTGAACAAGAGAACAATTTAAAAAAATTGTTTTAAATTGCCAGTAGTATGAGCTATTAAGTAAACAGAGCAGGTTAGGTAGACCAAGGATAGCTCAATCAGTGTACCGATATAGTGCTGTGTTCTGAAAGAATGTAGTCATTGAGAAGACCTGCTGAGAGACTTATTAAAAGGGAATTACATTAATGGAGCACTGCGGTCAAAGGGCATGTATCACTTCTGCAAAGTTGTCAGAGATTAAAAAAATAATCAGGGTGTAGTCGGTGTAATTGCACAATTGGAAAAGAACTTCATATGAGGTCTGACACCTGGCTGACTAACCTATTTATCTGCATGCTGTCTGTACTTAACAGCCATCACTACAGCGTGTTAAAAAGAAAGTAACAAACCAGTTAGTGTTATCTTTTTCTCCCCCCTCCCCCCTAGCCTGTTGGTGTAAACTGAATAGTTGTTTTGGAAAAAAAAGTATGCGGTATGTCTGTTTGAGCTAGTGAAGAGCAGTGAAGTAGCAGAGATGAGTTGCACATAAAATTGTGAATGCTGTAAGGTTAACAGTCATTCTTATTTGTACAGGCTATATATTTCATAGTCTATAGTGCCAGCTCCTGTGGAAGTTTGTCTCCTTCCCTCACAGGACTCTCCCTATTGTTTGAGAATTGTTTAATTCCATTGGAATATAGATATTACTGAAGACCTAGAGTAGAATGCAATCTCAAGTTGGACAACTTTGAATATCCATTCAGAGACCCTAAACTGAACTTTTCTTACTGAGGAGCCACTGCAGAGTACAACAGCAGTGTTATGTCCTTATCTCAGTCTGTATTAGTTAGCAAGTGGCTGCTAAGCTTTTCCCATAAAAGCAGACATTTTTAGGAAGGTTGAAAAGACTGGGGATGGCATTTCTTTGTGAAATTTTAGTGAGTAGATATTCTGGTCTAATTGACCTGTAATACATTTTGCCATTTATATGTATGAGAGCATGAGGGAGATGTCCTCCTATTTTTGTTCTGTATTTATATTGGTACTGTGTTTTTAATTTGACTGTATGGATGAACCCACGATAGGTATTCTTTTATGTGTATACTTAACCCTATATAAACAACAATAAATCATATGTGGATCAAACATAGACTGTCCAGGGAATACTCACAGTCGGAACAAATGGCAAGATTCTTAACCTTATTTGATACCTCAGCGTATGTACACTCAATATCCTATAGGAGATATCTTACAAATGGACACCTGCGATCCTAAACTTTAGAAAAGTAGATCTGAAAAAATTGAGGATGCTAGTCAAAGTCCCCAAAGTAAAAAATACTTTACTGTCCCCAGACATTAAAATACTTTAACATACCATGATGGAGATGTTATGACAGAGGACCAGGAGAAAACACTTTAAATTACATTGTTCAACAGATTATTAAAGCACAACAGATATCTTTCAGGAAATGGAAAACCACCCCAGTGAACCCAATTTAAAAAGCATAAACTATAGCAGTAAAGTATAAGATAGTAATTAGGACAGCGGAGAGAGAATTTGAAGAGCAAATAAATTACCAAAAAAGATACAAGAAAATTCTTTCAATATGTCAGAAGCAAGAGTCCTACAAGTTAATCAGATCAAGGAGTTCCAGGAAGAAAAGGGAACAATGATTATAAGAAAAACAAACAAGGAGTCCTGTGGCACTTTTAAAGACTAACAAATGTATTTATCACATGACCTTTCATTGGAGAAATTCCCATTTTGTCATGCTATAAATAAATTTGTTAGTCTTTAAAAGTGTCACAGGACTCCTTGTTTGTTTTGCTGACCTAGACTAACACGACTGCCCCTTTGGAACTTGTCAATGATTATAAGAACATTGCAAAAATGCTAAATCATCTCTTAGCATCATTCTTCACAAAAAAAAATTTTGGAAGCTACCTATCTCAGACCTAATAATGCTGAAGCACTGTCAGACAATGGAATTGCTGGAACAAATGAATACACTAAAGGTGCAACAAGTCACCAGGACCGTGTAGTATTCATCCAAGAGTTCTGAAGGAACTTAAGAACTAAGTGTTCTTAAGCTGAATTGTTAACAAAACATGTAATATCTTATTAAAACAGCTTATATACCACTGGACTGAAGGGTAACAAATCTTTCACCACCTCCCCAAATGGTCTCATGGACTTGATGCAGGAGGAGAACAGTATAGAATCCTGTGGGAACTTCAAGTGGATTTTAGGTCCCATTAGAAAGGAATGATTGGAGTCATTTCAGAGCTACTCTGTCTTGTCAAGCTATGTCATGCAGATGACCCAGTATGGGAAAGCTGAAGAAAGGTCAATTAGTGTGGGCATAAATATGTAGCATCTAACTGTTACCATCAAGAAGTTCTCTTTTTGTGCTGTCAACACTGTCTGTTCTGTGCTCCGCTGTGGATCCCAACTGCAAAGTATCCAGGATACAGGTAGATGTTACGTGTGGCTGGAATTTTGATGTTGCTTTCTGAATGAATTCACCTAGAAATGGGTGGTTAAGTGATAGTTGAAGTGTACTGCACCAAGTGTTGGCTTTTTGAGAACTGATCAAACTATACTGTTTTCCAGGGCGGTGGGCAAGTTTGCATCTGTAATGAAGACACTCATATTAGCATGGGCCAACCTTTACCAGCCAGGAGGGGCAAGAATTTGTTTGAGTATCATGAGGTCAAACTCTCTCAGAGGCAGCAAGAGGTTATGATCAGGGCTCTTTTAGAGATTTTTGCTGGGGTAGATCCCTGTTAGATTTGGTTGATATTCACTGCAAAGTAAAATGAGTTGCTTGGTTCTTGGGTCCAGTGTCTCAATTCTGTGAGTCAGATATGTTGATTGGTTCACTATACATGTTTGTTGGTTGTGAATATGAAACTAGGATAACTGGAGTAGGAGTGTCTCCTCACTTCATTTACTGCAATTGCATAGTCCTGTGGCAATTTTTTTTTTTACTGCTTTGGATGAATGGGTTTTGCACCATTGGCATTCTAGTCTGCCTACGTACTTCACCTGATAATTTTTGTTGGAGAACTATGATGAGTTTCAAAGGAGAGTAATCCCATGTTCTGTTCTTGGAATGTGTCATCCAACCCTTCACCTTGTCCTACGGAAGAAGCAGGATAAGCATCAACCACATAAGTGCCCATACTTTTGGAATTGTGATTCAGGGGTGACTAGGATCATCAGCAGGATGCAGAGATGCAAACAGCAAGTCTTTCACTTTTTTTTAAAGGCTCTGTAGTAGGAAGTCAGCCCACTTATACACAGCCCTGAGGATTGCCCTGTTGGGTGGAAGATAAAAGGCCTTCTCTCTTTACATTTCTGGTTTGGTAAATGTTTATATACAGATGAGAAATTACAAATACATTGCAAATATAAACATGAAAGAACTTTTCTCACTGCTTCAAAAAAAGTTACAAAAATGCTGCTCCCACTCAAAAAGGGAAGATCTACCAAACCTTTAAAAGAGTTCCATGTCATATCATGCAATTTCAGTCATCTATGGCAAATGCTCAAGTACTTCTATTAAGTTAAAATGGAAACAAGTTGGGGGCTGGGTGAGAGAAATAGGTAGTACTCTTCCAGTTAAAAAGGAATCTAAAAAGATTCACTCATCTAAAGAGTACAAATAGTCCTGCACACTAAACTATCCAATTCATTTGGTATCAATGTCTAGAATTAATCTCAATAAATTTGAGATTTATCTTGATTTTTTCTGTTAAAATTCAATGGATTGATTTGCGTCATAGAATAGATATGTTTAAACTATTATAGATAATTTTACATGGGAAGGGATATGTTTTAATCTTAATATTCAAATTATAATTTGTTTGACAGAAGCGATTTTCATCACATTAAGGCTAAATAAGCTATGTCTAGGTATATTAAAACTTTGTAACCATGGGACATTACTTCAGGGCTGAATTGTTCCAAAGGGTTAGCAGTGTTAGTCTAGTTCAGTAAAACAAACAAGGAGTCCAGTGGTACTTTTAAAGACTAACAAATTTATTTATCACATGAGCTTTTGTGGGCTGAAGTAGTCTGAAAATCCAGTTTTGATCAAATTCTGAACTGAATCTTAAACTCAAACAAAAAGCTGCTATGGTTGAGAGCTAGATGCTTCCCCTGGGGCCAGAGGTGACCTTTTTATGGGAGGCTGTGTGAGCCAGGTAGATTCACAAAGGGTGTGAGGCTATTCAGATCACCTTATGTGAAAGGATTCTCCCATTGGGAACATTGGCCAGTGTCTGATGGTGTTTTTACTTCCCCGACAGTGGCTTGTGGGTCTGAATGATTAGCTTTGGAATAGATTAACACGAGCTAAATTTTTTTAAAAACACAACAATATGTTTTTCTTGAATCTTGTAGCCAGTATCCAGTGCAAGAGTCTGTGATACTGGAGGCCATCTCCTGCAGCAAACCCAAGCATGATACCTAGAAGGCCACCGCCATCAACCTCAGTTGATTTCATTGTTGTCTGTGATGCATGTCTCCCATGTGTACCCTCATTTCCCATTTGAGGAAACTTTATGGGTTCCAGCTCAGATGCCGAGCTTTCCACTGTTAAAGAATGAGGTAGGGTTTGGGCTGATGGTCACCTTCCCTTCATTCAGTTAAGTGGCCTTCCCTTCACTGGTCCCAAACAATTGCCCAGTGGTAGTTCCGCTCTCCCCTTTCCCCAGTTGATTTCAATTGATAACTTTGTGGCATTTCATTTCAAATATGTTCCTTGCTTCTGAGTATTATTTCCTTTAAATCCTGATTAAAAGACATTTGTAATTTTGGTTATAAGAACAGATTTTGAAGATGATATAAAGAGAAATCTGGAGACAGGAAACACACCCTCCTCCTTTATATGAAGGATATTTTCTAGAAGAGTTTAAACTTCAGAACACAAAGCAAGCTTTTTCCAAGCTATGTTAAATAGGTACATTAGCTACAGTATGCATTTGATTTCCAGAGATGGTTTATTATCTTGCATATTTTTCTTCTCAAGTAGAAGCTGTATTTTGTAATTTCTGTATCAGGTCATAGACCATTTATTGAGAAGAGTAATTGTCAATATTTTTTTATAAAATGTACTACCTGAATAATGATATTTTTAAAAAAAATCTCAGAAAATTAAGAGCAGGTCACAGGAGTTATTCATTTGGTTTGAAAATTTAAGTATTTCTCAAACCAGTCTCTTTTATTATTAATGCATCCTAAATACAGATCACTACATCAACAAAAGCAAAAATTTTTAAAGGGAACTTTTATAAGCTGAAAAAAAGCCTTCTAAAGCTTGACTGGGATGAAGACACAGGAGATGCACTCCAGTCTCTCTCATTGTTTCAAGTCATTTTTTGGACAAGCACTAAGAAAAAGTGGCAAAATATAAAAGTAGTTTAAAAGTTGTTTTAAAACCATTCCTCCCTCTCTCTCTCTCTCTCTCTCTCTCTCTCTCTCTCTCTCTCATATATATGTCAGTAATTTTGAGTAAAACCAATACCCTCAATTTAAACATAAAAATATCATGCTCAAATATAAAGGTCCTGGCGCTTGCTAATCATATGGTACAAGGATCTTCAGCGTTACTAAGAAGACCTATAACATTTGACTTGGTAAAAATCCACACAATTGCTCCTACTGAAAATGCTCTTGAGTATGGTAGTATCAAGAACTGAACCAGCAGGAAACCTTATCCTTTTTTCCTTAGCTTGAGGGTTAGGGCTTAAGGTTCTTCAGAATGTTCATCCAGCTCTTTATTTCATATTACTATTGCTAAACATTGGTATTATGCTAGTGCCCAAAGACCCAAATGAGGATTTGGGCCTCCATTACACTCGGCACTCCACAAACATAGGTTCAATGCTCCCCAGAAGGCCTACAGTATAAAAGAGACAAGCAAACAAAGGTTTGGGGACAGTGAATAACACTAACAACAGATCTAATGAGTTTCATGATATTTGGCAGTTTTGATTTATTTATTTTTGTAGATTTTACACATTCATGTGGCCAGACAGTCATTAAGAGAACCGGCTCTAAAAGTTGTCTGGCAGTGTTCCTAATTGATATTCCTTAGCAGACCGGCAGTTTCAAGAGCATGTTAAAGGCACTCCTGGTAACTGATATATTGACATGCAGTGGCTGACATGATATATTGACGTGCAGTTCAGGGTTGTATAAGCTTAGTTTAGTGACTTAATTAATAGTAGAAACAAATTCTTAAAGCTATTTAGTTAAGATTGAGGCTGCTGGATTCAAAAACACACAGGGGGAAGAAGAGACAGAGACCATATTTGTACTACAGACCTATATCGGCATAACCGTATCATGCAGGGGTGATCCATATCCCTCAGCAGCATAATTATATCTACTTAACCCCTTGTGCAGACAGTGCTATGTTGACGGTAAAAGCTCTCCCATCGATGTAGTAGTATCTTCACTAAAGTGCTATCGTGGCGCCACTGTAGCAATCTATGTAAAGGCAATCCCAGAGGAAGGTGAGCCTTTGATGGTTGTGAGTTGGGGGTACCACGGATTGATAGAGAGGGTTGCCAATAGGAGTAGAGCTGCAAGTGATCATTCATCAATGTTTTATCACTATTTCAGAGTCTTGTTTCCTATAAATCCTGGTTACAGCCCTGCTGAGACCATAATATAAACATAATAGGATTGTACAAGTGTTATTCAGAGCATAATTGGACCTGCCGAACCTTTATAACGGAGAATGGTACATAAAAAGAAAAGAATTTGACATTGAGGTTTGCAATGATTCTACTTAGAAAAGAATTTTAACACTACTTGTAAATGAAGCACATTTGGTATGGAAGACATTGGTCCTTACAATAACATATCAAGAGTCCTCTTTCAGAACAGATCCACTCTTTCAAGGCTGTAGCTAAACCTCTGAGGATATAGATTGTAATATGCTGGGTCCATATATGCAGAAAAGGGATTCTATTATGATTACCATCAAAGAGCATGAATTTCAGGGGAATATTTTGTTTTTAAGCTTCTAAAGTGCCTTCAGATTTTACATCATGAAAGGTGTCCATGAAGTAGATGAATGCAACATAAATGGCGAAAACTACCGTATATAAAAATGGATTGTCACTTTATGCATGATATTTATAAATATAGATGATTTTATGATTTATTAATGCTAGCCTATAAAGAATGTGTAGAAAACTCTTTCTGCATTACTCCTGGAAATCATGGACTATGTAAAATTTTGAGCCTTTGCATTTTAAGATGTTTTCTGTAATACTGATCTATATCTACCATAATTTAAAACTGATAACTTGCTTGCTGGTTATTTTTCCTTGCTTTTCAGACAGATTGTGTCTAACATGATTAATTCTTGCTAATTCTTTTCCTTGCCTTCATGACTCTAGAAATGTTTAAAATGTATTTAAGTTTATAAGTGGCCTTGTTCTGCCATCATGTGTATCTAATATTAATGACACATTCATCTCATGAATGAAGTAGATATAATGAATTGGTAAAAGAAGAAGGGAATAGTGATCTGATTCTGGATTTTACTTCAAGGCTAAGAGAGCAAGAGTTTAGCTGCTATTTGAAAAGTAAAAATGAATTGGAGAAGTTTCTCATAACTGTAAATTTGAGGATGTTTTTTCTTTTGATATTTTAAAAAATGAAATTTTTTGCTTTTGATGATTTTTGGATATTTTGAAATAAATTGATATAAAACCTGTTGCTTTAAACAGTGTTACATATTATAGTGATTAGAGATCCAGACTACCTAAACAGTAGCAGCATTAAACTACAACTAATCCCTTCTGCTGTATAGACCTACTGTAGTCAAAGAAAAGAGTAAATATTTTTAGGTACTCATTAGTAATTACTGGTAATGAATGTGGATACAAGATTTTTTTACTCATCTTAATTTTCAGCTGCCTTCTGCTTTCTCCCTTGCTTAATTCAAGCCACTCTTACCATTGACCCTTTAATATGAATGCATTATTTCAAATGTGCATTGTGTTCTGTGTTGCAAGCACAGTGATATCAGTCCCTATGTGTAGTCCTGATTAAGTCATTTTAATATATATCTTGCCTTCATTAACCTATGAGGTGAAAGTTTGTAGGTTCCTGTGACCCATCCATGTCTTGGGTAGCCCATCCGAAATGTCAAGGTCAGGGCAAACTGCAAAAGAAAGAGCAGATTGTCCCAAACTGGTCACTAACCCTGTAGTTAGTCACCAACCCGTCCCCCACACCAATTATCAAAAAGCTAAAAACAAGACGTTACAGAGCTCTTTTTATTGTATTTCATTCTCTAATCTCCATACCCCCATCAGCAATTAAGTCCAGTAAAAAAATAAGTTATTTAAAACTGTTCCCTTTACCAAAATGTTCCCCTGACCGTAAAGGGCCAGCCACATTGCCAGATCAGGATGTTTGTGTCTTATCCAAAATACCAAGCTGCAACCCAATCCTTTAGTAACTAAAACTAAAGGTTTATTATAAAAGAAAAGAAACAAATGAAAAGATAAATGTTAAATGGTCAAGGCAATCAGATCCATAAAGTGTCATTAAAGCCCATATAGATTCTCAGTTGGGAGTTGGCAGATTTGTACAGTCCCTCTCGTGTACATCTAGTACCTCAATGGGTCTCAGTCGTTTGTTTTACAACTTGAGTTGCAGATGAGTTGATCTGGTGGTATGAAGAAGGAAGGAAGACAAGATGGGGATAATGCAGCTGCCTTTTATGTCTCTTCATCATGTGGCTTGCTCCAAATAAGCCACAGAGTCCCCTGGGCATGTTCTTACCTGTGCTGGTGACTCACAAGGTGTAGCCCCTGAGTTCTTTCACTAGATTCATAGTACCTTTTGAGTTCCTATGGTAGGCCATTAAGCAGGCTTAGTGCTGCTGCTATCCTGTTTTGCGGGGTGAGGGGGAAGAGTGTCATCCAGAAACTCAGTACAAATTGAAATACAGATTTTTCCTAACATATTTAGAACTTAAAATTGATTCATACACTTAAATGTGCCTATCAATCTTGGCAAATCATGACATTTGGTGCCTTGTATGGCATATTCTGTACAATGTTTATTGCGGATCTGTGACATTGGTATCAGTAATATTATGACTGGTCATTTATATTCCACACAGCATCACAGTCCCATACTTCAACTTTCTGATTAGCCATAGGGTGATCCTCCACAACGGGCAAGACATGCTTAGCATATTGTCTCTCTGAAACTCTTCATTAAAAACAAAATTAGGGGCAATTCAAATAAATCATTGCAACACAATTAATTTCATATTTTGCAGTCACAAAAAGTTGCAGTTCTCAGGAAAATGACAGACAAGTATTCAGTATTCTTCCGGAAACAATGATACAAGAGTGTTTTTAAAGTTTCCCTTAGTAATTAACCAGCATATTTAGGAATGCTGAAACCAGGTTTTCTATCATGTTACAAGTGAAAATTGACTGTTGGAAGTTAAGAGGAATTCAAAGAAGACCTATATATGTTTTTGCGTCTTATAAGGCAATAATTTACTTGTGGTGGTCTGAGGGTTTATCCTTACCAGTTTGTAAGAGATAGCAGAGCTTGCATTGATTTGAACTATTGAATGGCAAGTATTCTGCAATATTTAGAGAGGCAAGGTTGGTAAGGTAAGTTTATAGTCACTTTTGTGGATGTTCGTGAGATGCTCTTACCACACTCAGTGATGTCAGTGGATTGGCATTTTCTAATTTATCCTCTCCTTTGATTTAGATAAGCATAATAAGGTAAATTTAAGCAAAGCTTGTCATATATAATCCATGAAATATTGTTAACTTTTGAATGATGAAGCTTTTGTTAGTGTCTAAAATGAAAAAGTGCATGATGTTGTTATACATGTAGATAGACTTGTGCTTACGTAATGTTTTTGCTTCTAAAAGTGGTTTTGTTTATAGGATTGTAAACACTTGCAGATTTTTAATTCTTTGGGTTTATTCTTCATCTACTCATTTGGTAAAGCATCCATAATCAACCATTTTCATTTTTTCCAGGTACAGTAATTGGTGTTGTCATATACACGGGAAAAGAGACTCGAAGTGTAATGAACACATCCAATCCAAAAAACAAGGTAAGCTGGCATAACTAGAATGATGACTTATTAAACATGTTTTACCAACTTTTAATATTTTTTTTCCAAAGTACAAAATTAGATAAATAAAACATCAGTTCACTAAGCTTGTAAATTAGCACCATTCTGTAAAAAGTGCTGGTTTAATTTTGAGTTGGTTTGTGTAGCAGAGGAGTTCTTTCTACCGAATTTATCATATTTATATATAATTGCTCTGTCTCATTTTAGAAATACATTTTAAAATAACTAGCTAAAAAGGAAATTATAGTGGCCTGAAAGCAATAGCACAAGAGTAACAAATGCCTGCAATATAATTTTATACCCTGATCCTACAAATTCCTCCCTGTGCACCTACTCTCAGGCTTGCACTTCAGATCAGAACACTCACTCAGTGGGGCCATGAATGGGAAAGGAAGTCCACCAAATGGAAGTAGTTGCATGATTAGGGTTTTAATTTGTGTCCACTGCAGATCAGAAAACATGCAGAACTAATCTGTTGGAATAGTATTGGTTAGCTGCACTTAAGTAAGTTTGTTAATTGCATGACAGAAAAGTCTCCCTCGTTCGATTACCTCCAAAGATGGCAAGTGGAGGAGTTGTGTTGTTTGTACCTGGTCACATGGCTTCAAGAATCTTTCAAAGTTGACAGATAGGTCATGTACATGGTCCTCAAGCACACATTTACTCTATGATGATGCAAGTAAGACTAGTTCTTTCTGCTTGAGGTGGAAAGTGGTAATTTTAAATGGCTGAATTCTGGGTAATTTTATATTGAGTTTGGAAAAACAAGAAATGCTAGGCCAGCTCTTACTAATTGTTTTTCATACTTCAAAGATGGAATTCTTGATATAGGCTATTCATGAGACTATTTCAGGTGATGTGACTCTAAGTATTTTAGTTACAGGGGTTCTTTTTCATATTTTAGGGGACACCATCAAGGCCAAGCAAAAAAAATCAGAATCTTCAACCATGGCTATTTTATTATTAAAGAAAGGAAAAGAAAATATCAAACAAAACAGATACGACAAAATACAAATGATAAACCGGTTACTTCCATTACAATTTATTCTGTGTGCGAGCATTTAGCAGGCATCAGACCTTTGAGGATGAACCATCTTTGAAGGTGTTCTTAATTTGTAAGTGAAGACGAAATTATCTTGTTTCCCAAAATCATTGGGTATCTTGTTAGATGCCTGGGGAGTATAATTTATTTGAGGGCAAGTGGATCCTGTTGGGTTATTAATAATAACCAGCAGGTTTATAATTAGGCAAATAAGCCTTACCTAAATCCTGTGAAAGCAAAGAAAATATTTAAATCGTTTACTTAGAAGAAGCCATTTAAGGTGCTGTTTTGAGATAGGCCAGTCATATGATACTAAGAATCTTAAACCTGGATAAATCCCACTTTTTCTCTGTTTACCAGTGTTTAGCCCCTGTCTTCTCTCCAGAAATATGTACTCTAACCATTTTGTGACCAACAGGAGAAAACGTTAATATTTTTAAATTACAATTGCATTTCAGTATTCCAATAAAATCATAACAAGACTTGAATTTAATCCCTTGAATTGTTTTAGTTAACTTTGTCTCACCAATTTTTGTTGAAGTTTGGGGAAGGTTTTTCTGGTGTTGGTTGTTTCTTGAGTCTTTTAAATTCTTCTTACCTGCCTGTAGTAGCTTGCTTGTAGAAATAAACAGGATGAGATGTTGACTGCTTACTCTTTAAATAGGGTAGAGGGGAGACACAGTGGGGGAGACAGGGACTGCTCACTCAGGCCAGGTGTACACTATGGTTATGTCTACACTTGTTAATTTAAGTCGACTTAGCTAAATTGACTTTAAGTCGACTTTGTTAAGTCGACTTAGCATGTCCATACTTAAATTTTAAGTTGACTTTGGGGGGACCCTACAAAGTCGACCTAGAGCGTCCACACTGGACACCTAGGTCGACTTCTAGGGGCTAGGTGGACCTGGGACTGGTCCAAGGTGGCGGGGAGGGCATCCCTTGCCAAGTGCCAGGGGGCTCAGCCTTTTCCCCATTGTACCTGGGTACAGTGGGGCAAAGGGGGACAGAGACACTGGCAGGGCATGTGGGCAGGGCTCTGCCCTGCCCTGTGGGGGAGCATGCCAGGCTCTCCCTGTGCCAGCCACCCTGGCAGGGAAGGGCAGTGGGGGAGTCCTGGAGAGCCCTAAGTCCACTTAGAGTCAATTTAGAGCTACTCCAGGTCTATACTGGCTTAAGTCGAATTTAGAAAGTCGACTTAAGCCAAAAGTCGACTTAAAAGGAGGTTTTATAAAGTCGACTTAATTTTGCTTTTTATAGGTTTTATAAAGTTGACTAAGAAAAGTGTAGTGTAGACGCAGAGTAAATTAAGTCGACTTAAGCAAGCTTAAGTTGACTTAATTTACAAGTGTAGACGCACCTTATGGCACTAAGTCGGTGGGAGATATGTAATCTGTGTTCCACAGAATACGTATCTCCCATCTACTTAGTTAAGTCTACTTACTGTGGTGTCCTCATTGGGCTCCGTCAACTTAGAGTGCTCTCTTGTTGATGCAGCCTTATTCCACTTGAGGGGGTGGAGTAATTACGTCGACTTGAGAGCACTTCCAGGATCAATTGAGTGGGTCTAGACTTCCCACTCAGTCGATCCCACTGCGTCAATCCTCAGGGATCAATGCAGTTTTTTGAGTGTAGACTAGGCCTCAGAGTTTTTATACACTTCTGTTTCCTATTTCCATGAAATTATACAAAAACATACCTTTTGTTTACTTTCAAAATTGTTTACTTTCAAAATTGGTTGCTCTCTCTCTTATTGGCTCAGTGCCTTCAAAGATTTTCCTTGGGTGCCTCTTCACCGTATGTATATCTATTGTGTCTAATCAACTCACAATGTTTCCATTTCCTTTTGTTCATCTGCTTGGAAAATCCCAAATAACCATTTAAGTTGAAGTTTAGCTTTTCTTTTTATTCAGCCCGTTTTCTGAGATGTTCTTCAATTTTATTAGCATTTGACAGGAAATTAAATTTTGTTTTCAAAATGTCTAAACACCTCTTTATATCCAGTATTTTGATTCTCAAAACAGTTTCTTAAATTAAATAACTCTTAGAATTTATTTATCCTAAATACATAATGAATAGCTATTTTTAAATAAATCTTGGAGAGATGATTCTTTGTCTTTGTGAGCAGGCTGAGTTACTTGAGCACTGTCATTAATGAATCAATTTTTCCGCTAAAATAAACATATTACACTTAAAAGGCTTCTTGTGTTAATAATTAGTTAAGTCATTAGATTTCAGGATGGAGTATATACCATTTTACCATTTACATAGCAATGATATTAGGAAATTAATTAAGACTTTTGCATTTAGTTAATGTATTTGGAAGTATGCATTTCATCAAGGCATTGATAATTCCAACATTTAAGTTATAAACAAAAGGTTTGAAATATTTCCACCTACACATGTTTTTCCTGGAGTTTTAAAAACATAAGCAGGGATTTTTCTTAAAAAAAAAAAAAAAAAAAATAAGAAAAAGGATTTTTTCAGGACCACTTTCTCCTGGGTTGATTGCTCTGATAATATAACCTACATTCCTTTTTATAGTTGTCTTTTCCAAAACATGCATATTTTACATGAGTTTATGCATAAGGACATACAGTTGCTAGCCCTTAGGAGATAAAATATAAATTACCTGGAATTTCTTGATGAGCTTGAATATTTTGTAATATCATTAGCTAAATGTTCTATGTATTGTTATATTTCAAATATCCTGGCTGTAATTTACCTGTAATGATCTCTTAACAGTCAGTAAAGAGGCAGACACATTTGTAATGTCTTCATGTTAACAAAAATAAGTTAGACTAACTCTACTATTATTTTTGTGGCAATATTGAGATCTGCTCACACTGCCCACCCAGCTGCTGTGGTCATAGAACCTTACCCTCTCCATTTTTGCATGAGTGTTTTAACGAAAACATTTTTGTTCCTAATTAGGTTGAATAAAATTTTTATTTTAAGATTAATTGAGGTAAAATAGATGTTTCTTGTCCATAAATTTTGGAATGAAATTCATACCCTTCCTTTGTTCATCGTATTGAGAGCTCTGTTACGAAAATAATTAAAAGCAAGCTAGACACCTTAGACATGTTCAAATTTTCTTTTAAACTGTTTTCTCAGACAAAATTCAGCATACTGTACAGAAAGACTAAAAGTTAAATATTGTACAGATGCTGTGCATTAAGAAAAGCTACACCTACCACAAAAAATCAGGTTAAGAACTTTCCTTTTCCTCATGCATGAGGTAGTCTGCTATGCCTTGAGTCATGGTAACATGGAAAGAAGTAAAGCCGTGTTGGGGGCATGTGGGTGGGTATCAGGGTTCTGTAACTAGAGGTGCTGAGCTTGCAGCAGCATCCACTGGCATTACACCAACTGAATACATGATTTCCATCATTTGTAGAGTTTACACTTTTGTTCAGTAGTTTCTAACACCCTCATGCTGACAGAAGTTGTAGAGTTTTCAATCAACTATGGTCATCTAAATGGTTTATACGTCTTGTAACAGCATACATCAAATATTCAGCTTTCAAAAACTGTGTTTGCTGAAATAATGAGGTCTATAAAAAGTTAATGTCCGTTTTCTCAGAGTCAACTTGAACATCTCCATGTTCAGTTTTGGAATTCTGCTCTTTGATCTGATAGCCTTTATGCTTGTTAGCAGTAAAAGCTTCTAGTCACAGATAGTGAGAGTTCCTCCTCATAAGTTGTTTGGTCAAAAGAGGGTTTTCATCCGTGGTAGTTCCTAGCTATCCCCATTTTTCAGCTATTGCAAATCCTGGTTCAAGATTCCTGTGGCAAACTGAGCACTCTCAGTCCCCATGGGTCCTGTGCTTCATGCAGTGGCAGCCAGTTAAGGCACAGTTCTCCCACCTCCAAACCCCCAGCACTATGGATCCTCAGTCCCTCATACCCTGGGGTTGGGCTCTCCACCCCACAGGCCACTGGGCTGCAAACTTGCCCTCACTGCCTGTACCTCCTAGGTGCTGTCAGTAACAGCTACTGGTCAGCTCTCCTCCACTCAGCTCTCCTCCACACACCAAATTCTGCTCCTATCTCCAAACAACACACCCAAACTCCCTCCCTGCCTGGCTTCTACAGGTGCTTTTTATCTTCTACCCTTAATTGGTGTGAGTTGCTTCAACTGACTAGATGCCTTAATTAGAGTCAGGTGCCTTAGTTGGCTCAAAGCAGCCCCAACCCAGCTACCCTGTGAACAGAGCCTTGCTGAGCCTGGGGTTAATATACCTGCCTTCCTCCACCCTCCTGTAGCCATCAGGCCTGGCTCTGTCACAATTACATTTTCAACCTTGGCCTTCTCTTACTACTTGGGGTATATGAGACAAGAAATGTTTCTTCCTGATAGATATGTGTGGTCTTTCGAGTGTCAGATTATGTGCCATCTCATTCTGACTCACTACAGACATTTTCATCGAGAGACTATCATAAGCAGCTGGATGTTACAATTCGGTTCCTCTTTTAAGATGACCTAATCTTTTTAGGGACATCTCCTTTCCCAGACAGAAATCTCCCAAATATTTGCCCTGCAATGGTGAATTTTGGACATGGAGGAATAGAACAATACAGGGACCAGACTTCTGAATCTCTGTCATCATCTCCTTCCCTGACTGACCTTGTTCTCATCTCCTTCCTCTCTTCACAGAGATGTCTAAAGCTCTGTAGGATATGGTAACGCTCCTGTCTTTAGGTATCCCTTTTTTCTTGGTTCAAAGAGAGCAGCAGAAGCCTTTAAAGATTTTAGAAATGAGAAACCGTGTCCTTTCCAAAATGATGGACTATTGCAATCTGAAAAGGAGTCCTCGGTGCATCTAGCCAATAATCCATTTGTGGATAGAAAAACCTGAACCACTCTATTTGAAGGGTCCATTTTCTTGTTCTTCAATTTCATTGTACACTTGGCTTCTTAGTAATTTCTACAGCTGCTGAAAGGGATTTCCAGACAATGGGATTTCCTGGCAGTTTTTCCTGTTGAAAGGCACTTTGACTCCCTGGAGCAGTCAGTGGAAGTCCTGATCTTCCCCTGCATTTCATATGAGGATAGCAAATTGTCAGATGGTAATGGCCTGTTATTGCTACTGCTAATAGAGTAAACTCTTATCAGTGGTCAACCTTCCCCAAGAAGCTGAAAGTGTAGAAGTGGAGTGACAAATGTGCTTTTTACAGCATCTCCAGCACCACACCTAGTTTTATTTATTGCAATCATATTTTGCAAACATTTTTGGCTTATAAATGACTAGTTTATCTAGAAAGTGGAAGCTCAAGTTCTGAATTTTCCTTTGTATGGGTAGATTTAATCAACAAAAAGACAACCATGCATACTTTTAAATATACTAAGCCAATTGATTGGTTTGCAGCTTAATGCTGCATGAGAGACCAAATTCTGGCATTTTCTAAAATTGAGTGTTGAACTCAAAAATTTAATTACTTTCTTTTAAACATAAAGCTCTGCCTTTTTTGGGTTTTTCTCAAGAAAAAAAGTGTGCGCGCGTGCACACGTAGCTTATAACACAATGCATGGCATCATGTAAAATTTGAACCCTTGAATATTCACTAGTGCAACACAGTTTGAACTACATAACCACATTAACTGACAGCTGGAGCAGATTCTTATCCCTAAGGAGAACCAAGTACAGTGTCAGATAGTAGTTTCTGGGGGAACTGAGCTCTTCATTACCTCTTTTTTTTTTTTTTCTCCTTCCTCTCTCCCTCAAGCTTTCTAAGAGGATTTCGGTTTCCAGGGTTCCCAGCTCACTGTGTGCTATTGCTACTGCTCTGGCACTGGTGGCAGGGGCCCAGACATGAATTAAATGTTCAAGTTCACTTATTTTGGCATGTTTCCAAAAAAAAAAAAATTTTTTTTTTTTTTTGGACAGTGCAAGAAGAGAAATCACAATCTTCAGCAATTTATAATTCAGCTAAACCTGAATGGAATTTAATGGAGCAAGGAAAAGGAACAGCTTTTAGCCTGAGGGCTTACCCACTGCTGAATTTCAAAGATCTGCGGCAGAGTGTTGAGGTGTTAGTCTTCTCAAAAAGTAACAAGAGTTTTTTATGAAAGTATTGGGCAACCTAATATAAGGTTCACTACTAGCTCCATCTATAGGAACTCCTGAAAAGTAGGATGTATAAGGCAATTATTAATGGGTCCTTAACTATTTGCCACTGCTATAACTAACGAGAGAAGCAATGGAAGTTTCTAGTAACTGCTTTCCATTGACAGTCTCTTAGATGAAGTCTAGTATCCCATCAATAAAGAGGTGATTTATGTGGTTAACTGCCATTAGCAGTAATTAAAATTATGCATATAAATCTTCACTTGATGAAAGAATATGGACCACTAAATACCTGTTTGTTTACTTAAATAAGTTACTGTATAGTACACATAGTTATAAATTCCCAGTGTTAGTTTAAAAAATGATTCATCCAGAAATAAATTAACTGTTTCAAACTGCATATAGCCTTGTTAATATTAAGGGAATAATATACTATATGCAAGGCATAAGTTGAATAACTAGCTCATTTACGGTCCATCACCATATATTGTGGGATGAATCCTACCCACCCCTTCCCACCAGCACAACCTGCAAAATGTAGGAAATGGCAGCAGAAAAGTTATTGCTGCAAATTTGAGAGCAATATCTCCCAGAACTATGGCACACCTTCTATACAAGGGAGTTTCCTACAGCCACTTCATCCTTATGCCCACTGCTTACCTCATTCCACACCCAATTCCTTTGTGAGCTAAGGAACAGAGAAATGCCATAGAGAACGTACCCTTGTAGCATAGAGGAGATTCAGTTCCCTCCACGAGATCTCAGAATCCTGCTCCCTGCAGAGCTGAACCAAACCAGTTCTGTTGATGTCAGAACCTTTGAAGCTACTGAAGGTGGGTGTGGGAGTAGAAGAGACAGAATTTTCCTCTTAAAGAAGCTTAAAGCAGCAGTTCTTCAATACAAGAAAGTAAATTCTAGAAGTGCCATTTGTACCAGACATGCTATAATACAAATGTGTAGAAAATACTGTAACATTATTCATTGTGTATCTTACAAAATTAGATTTATCCATCAAAGTACAGAAGAGCTTTTCAACCTTTAAAATATTGGAGATTTGAGGTACAAATGTCAGACAAACAAATTTGAGCAAAAGCTTTAATGTTTTGTTCTGTTAAATTGCCATTTAAAATTATATAACGTGGTTCATTTGATACACAGACAACCCAGATCTTTCAATTTATTTAAGAGCTCTGTTACGCTACTGTAAATGGAAATGTATCCTAGGTGATTGCATGCCAATAAGTATACAAAATGGAGTCACATTTACTCCTGGAGTTTTCTAGTATTGTCCCATCAAGAAGGATTTTGATGCTGAAACAGCATTTACCACAGGATATACAGATAGGCCTATTAGGCTCATTTGTGATATAGTAATCTGGACAGCAGTAGGTATATAGACAAACGCACATTCAAACAGAGTCTGGAGACTAAAGGCAGACAAGCCTTCTATTTTATGTGATTCGGCTGCAGAAAATTTCTAAAATAATGTTTAGCATCTAAATAAAAATTTACACCTTCAGTGAAATGTAAACACCTTGGTTCACACAACTGTCTCATGAATTAGACTAGTAAAGGCTTGTCTACATGGTAGGTAATGTGCTGTACAGGGGTTCTGATTTCTCGAGCACACCAACATGTTGTGCATTAATTTATTTGTTTAGACCCTACTGGTGCATACTAAAGGTTTCTTCGTGAGCTTAAATTTAATGTTTTTTTCTAATAGTACTATATTAAAGTGCATCACCGGGGTCTACATGGACCAATTAACGCGCAGCATGTTAGTGTGCTTTAGATACCGCACCCTACAGAAAGGAAAACTGAGTCAAACAAGATAAATGCTTCCCTGAGGCCTCAGGAGTTCCTGGCTCCCAGCCCAGTGGTGTTTCTCAGTCCACTAAGCTGTGCTGCTTCTCTGAGTGGGGAAAAAAAAGGAATTCCTGGCCAATACCCAGAATGATCATGCAGTGATTTCATTATTGGTGCTGGTATCTTCACTATGGAAAGAAACCTAAAGTTTCATTGCTTCTATGTTCACAGAGTTCTTTCCTTTAAAAACAAAACAAATAGCTCTTAACCTTAGCAATAGGGAAAAATCTCTCAATTATAATAAGCGAAAACTTCAGTTATAGACTGTTCCTTATGACAGAGACCTGTGGTTACCAGGAAGATACTTACAAGAGGTTAAAAAAAAAAAAAAAATCAATTGTGTCAGGTTGCCATTTTCACGCCATTCATAATAATAAGTTACTCAGAAACATCAAGAATGAAATGACAATACAAATTGCTTGAAGCAGTTATTGCAATCCCTTGCGTATATTGATTTGTGTGTCTAATAAAGAGATGCTTTTAAATATCTCACTGACAGAGACAGGTAATATGTGCCATTATTAAAATGGATTAAAATGGTCCCTTATTATTTGAATCTTAGTAACTGCATTTTTAAATAATAGTTCAAAATGGAATCCATGCATATGTGATGCATAAGTATTTTCTGTTTGTTACATTTGATATCAAATTGAGACATTTGGGGAGAACCTTTTTTGTAGTAAAAAACTGAGAATTTTAAAATTAAAAAAATGTAGCTTTTATATTGCTTAAAATGATTAAAAAGATAGGGTAACATAACAAATATAATGATTGGTCTGTTTTAAAAAAATCTTGTAGTTTTATCACTGAAGAGGTATAATATATTTTCATAAAATAAATACATGCTTAAAATTTTCTGAATGTAAGGTTCATAAAATAAACCTCTGTGGATAATAGGAGGAAATCCATGTCAATTAGTCTTCAAAGAAATTGAGTGTATACTTTTAAGACTAAAATGATTGTTCTAAAGCCTGATCAACAAAGGATTAAATAGGAAAAAAGGCGTACAATAAATAATTCAGTAACATGTAGACAAGCTGCAGTATGGTTTTAAGGATTATGACAATACATGCACCGCCTTCACTTGCATAATCAGCACACACTGATATTACAGCTGCTAACAATTAAAAGTTGTGTTCCTCCATGTGAAATGTGAACATGAATAAACTTGTAATTTTAGGCAATAGCAAAGAGGCAAAGTGTTAAATGTTGAAAAAACAATCCTAATGATAACATCTGGGATATATTTCTGCATCATAGTATGCTTCATGAAGGATATCTAAATTAGTGAACCTAGCATTGATAAGACAAGTATTTCATGCTAAATAAAATGTACCCATTGTGTCTCCAAATTTTTTTGCAGTGAGTATAATTACAGTAGGTAATTTTGTATGTAATATATGTCAATGTATCTGTGTATTGTAGAAATAAAATCTTGAGGTGCTTACTTATCTTTTTGACATTGACTGACCTGTACTTACCACATAGAATTCTGCTAAATCTAAACAGTGCAGTTTAATATGTTACATAAAAAATATAGGAATGCAGTTAAAAAGTGCATCTGTCACAACAGTTGTTCTACTAAATATTTTACTACAAGAATTCTAAACATAATTTTGAAAATATCAGAATGAAGATTCCTATAGATTAGTACTTCCCTAATTTCTCCTTCACTCCCTTTAATTTATAATTTCCCGTTACAACTCAAAGATTCTATATCTATCATCCCTCCAGACAAAAGTCATTGAATGCTGCCATATATATTACTCATGAGGTTTACTCAAGAGTGTTATAAGGCACTTTTCTCTCATTGGCTGAATGTGCGTCTTCCAGTGCTCACTTGCCTGTCTGACAAGCGAGTATGGCCTTGGAAACTCAACAGAGATCCTGCTGCATGGCAGGAAAGTTTGCTTTAGGCTGCTGTGTTAAATTGTAGCTAGAGGGGTAAAGACAGAGAGAGGAGAACACAAAACTGGCATCTAAAAATACAGAAATTTCAAATAGGTTGTGAAGGCTCCAATCCTGCAAACATTTATACATGTACTTATGTGACAGTGCAGAGGCCTAATAGGTGGGTCAGCACATGGATCATTGGTGACCTTTGACTGAGGAAATGAGAGAATTAGCCAATCAGATGCAGCAGCTGGGTGAAGAAGCCAGTTGGCCCATGAGTTGACTAGCTTGATAAAAGGCACGAAGGAAGTATTAGTAGGGGTGGACAGGGCTGACAGGTGATCCCTTTTCATCCAATGGCCCTGATGAACAGGAGTGATGGCAAAAGCATGAGAGGTATTAGAATTGTTGTATTGTACTATACAGGAGTTGGTGGAGGGGACTTGAGTACCGTAAATTATACGGAGTGGACACTAAATGAAGGGAGTCCGAGCAGTTTCTCCAGGGAGAGGACGTATATCATGTTGCAGCTTAATTTAAACACAAGCGTAAATCTTTATAGGATTGGTTCCTTAGTGTGCATCTTTCTTCTATTGTAAGGCCAGACTGTGGCCAAACTTGCATATTTCCATATGATCACCACGTACCTCTTTATGCACTGGTGCTCGCTACCTGGATTGCCAGTTGCAGTCATAGAAAAGAGCAGGGGCTGCTTCTCCTGCCTCTTCCGCTGTGCAAGGGACAAGGCACGTGCCTATATTCCCATGCAACAAAAGTACATTCAGTGTAGGATACTTCCTGCTAGGAGCTGAGGCAAACCTGAAAGGCTGTCAGAATTTTAGTCTGCCTTCTGATCTGTATTGCTCCTTGCTCTGGAGCTCATAGCAAAACCCCAATTCACCCTTAATGACCAAGCATCGGTTTTGGTTTTGCATTCATGTACCCAGCCAACCCATTGCTGGGACCTGACCATGACTTCCCCTCAAACAAGGGTTAAGATGGGATAGAAGAAAGGAGGGCTGGCTCCCTGCCATACCAGTCATAGGAGCCCTGAACCTTCTTCCCCACCCCATTCCACTCCTTTATCAATAGCATGCTTTTTAAGTCCTTTACTGAGCCATTTATCCTGTCACTGTGAAGTACCTGCACTGGACACCCACTCCACACTTACATAATGAGTTGTGACATAATAGTCCAACTTCCTTTCTTTTCGCAACAAAGCCATTTCTGAATGCTGTGGGGAAAGCAAAAAAAAATCTATTCCATCTTGGCCAATCTGAAAATTTCCCTCCAGCACCTCTAGAAAGGAGTAGCTAGTGTGATGCCCACAGCATGTCCTTACCAAGCCAGCTCTTTTGCCCCCGTAAGGGGAGGGAAAGTACTTGTCCAGAGAATAGGGCCTTCTCCTGCCAGCCTTGCCCCTTTGAATTCCTCCAGCCATTCCAGTCCTTTGGGATAAGTCAGCATCACCATGCTAATCTACTCCCCTTTTTCCATGAAAGCTCATGCGATAAATAAATTCGTTAGTCTCTAAAAGTGCCACCAGACTCCTCATTTGTTTTGCTGAACTAGACTAACATGGCTATCACTTTGGAACTTGGCATCTCCTTTTTCAGTAGCTTATAAGTCTTGTTCCTTCTCCTGGTCATATGGTGGTGTTCCTTCTCTTCCAGCAAGCTAAAGGAGGCTCCTTCCTCTGAAAGGCATGGTGCGGTCATTCTCAAAGATGCTTTTGGACATGCTGTTTGTTTAATATTCATTTGTCTTAATAAACCTGTCATTGAATTGAAAATTAAGACTAGAAAGAGCCTCCACATTGTAGTTTTAAAAAATAGTGACTTATATGAACACCCATGCATACCCATGGATTGTTGTGTTGTAGCATGATGGGTGACTTAAGAATTTGTCCATCCATGTTCATTTTTAATTTCAGTGCTGTTAAAATAGGTGGCTAATGCATACAAATTTCTGTAATAATTTGCAATGTGAATAATAATGAATATGATAAACAACTTTTATTAGCATAAAATTGCACTATATCCACTTTACTACCAAATAAATCATATTGATATTGTATTTAGTACCTCAGATGTTACCATAAAACACTTCTGAAGTTGCCATGTTGTTGAATACAGTTTTTGGTTGGTTAATATGGTTTTAAAAAACTGAACATATATCCCACAACATATTATTCTGATGAAGCTTTGATTATAATCTCAAAATCATCAAAATAGCTGTATTATAATTTATAACTTAATTTATAAAATATAATTATTATATATTTATATTTTGGTAAAATTTTGTGAGATACATGGAGTACATATATTACAGTAAAGAATGTATTCTTCCCCTTATTAGCTAAATTGAAGCTCAGTGTGGTAGCTGCAGTCTTTGGCACAGGATGGCTATATTGGAACTTCTAGCTTTTGAATTAGTACAAACTTTGGATTATCCTTTCATCATAATATGAACAGTATTTGAGAATCAAATTCCTAAAAATCTCTCCCATAGCTATTTGTTGGCATTATTTGGTGTAAAACATGGTATTTTAAATTGATGTAAACATATTGATAGACTGTCCATAATCCAATGGTGCTTCCGCCTTCTAGATGTGGGGAAGAAAGGTGCTGAAATTCATGAGTTCAAATTTACATGACAAACAAGTGCTTTTTGAAATGTATATTTTCTTTTTCTCTGACCTGTGAATATATTCCATTGGTTCTGCAAACCTCTTTCCACACTGTGTATCTTTTAATCTACTTTTTGATTGAGATAGCAGGTAGAGTTGCATGAGGGAGAAGTTGAAGCGTTTATATTATCCTACTCTTGTACTTCATTGAAAAAGTAAACAGATACTTCAGTCTTATTTCTTACTACAGCACAATATTGTTGATGGAATGGCATATGCAATAATGTGTAATTATAGTAATACTTATAGATGTATTTACTTTCTAGATGTTATCAGATTAGTCATCTTGACTTATAAACAATGAATAGGGAAAAAAGGAAATTCAAATAGTGTAAAAGAATGTCTTTATCAAATATAAATATAATGTTATGTGAGGTGTATATGCCATTCAAGCAGGCAATGTTTTTATGCTTGTTACAACTTAGAGAAGAATTTGTTTTGTTGAAGTATTTAGTCATTCAAGCAACAATTTTCTTAACTTAAAGTCAACACTCTGTTGTTTTATTACAATTATAAAAATTGTTTCATTGCCTAAGGAGGCAGACATGGTCTGAAAGACACAAGACTGAGAAGAGAATTTTCTTAATGGATCAATTTAATACGTTTTTAATTCCAAACGATATAAAGAAAAATGATTTCTTGCAAGGTTTAATTTCAGTCTAAAATGATGTATTTGTTTCATTCTTTCAATAAATGTAGATATGGTAACATCAACATTATTATACTGTGATGACTGTGTTAATTTTATCTCATTGGCAGTCAAATCACCTTACTATGGAATGCAATTCCAGCCTTAAAAATCAGATTGAATTGTGCTCTTCACAATGCTTTAATCGGTAATCGATTCTATTTGGGTAGATATTTCTTAAACCTTGTCTTTCTGGATAAAGTTGGACCTGTCAATGCTAAAGGTCACTTATAGATGTTAATTAACCAAGAGGGAAATTAACAAATGAGGATTATTTATTTATTTTGCCTGACGTTCTCCAATATTGTCATTCTTACCTATCTGTGGTATAGGGGAAAAACTGGTTTTAAAACACATGATTGTATTTATAACGTTGAGGAGCAGAATTGGGCCCTAACAGTAAAAAGGTAATCTGAGAATTTGAAAGGCAAAAGTTTGTGGAATAGCATTTGTGTAGTGAAGCTTAAACATTAAAATAACTCTTGAGTTATACACTGTATAGTCAGGATATGCAGCAAGATACCTCCTAATTATTTTCAGTCTCTTCCTTTAGAAATGTGAGTAATTTCTGTTAAAATGAGAGCAGGATTGGCAGACACACACACACATCAGTGAATCTGCCTAGAGTGCCTAAAATGAGCACATAAACAGTTGTTTATACTGCTATCACTTGTAGGCAATGTTCAAAACAGTGAATTTAAAATGTACCTTATATAAAAAAGATTCCATCCTGTTTTAATAGGTCTGAATATCAAAAGCATAAATCCTTTGTGTGCCCATTCAAAATCAGTTTAAACAGTAATACTCTTTAACATTCTTCCTAATTGTTAAACTAGTATTAAAGCTGAGTTTGGGAACAGAGGTGACTCAATGCTGCTTTGTGTCTTGTGTTTTTTTTCTTTTCAGGAAGTTATATTCACCAGTTGGAGACTAAAAAATGTTAATTTATTTTAATTATAAGTTACTTTTTTGAGAGAGAGGTAGACTATTTGATTCCATCCTCCCCCTCCCCCCCATTTAATTTGGAGTGGATCCACTGTTTTGGGCAGAAGTTATAACGCCTGGGTATTTCTGATCAATCAAGTGGGAAGGGAAGCAAAATTCTTTTTTTCCAAAAGCTCTTTTTGCTGCGTATTTGCTGAAATTAACCATACCTCCTCTTTACAAGTTGCTTCTGCAGTAGTTTTCTGTGGTAGTATTTCTCAGCAAATTCTTTTCCCCTGAACAATTAATTTTCCTTTTTTTATTTTTTTTCTGGAAATTCTACATTTGGAATGAAGTGCAGTGCTTGGAGGCAGATTCATTGAGCATATATGTCTCTCCTGCCTGGCACCTCCTACATTTAAACAGTTTGCCTGCTCCTCCAGGGAGCAGTCTAGCTGCCTCCTATTTTGTGGTTCAACATATTAGAGACACTGAGATTGAGCAAAGTATTTTATCACTTGATGCTTGCATCTCATTTAGAATTGCTTTTGTGGTAGCTAGTCCTCCACTTTCCTGGCAAACGGTTTGTGATTATTTGTATATGCAGAAGTGCTGGTTTTGTACCAATCCTGCTGGGCTGCTTCTCAAAAGAACATGAATCAAGTCATAAATCCTGACAGTCATTTCAGATGGAGGGAGGAAAACTTGCTCAGGAGGAAATCACTCTTAAGGTTTGTCTATACCATTGCTGCAGGAATGCTTCCTGGTGTAGGTAAAAAGTAATGTGCTAGTTCTGCTCGAGCTGGTGTGCTTAATATGGCCATGGCAGCATAGCTGGTGGCTCAGGCTTGCCCTAAAGTAGAAGCCAACTTAACCCACTGACTATGTATTCAAGTGGCAAGCCTGAGCTGCCACCATGTGGTTTCACTCTGTCTTTAGCGTGCTAACCTAAGCAGAGCTAGTGCATGTCAGTGTAGCTGCTCCAATCAGCCACTTCATCCCTATGTGCTCTGTACTAGAGCCCTGCGTGGATACAAAAATGTGGATCTGGAACTGGACTGCACCCACCCAATGTTGGTCTTTATCCGATCTGTGATCTGCATGCCATGTTTTATGTGGCTCCAGAACCGCAATTGCAACTGAGCTTGGGCTCACAGTCAGCATTTTAGAATTTGATTGGCTCATTTGCCAAAGGGGTCCCACCCATTTTTCCTTTTCTTCTTTGTGATTTGCATGCTGTGCTGTCAATCAGATTTCCTTGGCCAACAATGAAATTTCTAATTGATAGCTTGGCATATGAACCGCAAACAAGAAAATGACGAAGTGGGTGGGGAAGGCATGGGGAATGAGCTAATCAAAGGCCAGCATGCTTAACTGACTGAGAGTGGTGTCTCTCCAAGCTCCAGCCTGTTATGACTAAGACTCTGATTGGCTGGCAGACCACCAATCAGAGCTCTACTGGGATTAACTGGAGTGCTTCCTTGTTCGCCTATGTGCTGCTGACGAGGCAGATCATAGCAGCAGCTGCAGGGATTGATCATAAAAATAGAATCTGCAGCCGCAGCCAATCC
This sequence comes from Pelusios castaneus, assembly GCA_007922175.1. Taxonomy (NCBI): domain Eukaryota; kingdom Metazoa; phylum Chordata; order Testudines; family Pelomedusidae; genus Pelusios; species Pelusios castaneus. The sequence continues at coordinate 36,034,303 of ML685766.1, forward strand.
GCAACAATAGGGCTGCGGATATCTGCACTAGCACCCGCGGGTGCAGTTACCTGTGGATCTGAAGCAGATACCTGTGGATCTGCAGGGCTCTACTCTGTACCCACACTTCCACTCTGCCCTCAATCTGTCCCCCCAGTCTTCTGAGCCCTAATCTTTGTGAGCCTGAAGAGCCCCATATGCCCTGCTCTGTCTCTCCTACTCCCTTGTCCCCACATATCCTTTGCCACCTCACCTGGCTCCACAGGCAGTGAGCTGTGAGGAATGCAGCCTTTCTTCTGCCTTGTCCACAGCTGGCTGCCCTCTGTTCTAGCACTACAGCAGCCCCTGGTGGATGAAAGACATAGTTGCAGTACCTCTTCAACGGGATGTATTTTCTGCAGAGAGAAAAGAAATCTGTAGTGCGACATAAATTCTCCACATGCGCAGTGGTGCCAAATTCCCTAAGGAGTGGACATAATTGCTTTGTGGACCCTGCTTCCATCTGCAGAAAGAAGTGGTATGACACAGCAGTATAAGGGAATAGGGTCCTTTCTATTCCCTTGCAACAATATACAGCATAGGCCACAAGGTGTCCTTTATTTAGGAGCAAAAGTTTTGTCATCCTGCTCTACAAAGGACTATGAGCAACATTATTAATATGTGTCCCTTGTTGTCCATGAATTTACACTTAGTTGTTAATATTTTAATTTATAATATTGCCAGGGCTATCCACATTTTTCAATATCCTCTGGTTTCTACAGTTTTTTGTATCCTTGGAGCAATATTTGTTCTTTTGCTTCTTCAAGGCTATCGTACTTATATGAGTGAAATTTCTATTCAGTTTATAAGCAGTGCATTCAGGGTTGTTTAGAAGGTCTCATTCATTTTGCCTAAATGTTGTAAATCCAAAGGGAAAAGGATCAGGCTCAATATACAAATGAGGAAACGTGGTTCACCCCAACCACAATCTTGCTTCTCTGGCAATACCTGGACTTTTCTGTAGGCTGAAAAGCATCCTTGGAGTTTGTAGACATGAGGGGCTATATTTGAACCTTTATCAGCATTGAATAGCACTTTAATCCACAAGTAGTTCTGTTGACTTTGGTGGGACTATTCATGGAATAAGGTTCTATTCAGCGTGAATGAAGGTACCAGAATTTGGTTGTGTGTGTTTTTCTATGGAAGGACCATACATCTCTGACTGTTCCACAAAGTTTTCTAGGTTATCACTTCTAAAGAAGGCCCCACTGGTCTCTGAATTACTTGAGTGAAATCCTGACTCCACTGAAGTCAGTGGGAAAACTCTCCAATTGACTCTTCAGAGGGACAGAGATTTCACACGAGTATATAAATCTCAAATGAATATAGCGGCCCCTTCCCAGCCCCCATTACCTGGCCGGAGGTCCAGAGCTGCAGTGGTGGCCGACTGAGCAGCTCCTGGGCCAGGCCCCTTCTGCCCTGAGCACTCTGTTTGAGCATGCTCAGAGCGGGAGGTTTGAAACTCCCCAGCCTGGCCGCAGCAGGACAGGGCGAAACAAGTGTTTTGCCCAAGTCTGCCGCTTTGCTGAGCTCCTGGGCCGAATATACTGGAACGCAGCATTCCGCCCCGGTTTTGGCTGTGATCCGCGGATTAGCCAAACCCAGCTTTTTAGACATATTTTGGACCCTAAAATTCTTGGCTTATATGTGAGCATATAAGGTAGCTTCATATAAAAACCTGAAATTTTAATCATAAGTAAAAAGCTGGACAAAATCACATATTTTTAAAATGCCTGCCAGATGGAGGACGTGAAGATAAAAGGAGGACATGCCCTCCTTTTGCCGGACATCTGGTAACCCTAACCCTGACTGACCCTGCATCCACCTGCTCCCATTGACTACCCCCTTCTGCTGAGTTTTTAACCCCTTTCCTGCTGGAGCAGGGAAATCACGTGGCTACAGTGACATATATTGAAATATGAAAATCTGTCAGACTCAGATCCCTAAATTTGTTTGTTTCTCCAGGATCATTAGTTGGGATTCTGTTACTGTTGTCCACTCATTTTGGATAAGGATACTTCTTATTTAAAAAAAAATAAACAAAGAGCAAGAAGCTTGAAGGCAGAATTGAGTTATAACACTGAGTTATGCCAATGTACACAAGATTAGGATTTGACCCAGTGAACTTTAGGAAGGATCAGTATTTAAGTATGCCAACTTTATAGTGACCTTTTCAATAACATAATTTCACAAAACGTAGCCTAACAGCTTGTGCTAAAAAGGTCTAGAAGTAGAAGAGCAAGGGTTTTGTAGGTCACTCTCAAGAGTGCACAGTTTCTCACCAATATTTGATAAAAGGGGAAATATACGTGTTGGATGAAATGTGTGTGGTAGTAAATGTAAAATTGTCATGGTCTTTCAAGAAGTGATAAAAATTTTGTAAAAGCACATTTAACCATTTGATATTTCTGGTCCTGTGCCATAAAATAATACAAAGGATTTTGGACCTATTATTGAAGTGGTTGTTTCATAGAGTATCAGATGATATACAACATAAACTGAGAACGGGAAGGTCTTGAATGGTAGGTTCTCTGTACAATACTTACTGAGTTTGGAATTTGCAGTTATGCTGCTTGCAAATGAAGATTGTTACTGTTGCATTTTCCTAGGTACTGTGCTGGTCTCCTTGATATATTGTGTCTACAGTTGAAAACTTTGAGTTTCAAGTATATTTTCAAAATACGTTTGTGTGAGGGCATTCCACTTCGTCTCCTTCTCTTTCCAAGTAAAGGTGCATGCGCAGATTTTTAGAATCAAAGCAGTTCTAACTGGTATACCTTAAAGCTAAAATAAAGAGTGAGTAAAGAGACAAGCTGACTAGCAGAGAAATCTGTGTAACAATTTTTAGAATAGTAGTCTAAAGAAATCAATATAAAGTGAGCTTGTAAGTGAAATAGTATAATAAGAATTTGGCTGCCGTGTGCGCTATTGTAGAAGTGACAGGAAGATGAGGAAGACAGTGTATACTACAAAGTATTGTAGGTGTTTAAGTCTTTTTAGAACTAGTTCATTTAAATTCCAATCATTATAGAGCCATTTGCTTATCATTGTCCTACTTACTTTGAGAGTAAACTAAAGCAATACTTGCAATGTTTCATTGTATAATATTAATCAAATGTCCAAATTCAGTTTTTCAGTGTGCTTTTTTTATACAGACTTGTATTGTTAGGCTTTATATTTGTTTCATAAAATCATATTTATATGTTTCTAATCTCAAATACTTTTGTTAGAGAAAAATGTGTTAATATAGACCTAAATCCATTAACATTGTATGAGCCATTTGATTAGGGAGACTAAGTATATATGAGTGTGTATTTCAGGAAAAGGTTTATGTATATATGATTTGCTTCCAGATAGAGAAGCTATGCTATGCCCCTCAACCTTCCAGCTGAGGATGTAAAAGATCCCAGGACAAGTTTGTGGATAGCCTATAACAAGTGGGTCCCTGACACCCTGTGCCCTTTATCAATAGTGCATTTCTTCAAGCAGCCCAGGCTGTCTCATATGCCCTGGCATCTCCTACCCCAGCACCTATACAAGCGGACAGACACTACTTTGTCTTGGTGAAGGGCACTGACTTCATTTCATATACCCACCATTCAGCTCCCTCATAGTACAAGCGGTAATGGAACGCATCTGACAGCAGCATTTTAGGACCATTGCTCCAGGCTGAGTGGCCAAAAAATGTGACCTGATCAATAGCAAAGTTCATTCATTGGTGGATCTGCAGTTCTATATTGCCAGCTACCAAGCTATATGGGCAAAGTATGACTTCAGGTCATACTGTGAATTAGCCATGTTTCAAGACTCTTTTCTGGAAGAAAAACAAAGGGAATTTAAGTCCCTTATTGATGAGGTTAAATTAGTGGCCAAGATCACCCTCCAAGCAGGAGTTGATGCAGCACATATGGCATCATGCTCCCTAGCATTTGATGGTTCTTCTCTGGAATTCCTGGCTCCGGACATCTGGTTTCACTAAGCAGGTCCAAACCACCCTTGAGGACCTCCTTTTCAACAATCAGAAACTTTTCAGCATTAAGACCAACAAGAGTCTTCACTAGCTCAGACTCTTATGCCATGCTTCAGTCATTGGGCCTCTGTACTCGGCTCCAACTCACCACCAAAACTGGTCTTCTTTCCAACCTCAATACCCCACCCAATCCTACTCTCCACACCTGCAAGAACAGCCCGCACTGCCAATGTTTCTAACAACCCAGATTTTACAAAGCCTCTCCCTCTACCTCCTTTACTTTCCCACAACACCTCTTCCTGCCCCCATCAAAACAACCCTTTTGACTTGTTCCTCGAGAACCACAAGCCCCTCTCCTCTCCTCCTCCGGTCTCTCTAGGTCTGTACTGGGATCTTCTAGCTCTCTGCACACAATTAGAGGAAAAATTACTACTGATTGAGTGTTAGACATCATCCATTCGGGGGTACCTCATAGAGTTTTTTGCTTTCCCCTGATCATCACTCTCTTCATGGGGTCCATGCAGACCCATTTCAATATGATCTTCAGAAGGAGGCATGCAACTTCCTTCAAAAGGAAACCATAGCTCATATTCCGCACCACTATTGTGGACATGGCTTCTTATCCACCTACTTTCTTATACGGAAGAAAAGGGGGGGCCTCCATCTCATCCGGCATTTATCTGTGTTAAACCAACTTATCCACAAGTTCCATTTCCCAACAGTCACTCTGCCCCCAAATCATCTCCTTTCTCCCTTTTGGAATCTAGTTTGCAGTTTTGATATGAAGAATGCATACTTTCACATGGGCATGCATCCCACTCACTGCAAATTCCTTTATTTCACTGTGGGACATTCCCATGATCAATTCTGTGTCCTCCCTTTTGGGTTTTCCACCTCCTCCTGCATGTTCACCAAGGTCTTCACAGTAGTTACAGCCTGTATGTGAGGCCTGGGTCACTCCCTGTTCCCATACATGGATGATTGGATCCAAGTGGCATTTTCCCTCCTCATTACCATCCATACACTGCAGTATCTCTTCACCAGTCTAGGTATCTGCATCAATGAAGACAAGTCCACCTTCATGCCTACCACAGAACTCATCTTTATAGGAGCAAATTTGGATTCTCTTGTGGGATGGTCCTTCCTTCTGTCAGACCATTCAAGTGCCGTCACCACGAAAATACAACATCATCCTTGCACATGCATCCAATGGTGCCTTTCACTTCTGAGACACATGGCAATCTGCACCTCTTGTTATGGGACACACCCCTGAGGTATGACTTTCCTGTTCACTTCTGCTATGTAATTGTATGGTTTACTGGAAAATGTGCCATGCAAGCTTCCTTTTGGAATGCTCATAACATACTCTGCATTGTTGTTATGGTATGTTTCCTGCAGCATCTATGTGAAACATGTTCCTATGTATTTCACATGGCTCAGGAGCAAGGCAGAGAATCAGAGCTGTCTTCCAGCATGGAGACAGGAAAGATATATCACAAAGGCTATGCAAACTACAGGCTTCAGCCAAAGTGGAAAAAAGATCACCTGACCCCAGGAGGGGATGTTTAGAAAAAGAAGTACACACCCTGGGAACTGTTTGTGGTTTTTCCCAAAGAATCTACATTTTGAAACATCTCCATCTACAAGCAAAGGCTGAACCTATTCACATGGCCAGGAAGGCCAAGCTGCGAGACCACCAGCAGCCAACCATGTGAGTAAGACAGAGAATGGACTACTACAGTAAACTTTAGGTTAGAATGCATCTTATCTATTATTTGGTAGTGGTTAACTCCTGACAGGTTAATTAATTGATTGTGCATTGATTTGCTATATACTAATTTAAAATCATGTTTCAATCAATGAACTAGTGTTTGTTTTATCGAAAGTTGTGTGGGTTCTAGAGAGTGTGAAGGGGCAAAAGTTGGCTGCATTTTCAGTTTCTTTGTAAAACTGACGGGCCAAAGTATATGAGCTTGCAGTGATCTGGGGAGGATCCCAATCCCTGCAAGATGGAAGTTTCTGGTGTGGTATCTGGGGGCTGGGTATGCTCTCTGGGGGGCCATCCCCTAAGTGGCTAGGGAGCACACATCCACTGCCTGGGACCAATTACATGTAGGATTCTGGTGTGGACTCACCCACGTGTGGGGGACCACCTAGTGAAACGGGATAAGTCGGGGTCAAGGAGTAGGCAATTGGGAAGGAACAGCAGCACACCAGGCCAAATAGCGGTTGGGGAGCATCACACCTTCATCATTCTGTATGCCCACCTTCATGTGAGAGGCTTTCAACTGTAGGTTCACTTGCTGTATGTTCCAAAGACAAACTACATCAACAGATGAGTCCTCCTCCTGCCTTTAGTAGTGACTTCCCTTTCATGGTGGTGTGAGCCATCCAAGGTTGTGGCGGGCACTCCCTTGAACTTGTCTGTGCCCTGTACCGCCCTCACAACAGATGCATCACTCATGAGCTGGAGCACTCTTACAGTTGGTGATGTGGCCTGAGGCCTTTGGCCCCTAGAGAAACAAGGATGCACACCAACATCCTAGAACTATGAGCGGTCCAGCAGACCTGCCAGGCATTTCCTCCTCTCATGCGAACCAGACATGCACAACTTTTCTTGGATTACAATACAGCAGTTGTGTATAGGTAAACAAACAAGTGGAACCCGATCTCTGACCCTCTGTCCAAAGACAATCCACCAGTGGAACTGATGCCTATGACATAACATCACACTTCGGGCAACCAATTTATGGGATTCAGACAACAGTCTTAGAGACACTTTCAGCTGCTCCTTTCATTTCAACCATGAGTGGGATCTTCATGACCCCATTGTATTCTCCATTTTCCACCAACGCGGCTCACCATGCTGAGACCTTTTTGTGACAGCTACTAACCACAAGCTTCCCCTTTTCTGCTCCAGAGATGCTCTCAGGCAAGGCTCTCAAGAGGATGCTCTTCTCCTCCCTTGGACACCAGAACTAAGTTATGCCGTCCCACCCATACTGCTTCTCTCACAATTTGCCCGCAAAGTGAGACACGACTGAGCAGACCTTGTTCTCATAGTCTTTTACTGGAAGTGCCAATGTTGGTTCATTGATCTTCACTTCTCAATGGGCCCACCAATCAGTCTTCCGCCCTCTCCTGAACCTTCTCACGCAATGATCTGGCCAGATCCGCCACCCCAGCCCAGACCCTCTTCACCTTTATGGTTTGGTATTTGGGTGGCATTCAGCACCCTTCCCACCTACAGGTGACTTCTCTTCTGTCAGCTACTCAACCACTGTTCAATTTTTCTGCAGTCTCCACAACATCTGCCCTTTGGTCTAGAAACTTAACCTCATCCTTTTAGCCCTCACTATATCTCTCTTTAAGCCTCTGGCCATTTATTCCCTCACCACCGCTCCATGAAGGTGATCTTTTTAGTAGCCATCCCCTCTGTCAGTAAGTTATCTGACAGCTATGATGGCGGATCCACCCATCATCATGTTTCACAAGGACAAGGTCACCCCTATGATTACATCCCAAGTTTCTCCCCTAGGTGACCTCACCACTCCACCTCAGTCAAGTCATTCACCTCCCAATATTTTACCCTAAATCATTCACCTCCACCAAGGAGAGTATGTTACATTTTCTTGACATCTCTTGCACACTGGCCTTTTATTGCCAATGCACCCACATTTTCCAGGCCTTGCCCAGATTCTTTCTTACTGTAATAGAACACTTCTGAGGCCATGCACTTGCCTCCCCACGCCTCTCTAAATGTATCTTCCACTGCATCAGAGTGTTACTCCCCTTCCCCATCCACCACCTAGCATAAATGTCCACTCTATGAGAGCGAAACCCACGATCTCTACCCTCTTTGCAGATGTCCTATGGCAAGACGGTAGTAAAACAGCAACGTGATCCTTCATCCACATATTCACCACTCACTGCACCATTGCTTAGTCAGCAGCAGAAGATACTGCAATTGGCCATGCCGTCTTGGAAACTCTCACTTCTATTGAGTTGTCAATCCCACCTCCACACTCCTTGCTACACTACCCACATCTGGAATCCACAGAGGAACCAGTACTCAAAGAAGAAATGAAGATTACTTACTGTAACCAAGAGTTCTTTGAGATGTTGTCTCTATCTAGATTCCAATCCTACTCCCCATCCTCTCTGTAGGCCCTGTGCCTGTTGGTAAGAGGGAACTGGGGGGATGTCAACCTGCGCAGTCTAATAAGACCTCAGATGTACCACATGGCTAATGCATATGCAGGTCAATAGAGGCTACGTCAAAGAGTTCCAGCTCGGGCGCATGGCATACATGCACACCCATATATGGAATCCAGATAGGTATCATGCATCTCAAAGAACCCTCAGATACGTTCAGTAACGTTCATTTTCTGTTGCAAAGCATATTGTTTAACTTACGCACCCAAATATTACCTTGCAGTTCAATATTTGAGAGAGAGATCTGTAAGTGTGAATGTGCTCCAGGAGGACTTCTCTTGGGTGAGCCATATTGGAATTTCTCGGTTTACTTGTCATCTTTTACATATAGTAATGCGAGTTTAAGAGGCACAGTTATTCATCAGATTTCTTTCTCTATTCATAATGGAAATAAAAGCAAACTACTAGTATAGAAAAGCAGTATTTGCTTGTAGGTAAAACTAGAGTTACCTAGTTGAAACTGATGTGCCCTTCTGTGATCAAATCCTGGAAACTCCCTAAACATCAGGAGTCACAGTGATTTGAGACCTTGGTTTCAATCTTTTCTTTTCTTTTTTTAAATTGTGGATCTTGTAGTCTCCAATGGAAAAAAATTCCATTTGTCAAGGTAGGAAGACATAGTGCTGGCTTGGGTATAGCTTCAACACTTCTGATCCTAGTTCAGATAGAATCAAATATCTTGTTCACACTTTTATGGTCAAAAGTTTACATATAACTTTCTAAATGAATGTGGCTGCCTTTCTTTTCTAGCACAGTTCAGTGTATAAGCCTGGGGATTGCTTTAAGCTTGAAACGAGTGTTCCAGCTGAGAGATGAAATAGGGGCTTGACTAATAAGATGGATGGAAATCATATGTTGTAACTTGTGGATCTTCCTCTCCTGAACTGTTTGTCACAGAGTAGATGGTCTTGCATAATTTTACTTAAGTTGATCCCTTTGCTATCTGCCTTCTCATAAAGAGTTTTCAGGGTCATA
>ML685766.1:36048480-36083480 GCA_007922175.1 Pelusios castaneus
CTTGCTCCAATTTAAATTCATATTCATTGTACATGGCTGACTAGAATCATACATAATATTCTAAATTAGGTCTTACTGGTGCCTTGTATTTCTCTGTCTGTATTAGAAATGCCTCACCTGACACGTCCTAGTACCACATTTGTCTTTTTCACAACGAAATGCTGACTTAAAATCTCCTTGTCATAATTTTGTCTGCCTTCTTGAATGGCACTTGAAGGAGCTTGGACAGGACATGCTATTCTTTTTTATCTTTGAAATATAAACTCAACAGCAGTAAGCCTGGATGCATTATTCTAGTCATTATTACGTCATTTTTTGATGTTTCATCATCCATCTTGCATTAATCTCGATGCTGATTCTTTTAATTCTTTTTAATATTTCTTCTGTTTCTTCACTTGCCCCATCTACTAGTGGATATACATGTTTAAATCTGTATGCAGTATTTCTAGAGCAAACAGCTTCGGGGTCACTTCAATCACTACTTTAGATGGCTTGTGTTTTGCTACTTTGAAGGTGATGTTACCATAAAAGGTAACATCAACTTTATGATGTTCAGGGTTTTGTTTTCCAGTTGTTTTTGTGGCATAATCATGGACTTATCTTTGCTATTGTTTCCTAATAAGCATAGCAAGAATCTTGATATTCTCATCAATCGCCTTTCAACATTTTATTTACTTTTCATTTACAAGATGAAATGCTTGTCTGTAAATGACATTTTAATCTTTCTAGTATTAGAAAAAACATTTCAAGTATATTTTTATATAATTACTTGAGTAACAAAGATGTGCAAAAGATGGAAATCTTGAAAAAAGGGAATAAAGCCCACTAGAGATTTGATTTTTATGGGGGAGAGGGTAAATCCATTTTTTCCCAGAATCCTGGAAAAAGACTTTTAAGTATGAAAACTCAAGTGTATCTCAACAAAAATGATAGTACTGACTGAATCTTAATTTAGGGATTCAAGTTCTGGTAAAGTTTGAAATTAATTTATTCAGTAGTTGAAGTGTTTGAATGAATTAAAAATTACAGCTTTTGAAAATTTAAGGAAACAAATTATTTTTCAGCTTCTTTTCTCTTGAAATTTACTTGGTCTTAAACAATTCAGCCTTTCAAGAGAGAGAGATCTAAAATATATCATAAAATAAGAAACAGCCATGTTGTTTGCACTCATTAATATTCTTTTTCTGGCACAGAAAGCAATGGAGAAAATAGTCATCATCACAGAAAACTTTTAAAATTTTTGATAGACAGGAGAAAAGGTGGTCTGAATAAAAGATGCCTACATGCTGGAGTGCCAAGCTTCCCCAGTGGCCTCCTTCCAAAGTGGGCAGAAGGGGAACTCTTTTCTTGCAAACAGTAATTAGTTTGTAGTTACTGGGTTTCTCCAGTGTGTACTTCAGGAAGTGTGAAGGATGGGGACATCTGAACCATAGTGAAGGTCCTCCTCTGCTCTTCCTTAAGAAGCCTGCTGCACAGAGATCTTTCTATTCCCGGTTCATAAAGTTTCCAACACCAAACTTCTAGGACTCCTTTCATATAAATAAAACTTACACACACACTATTTAAAAAAAAAAAAAGTGAAATGGCCCTGAAACATTCTCATACGCTTAACTCTGACCCACTAGCTAGGCATATACAAACTTTCAAATATATTTGTCATTAATATAGGTGGAATGTTCTCAATCTAGGAGCCATAACTCTTGAGGGAGAATGGTTGCTACCATATCCCATTCTTTTTAGATGTTGGTGACAGAGGGGGTGAATCCTGGAACTTTTTTCTAACGTGTGGGTGTGTGGGGGGGTGTTAAAATATCAATTTCATTTTAAAGACTTTTTAAAAAGAAATATTAGCCTTTTATAGGTATTATGAAAACTTTTCATAACTCTGTATGTTTTAACTAAGCATGGTAGGTAACAGAAAAAAAATAAATGTTAAATTGCTCCTGAAGTGCAAATTCTACTATATTAACCTCATTGAATAACCCATGCATCTAACTTTCTATATAAAGGTAGAAGGTACTCACAAAACCTGAAACTAAAACCAAATATTTAATACCACATTTTGAGCTCAGTTTACACGGGTGTAAATTCAGAATAACTCTGTTGTCTTCCAGAAGGTTCAGATTTATATAGGGTAGAACCTCAAATATACAAACCTCAGAGTTACAAACTGACCCATCAACAGAACACCCTGTGAAACTGGAGGTAAGCAATCAGACAACAGTAGAGGTGGGGGATGCAAGGGGCGAGAAAGCAAGTACTGTTCCGGTACTGCAAGGTCGGCATGCAGAACAGAAACATCTGGGGTCTGTGCTGTTCCTGTAAGCCAAAAGCACTGTTTCACCCCCTTGCACTCCATTGGAAGGGAGAAGCTGTTTTACCACCACCGTCTCCTAGAAAGAAAGCTCCCTGCTGATGCTGATGCAAGCAACGGAAGATTGCATCTAAAGCCTGGCCTAAAACTGGAGTGGGGGTCAGCTGTGCTCTGGAGGCTGGGGCTTGTCGTGCCAAGGTTGTGGAGCAGGGCTCCTCTTCCCCAGTCCAGTCCAAAGGCAAGAAACAGAAATAGGACAGGGAGCTTCTTGCAAACCAGCCAGTGCTGTCAAGTACCACTTTTGCAGAGATCTCTCCCACCCTCAGCTGGAAGACACTGACTTCAGGGTATTGTCCCATAATGGTTTTTTCTCCAGAGTTATGAACAATTTCCATTCCTGATGTTCCACTCTAGTAAATAGTTTAATGGCTTGGAATTTGCTAGGAGAGTATAGACTACATTGTTGTCACATTTGTGTTGTCTAATAGTTAAATGAAAAAATAAGCTAGCTAATATTGTTTTTAAGTGACCTCATGTATAATATTGTTTTTCTTCCAAGAATTAGTACCAGTTCTTTAGCTGCTATGTTGATTTTATTCTTTCAGATATTCTAAACTCCATTCTAAGAACATACACCTTTGGCTCAATTGCTTCATCATTCTAGTTTCACAGCTGTGTCATTCCATTGACTTCACTGAAATTACTCATATTCTCACTTGTGTGATATTATCATCATGCCTCTTAAGTGTGTTCCTGACAAACTTACTCTCTGGGAAAAAAGTCATCTTCTCTCACTATCCCTAACATACTCATGTGTGGATATTATTTGCTTCTTGCTTTTACTTCTAAGATCACGGCTTAAGTATGTAAGGATATCTGTGCACGATGAACTTTAAAATAGTTTTGAATCATTGAGTAGTGTGCAAATGATGCTTAAAGATGAAGTTAACAATAATAACCATATGTATAAAACATCTGTATAAATATGAAGTCACTAGAAAAAAACCAAACCTTGGCCCAAAATTTTGCGATGTATATTTAGGAATCTAGATGAAAGTGACCTGATTTCCAGAGGTTTTGAATATCCTTCATTTTCATTGGGTTTAAAGGTAGCTGTGGGTGCTCAGGGCTTCTGAATATCAGGCCATTTCTGTTTAAGTGCCAAATTTTACATAATTAAATTTGAAAATTTGGAGCTTATTTAATAGATTAAATTGGGAAAAAAAAGTTTGATTTTATGATTAATTATATGAATGTCACTGAATGTTGTGGTTTCCAGTGTCACTAGATGGCTCGGGTGATTAAAGTAATTATTCAAAATTGATGGGTGGTCTTGTGAAAACCATTCATAATTCATAGCTTCCAATAGAGGAGGAAATATTAAGCACAGACATCATAGAACAGCATAGACATCCAAGTTTTAGAAGCCATTAATCTTTTCAGTGTCTTAGTATGTTCTGTGTACATATTTTTATCAATTCTTTTTGTGTGTAACAGCTACAATAAGTTAAAGTAGTTAAAGAATGTAGGTTTCCAATGCACAGCTCCTGCTCACTAATGCCTGGAAGAGTTTTAGTTTGTCAGTGCAAAAGTAATTTGTGGAGGTTGTTGTAAGATTAACTTTGTTTTTCCAGAAGTGTAATCACAGAAATGTAATGAAGCTTCAATGCACATTTGAAATTGCATTAAAATAGAATTCCTCTGAGTAATGTTTCCTATTTAGTAAAATAAAAATGCTGTCCATTGGTATTGCAACATTGTACTTTAACTATATGACTACGTGTAACCAAGTAAAGAAACAGAACTGTTTAACTTGTACTGTATTACTAAATGAAGACTTTAGCTAGCATCAATCTTGAGCACCCTCTGCTGATCAAACTATTATATGGCAACCATTTAGGAAATTCTCCCTTATCTTAAGCCTTGAGGTAGGCAGTATACTGTGGCAAAATATTGAATGCATTACTAATGTTAAAAATGTTCCTTGTCACCAACCAACAGGGCTCCGTTTCTGAAAGTAACAACTGTAGATTCAGATGAGTTTGGGGGGAAGAGGAGGGTTGATCTGTATAGAGTACTGAAAATAAAGGGACTACAAATAAAATTAAGATTCATAATTCATTTTATGATAAGCATGAGTTACCTTTCTTTTGGTTAAACTTACCTTGGTTTGATTTTTTTTCTTTGTGAAAGCTACAGTTTAGTTGAAGATGTATTAAATAGAATGCTGTTATGATTAAGCATATCCCATATTTGAGAGAGAATATTTTTAGAAAGTCTTAAACTATGGCCAGTATTTTTTAATTTGGGTGCCTTAGTTTAAGCACATAAATACCTTATGTAGGCATCTAAGTAACAGGCACTTAGTGCTCCTGTGGGGGTCAATGCGACTCGTGAATGTTGAGCATCTCGGAAATTCAGGCCACTTTTATTTAAATGTAAGACTGACTGTAAGAAAATACATGACAACAAAAAACAGTTATGTTTATCTGAAGGAGGTGAAGAGAGGAGGGAATATGTAGGTTTGTATTTTAGATTCCTGAGCAAAATTATAGATACTACCTGTTATCAAACTGGAAATACATTTTTAAAAGAGATGATTATATTGTTAGTTACTTCACGCATGAGTATCATACAGATTACAAAAATAGTCCATTAACATAAAACAAAATAACGAGAAATTGACAATTACAGTGTGGCCTAATTCTCAAAATATATTGATTATCCTTTGTCGAACAAACATATCTGCTTTTAGGAATCTAGCATTAACTTCTCTTGTTTTTCATCGCTATATTCAAAATTAATGAGGCAAAACGTTTTGGAACAAAATAAAGGGCATGCAGTTTACTAGATAAAAAATTTCAAGTAGGTAACGTGTAGTATTTTAAGGCACTCTTAAAAATCCAAAATATAAAGATTCTAAACCCCCAAACCAATTTAGCTTAACTATTATATTCAGGCTTTTAAGCACATGATTTACTATTCAAAATAGCATAAACCCATTCAGAATATGTTGAGTGAAAGATAGTGTAAAGGGTACATTCACTTTTGCAAGTGAATTCAAACAAAAGACAGTTTAAGATCCAGAGAGGTGTTTTCTAGAACTTTTGCTATAAACATATTGTGGTGGAATTTGTTGTTGTTCAAAATGCTAGTAAAGTGTTCACCCATTTTTATTTAGTTTGCCCCTTCAACCCTACACCCATGCCCAAAAAAGAGACAAATGATCCTAAAAATACAGCACTTATAGTAACTTTGGGAACACTTTGGAAAATGTTTCTCTGCATAGTCATTGCTGCCCCTGATGATTAAACAAAGGATTGTGATGTATTTAAAAACTGACAAAACAGTGAGTGGCAGATATAAACTCTTTTCACTAAATAATCATTTTAGGTATTTCAAATCTTTTGCTTTCCTGGTTTCATTTTTTTTTTTTAAATGTGTGTTCTCTTGGTTTTGTATGTGTTCATTAAATGGATAAGGAAGGTATTAATACAGAATACAGAATTTTATGCATAACATTTCATGCTGCTTGGTATTGGGCACAATAAGATGAGTTAAGGAGGAATGTGTAAATTTCAAATTCACTTCATCTTGTTGATTTAAGTCTTGATCTTAAATGTAGGTGTTTTTTTAACTCTATTACCCAATGTGCCCCTTGTTTGCCAAAAAAAAAAAAATGCTCAGCATGAGAACTGATGTGTTGTATCACAGGAGTGCGTTCAAAGTCATTAAGTTAACAGCAAAAGTACATTTTGTAGACTTTAAAATCTGAATGTGTAAACACAGATTTATTGACAAAGAATAAAATTTGAAATGGGATTATAACATTTAGGTCCATCATTTTATGTAGGGAGACTTTGAAACACGGGTAATTGAACCAATGAATTCTAATGATTTTAAATAATCATTTTTATTTAACAGATGATTGGCATAATAAACCATAGTGCTTCAGATATATATGGCTGACGTATTAGACGTGTGTGTGTGTGTGTGTGTGAGAGAGAGAGAGAGAGAGAGAGAGAGGTTTTAGCCATTTTCTAAAGGAGAAATCTTGTTTCTGTTTAGCTCTGAATGTAAAGAAAGGGGCTGAGAAATGTGAGTTAGGAAAATTGTGTATGAACATGAATACAATGAAGAGTTTGAAATTACCAATCTCAGTTTATCTGCCTTTTTGGGTATTCCTGCTACTTCAAAATAGAGGTGTAATAACTTTTAAGTTGGTAAAGAAAGAAAAACATAAATAGATATTATTTCTTGGATTAAAATTGGTGTTCAGTTCACCGTCTCTTTTAGTAGTGAAGACATTTTCAGCTATTGAAATGCAAATGAGGGCCAAATCTGCCCCTAATATACATGCCATGCAACCCCAATGCAGTCAATACAGTGTTAGTCAGTGAGGAATCTGGCTGATGACTGCAATATAATTACTTTTTAAATAAACTTTTCAGAAGGAAATACTACAGAAATGTGCCTTAAAATACATTTGCTGGTGAGGAACTATATAGGATCTTTTTTATGTATTTAGGCACTGTAGAAAGAATTATTCTATGAGTAACAGCTGTAAAAAATGTTTTCATAAGATTTGAACCTTATAGGGCTATTATGCCATAACAGATTTATTTTTGTTTTGTTTAATCAAAGAAGATTGATGTTTTTGTCACTTTCAACCTTTCTTACACAAATTAAAATAAGTTGATTTAGTTAATGCTGTGATGTGACTTGGGCCTTCTTGCTTTCTCATGTACCATTATAGTATTACATTGAAAATTAGATCCTTTAGATATTCATTGACTCAAACATTCATAAATAAAATAAAATAAACTAGACTGATAGATTTTTTGTTTTGTTTAAGGAGGAAAATAACATTAATCCTTTTTTGTTGGTATAAGCCATTATTTTACTGAGCACCATTAGCTGTTTAAAACTTGGTACATAAATTAAAGAGGAGCTAAATGGATTTGTGATTGTTGCCATTAGTAGCATTTTAGATTATACAAGCAATTATTGTGTTCATTATCCTAGAGCAGCCCCTTTGCAAAACTATTGTGTCTGTTTTAGACATTATGTACAAATTTTCCCTTGGAGATTAAAATTTCCAGTAGCGTGTTTAATTTTGTTATCACAGTTGTTTCAAACAGGACAAATATTAAGACAAGCAAAAGAAAATTTATTTTACAAATACAGGAAATTGCAATAAATGATAAAAATTACTCAGTATACATAATTCATCTTTTTCTTATGCATCCATAATTACTTATTCTGGTTATGAATATTTTAGAGGCAGAACAGGTTCTTATGATTATGAAAAGCTTCATTCTTTCATAGATACTATATGATAGAATTTTCTTGATAAAAGCACAATTGATGGGTTATATACTAAAATATGATTTTCTCTATTTCACCTACACTACAATATATTTTAACAAGAAAGCTGCTTAATTTTTTTCTTTGAAACGTATGACAAATCTTTTTTAACTACTGGATAAAATAGTGAATAGTTTGATTGCATTATAGTATAAATCTATTTACATTAATGTGTGGTTTTATATATATAAAATTCCAAGATAGAATTTCTGAGGAATGTAGTATGCAGTTGAAAGAATTCATTTTCTCCATGTATATCCTCCTCTTTTGACTGGTTGCCCTGTGTAAAGTTGACTTCACTGTGGAAAGCAAATAGAAATGTTCATATCATCTAATGACGGTAACATGATGTTTGGACTACTGGGGAGGGAGGAAGTTTTCTTGTTTAAGAATTAATCACTATACCTGAAAGAAGACTCTTTTTTAACTAAGTATTTGAAAACATATTTTACCTCAGTTTTCTTTTTCTTCTTGGTTTTAAACACTGTTCCAACAACAGTGTAGTTGGATTTCAAATTATTATATTCACATCTGTCTTCATCAATTAGAAAGGTATTAAGGCTTTGAATTAGCTACATATCAATGTGCAGTGTACTGCATTTAATGCTCTGTCCTATGAGTGGCATTTTTTCAAAAGAAACTTTGTAATCATTTTTGTTAGTTTTTGTCTTGGCTTTTACAGTCTTTCACTGCTATGATACGGGGGGAAAAGTGAGGTAGTGGTTATGCATATTGCAAGACAGTGATTCTTTATTTTATTACAAAAAAAGACCAACTCTAGAAGGCCAGATTAAATCATTCCTTTCACTTTTTAATGGGATTTGGATGAATAGAGTAAAATATGCACTTTGCATTCATTGATAGCATCTTTAGGTTGAGGTAATTGAGTCTTTTTTCCCTGACTGAATGAATAATGACTTCATCTGATCCTCAGCGAGGCCTGAAACTTAGACCGCCTTTGTCAACGCAAAAAGATCTGGGCTTTGAAACATGTTCTACTTCCCTGGCTTAATTTTTCTTCATTTTAATCCCAAAACCTATTTTTCTCAATAATTCAAGCATAAACTATGTAGGAGTTGAAGCAGCGGAAATTGCAAGATATTTGTCCTCGTTGTGCTGCTTTTTAAATGCAGCTGATAAATCAGCCGCTGTGGTCTTCAGCTGCCTAGTTCTCAAGGGAAGGGCCAGCCCATGCTCAGGCAAGAATGCTGGAATTTTTCAGAACTATTTCAATACACTTTCTTTACAGATTGTTTATTATCTAGGAAAATGTTATGTTTTACTCTCCCTTGCTGGCAGGATCTAAAGATAAAAGGGCCTCTGTTATGGAGCTTAAGCATGTCTTGCTAACATAATTTTCCCACGTATTTTACTGACTAAAAGATCATCCAAAAAAGTGGATCTCCAACAGTTAGCATACACTATATGTTGTTGGAATAATGGGAATCTTAGTTTCACAGTTTTAAAAATATCTTTTCATTAGAAACATAAATATCTGATGGGAGATCTACAGACGCTGCACATTATTTAGGATGATACTTATCAGTGGTATTAAATATGTTTTCCTTTTACTTATAGAAAGCCTGCCTGCTATTTTGCCATTTTAAATAAAAATCAATAGACATTCCATATAAAATTGATTTTATTATTTATCTCAGTGCTTATGAAAAACTTCTTTAGTAATAGGATGGATTTTATATAATAAATATGTGATTTTTAAAAGGTGGGGGAGAAACTGATGAAATAAGGTGAGATTTCTGAAATGGCATTTCTTTTAAAGTAGTACAGTATGATTACCGATTACAGGCAGTGCTAATGTTCCTTGTATCTTCTGTATTATGTCGTATCTGACTTGCAATTTTCAACTCTACCAAGCCTGAAGGTCTTATACCAGCAACTGAACAGTAGACCACACCACAGAGAAATCATGTAAAGTCAGTAGTTTTGCTCAAAAGAAATGTTCGTCCGAATATATAACAGAAGGAAATAATTTTTTGCCCCCAAAAGGGTGATGGTCTCCATATTGAATATAAAGCAACTCAAAAAACATTTTGGGGACAGTTCACAGAGTGATAGTTGGAATTATTATTCACCTGTAAACAGAAAACTTGCATTTCATGTAAATGTGGAAAAAATTATTCAGATTTGGTTATTCAAATTTAGTCAAACATCATAAAAACAGATTTCTAATAACTATAAATGGCCTTTTAGTTTATAATTGCATGTGAATAATTTCTGGTTAACTTGTATTTACTGATTTATGTTGCTTCCTTTTAGGTTGGTTTGCTGGACCTTGAACTGAATCAACTGACCAAAGCCCTGTTTTTGGCTCTAGTTGTCCTTTCAATTGTAATGGTAACCTTGCAAGGATTTGTAGGCCCATGGTACCGTAACCTTTTTCGGTTCCTCCTCCTGTTTTCCTATATCATCCCTATCAGGTATGTATAAGAACAAGAGAAAAACACAGATGTCTAATTTCACTGAATGAGGCTTTCCTGAAATTTATACTCAGTTCTCATTGTGAAGGAAATTGATCTTATCAGGAAGCTGAGGGAGAAGGTGCCAACAAATCTGCTGATTCTTGAAGGATCACTCTACAGAAAACAATACTGTTGGGGTTTTTTTTGTATAATGTTCATTTTTGCAGTAGTAATCAGGATCTTGAACACTTTTACTAGCATGAATGTATTAATAAGGATGCAATCGTGGTATATCAAAGGATACAGTTTTAGAAAACATGTATCTGAATGAAGTATTTGATTATTTTGGCATTTGTAATTTCTAATGCCTTTTTCAGTTATTTAAAGTGTTGTGGTCTTTCTAATTAAAATACTGAATAAAAACAACTTTTTTCTCTACACTAATACGATATATTAAATGTAGCTTTATGGGCTATATAATACAAATGCTCTTTTGCAAGGGCTTTTTAAAATAAGTGTTAGATACTGTAACCAAATAGAAACTTTCCTTAAACTAGTTAGTTCATTAAGCATGATTACAATATATTCAAATTGCGGATAAACTAGAACACAATGAGCATAAGTATTTGCAATCTTGTCCTGTACAGAATGTACAGCTCACAACAAGAAACCTGATATAGCTAAGAATATTTTTTTCCGTTCTGACAAAGTTTTCCTTAGCAGAAATGGGAAGCTTCCTCTGCAAGTCAAGATAAAGATAATTGTTACTATTTAATTTAATATAATTGTTAATTTAAGCACAAGTAATAGATTCAGTGCTGTAAAAGACATAAAAATAAGTTCAGTCACAACCCTGGGAACTTTCAGAAAACTAGGTAAATCCACGTTTGACACACCATAGTGTTCTCAAGAAGAGCAAAGATTTTTCTGTGTAGTACTGGAAGAAGATGGAAGGGATTCTATGGGTATCCTCTCTTTGCCTAAAAGCTTCTCTCCACGTGATGCTGTTATAAGTTCACATATATATGTGGCCTGGAACACAGTCAAGTAGTTTGACTTACAAATTTGACCTGTTTCACACTCAGTGGTTAAAGGTATCTAATCAGAAACTTACTTTTAAAAAAAGTACTTGAGTATACTGTGAACAGAGAATTGTCAAAAGAGAAAAGACATAATTAGATAGGGAAATAGTATTTTGTAGCTTTCAAGAGAATGTTAGAAGCAGTGGAATTTGGAGGGGGTTAAGTAGCATATAAACTAAAATATATTCTTGACAGTGTCTGTTTATTGAACAATGAGAAATTTGTTTTCTGTGTCTAGTTATGTGCATTATTAACCCATCTCTGTATCTGAACAAATTAAACCAAGACTCTTGTTGCAGAAAGCCAGAGCTGCTGCTGTTAAAGTCATAATCTCTATTCAAGGAACTGAATTTACAGGAAGCAAGGAAGGATCCTCAATTTACCTTCAATAGAGCTACATTGTTGGTCTTTCCCAGAGTTAGCAGAGGCCCACAAAGAGTGTGGCCTTAAGCAAGCAAAAAGTTCTTCCCAAAATTTGAGGGGTTTATTGGTATGTCCTGCAATGCTAAGTTAAACATAACAATTAAATAGAATTCCTGCTAACTTCAGTGCAGTTAACCACTGAAGCCACAAGATGCATATAAATATTAACCAGCAGGCTCCTCTACCTATATCTGAGACTACCTGAAAGTGCAGGAGAAGAGCCTCATTTTGCTTATAACTTATTGCTGACTCCACTGCCAATGACCATCTCCCACTGTTCCTAGTGTCAGCTGTATATGCTCCATTAAGTGTTTCTGGTTTACCTGTTAAGTTAGCTTGTATGTCCCAAGAAGTTCTGCTTCTCTCTTTTGTTAAAATTTTGTCGTCTAATGGTTACTACTAAACTGACATTTCATTGTAAATCTACATTCCTGAGACAAGAAGCTAGTGAAATCTCTCAACGTTTTGTCAGACCATCGTGATGATTTGCTGTCATGCCCAAGTCCTCCCGTGTTTTTTTGCAGAGCACTAGCTACATTATTTTTCCCTTTTATTGTGACTGTTTGAACTCTTTATGAAAGTGTGGTACTACAAAATTTTTGGATGGGAGACATCTATTTATGGATGGTATAAAAACTCCCTGTTACTACTTGTGTGTTGCCACTGTTTCGTATGTATTAATTTTCTATTGCTGAATATTTAAGGGCTTTTAACTACCCTACTGAGGCAAAAAGTGCCCGTATTTCTTAAAAAGTCGTGGGTTACCATCTCTCTCTGAACATGCAAACTAAGGAATGCTTGGAAATGTTTATAGGGGGTCATCTGCTAGGAAAAGAGTTAACCATGTTCATGGAATCTTAAGGTTGGAAAGGACCTTATGAGGTCATCTAGTCCAACCCCCTGCTAAAAGCAGGACCACTCCCACTAAATCATCCCATCCAGGGTATTGTCTAACCAGGCCTTAAATGTTTCCAAAGTTGGAGATTCCACCACCTCCCTAGGAAACCCATTCCAATGCTTCACCACCCTCCTAGTGAGAAAGTTTTTCCTAATATCCAACCTCGACCTCCCCCGCTGCAACTTGAAACCATTGCTCCTTGTTCCCTCTGTTACTACTGAGAACAGTCTAGCTCCCTCCTCTTTGGAGCATCCCTTCAGGTAGTTAAAGGCTGCTATCAAATCCCCCCTCAGTCTTCTCCTCTGAAGACTAAATAAGCCAAGTTCCTCCAGTCTCTCCTCATAAGTCATGTGTCCCAGCCCCCCCTAATAATTTTTGTTGCCCTCCGGACTCTTTCTAATCTGTCAACATCCTTCCTGTACTGGGGAGGCCAAAACTGGACACAGTACTCGAGATGCGGCCTCACTAGTGCCAAATAGAGGGGAATAATCACATCCCTCGATCTGCTGGCAACGTTCCTACTGATGCAGCCCACTATGCCATTGCTCTTTTTGGCAACAAGAGCATCCTGTTGACTCATATCCAGCTTCCTGTCCACCATAACCCCCAGGTCCTTTTCTACAGTGCTGCTACCTAGCTGATCGGTCCTCAGCCTGTAGCAGTACATGGGATATTTTTGTCATAAGTGCAGGACTTTGCACTTATCCTTGTTGAATCTCATGAGATTTCTTTTGGCCCAATGCTCCAATTTATCTAGGTCTCTCTGAATCCTATCCCTGCCCTCCAACGTGTCTGCCGTTCCCCCTAGCTTGGTGTCATCTGCGAACTTACTGAGCGTACAATCTACGCCTTCATCCAGATCATTAATGAAGATGTTGAACAGAACCAACCCAGGTCCAACCCCTAGGGCACTCCACTTGTTACTGGTTGCCAACTAGACATGGAGCCATTGATTCCTACCCGCTGAGCCCAATGATCTAGCCAGTTTTCTATCCACCTTTTGATCCATTCATCCAACCCATACTTCCTTAATTTGCTGAGAAGAATGCTGTGGGAAACCAAATCAAAATTGTTGTTAAAGTTGAGATATATCACGTTGACTGCTATTCCCGCATCCACGAATCCAGTCATCTCATCATAGAAGGCAATCAGGGCATGATTTGCCCTCGGTGAATCCATGCTGACTGTTCCTTATCACTCTATTTTCTTCCAAGTGTTTCAGAATGGATTCTTTGAGGACCTGCTACATGATTTTTCCAGGGATTGAGGTGATACTGATGGGTCTGTAGTTCCCTGGATCCTCCTTTTTCCCTTTCTTGAAGATAGCTACTGTATTTGCCTTTTTCCAATCCTCTGGGACCTCCCCCATTTGCCATGAGTTTTCAAAGATAATGGCCAGCAGCTCTGCAATCACATTGGCCAACTCCCTCAGCACCCTCAGATGCAGTTCTTCCAGCCCCATAGACTTGTGTGCACACAACTTCTCTAAGTAGTCCCTAACCTGACCTTCCATTACCGAGGGCCACTTTCCTTCTCTCCACTCTGTGTTACCCAGTGTACTAGCCTGGGAGCTGACCCTGCCTGTGAAGACTGAGGTAAATAAAGCATTGAGTCCTTCAGCCTTTTCCGCATCATCTACCACGAGGATACCTGTCCCATTCAGTAAGGGACACCATTCACCATCCCTGATCCTCTTCTTGTTACTGACATACTTGTAGAACCCCTTCCTGTTATCCTTTACTTGTAGAACCCCTTCCTATTATCCTTCACATCCCTTCCTAGCTGCAACTCTAATTGCCCTTTAGCCTTTCTGATTTTATCCCCTTAGTCATCTGCTCAAGCTTCCACTTCTTGTAAGCTTCCCTTTTATGTTTCAACTCACTGCAGAGTTCTCTGCTAAGCCATGCTGGGAGCCTTCCATATTTGCTGTTCTTTCTGCACATCAGAATGGTATCTTCCTCTGCCCTTAGCAGGGTTTCTTTAAAATACAGCCAGCTCTCTTTGACGCCTTTCCCCTTCAGATTAGCCTCCTAAGGGATCCTGCCCATCAGTTCCCTGAGGGAACCAAAATCTGCTTTTCTGAAGTCCAGGGTGTGTGTTCTGCTTCTTTCCTTTCTTCCTTTGATCAAGATCTTGAACTCTACCGTCTCATGGTCACTGCTGCCCAGCTTGCCATTCACTTCTACTTCCCTGATCAAGTCTTCTCTGTTTGTGAGCAGCAGGTCGAGAGGTACAAGGTCCCTAGTTGGTTCCTCCAGCGTTTGTACCAGGACGTTGTCCTGAATGCTCTCCAAAAACTTCCTGGATTGCCTGTGCACTGCTGTATTGCCCTTCCAGCAGATGTCAGGGTAATTGAAGTCTCCCATGAGAACCAGGGCCTGTGATCTGGAAACTTCTGCTAATTGTCCAAAGAATGCCTCATCCACCTCCTCCTTCTGGTCAGGCAGTCTATAGCAGACACCCACCATAACATCCCCCTTGTTGCACTGTCCTCTAAACTTAACCCAGAGACTTTCAGCAAGCTTGTCTCCACTTTCAGAGTGGAGCTCCACGTAGTCATACAGCTCTTTTACATATAGTGCTACTCCTCCCCCCCTTCTTCCCTGCCTGTCCATCCTGAACAATTTATATCTGTCCGTGGCAGTGCTCCAGTCATGCAAGTTATCCCACCATGTTTCTGTTATTCCAATTATATCATAGTTCCTTGTCTGTGCCAGTACTACCAATTCTTCCTGTTTGTTTCCCACGCTCCTCGCATTTGTGTACAGGCACCTAAAATACCGAGCCAATTGCCCTACTTTCCCCTGTCGATTCTCTACTGTTGCATCTTCCTCCTTGCATTTTCTCCCAGTAGCCTCCTTCTGTACTCACCTCAGGTATTCGGGCTTCATTAGGACACCTAAGATAGTGATTCGATTTCCCTCCCAGTTTTGACTAGTCTCTCTTTTATCCCTGCGGTTACAGCCCCAGCTCCCCCCAAGTTCCATCCCTTCCCCCAGGTCTCCCTCATTGTGACTTGCCTGTGGGCTTTGATCACCTTCCCCTTCAAACCTAGTTTAAATCCCTCCTCACTAGGTTAGCCAGTCTACATCCAAATATGCTCTTCTCCTTCCTCAATACGTGGAGTCCATCTCTGTATAGCAGTCATTCTTCCTGGAACAGCACCCCATGGTCGAGGAAGCCAAAGCCCTCCTGGTAACATCATCTTCGCAGCCAGGCATTCACCTCCAAGATGCATTGGTCTCTGCTCAGACCCCAGAAGGATTGAAGAGAAGACCACCTGCGCACCAAACTCCTTCACCCATGCTCCCAGAGCCCTGTAGTCACTTTTGATCTGTTCCACAAGAACTTTTGTTTTAAGCCGAAGATTATAAAAATATAGAGAGAGCAAATATATCTTGTTACAGGGTCACGTTTGCAAGTTGTTAACATACTGAATTCTTGCGTACTGATCCTGCCCCCTCTTCTGTGAGCATGAATTGTTCTGGGTGAGATTGAAGTAGAATAAAGCATATACAATGTATCCATAGCTCCTGATTGCTACAAGGCTTAACTGAGGGTAAGGAAGGGATTGCGGGGTCTAATCCCCTTTACCCCATAAAAGAGCTGCCTGTGTGCTGTGGTAGCGCTGTAGAGTGGCCCTGTGGTAACTCAATTTCTTGCCAAGGAGCATTCTGTCACATATCCATTCCTGCAAGACTTCACCTATGTTCCAAATAACTGCATTTTCTAAACCTGAGAAAAGGAAATGCTCCTTTCATGACCAGACAGCGAATTTCATTTTCCCTATTTTCAATATATTGTCCAGTCCTGGCATATAGCTTTGAATGCAATTTTTAACTACCTTCTCTGACTGTATAATAGGATTAGCTCTATCATGAGAGATCATTTCTTGTCAGACTATCAGGAAAGATGCATGACTGAGATCTAAGATGTGGCATATTGTTATCTGAAGGAAGAACAAAATGGAGTCTAGCAAAGAATAGACTTTCTTGTCCAACAGACACACATACTCCCACACTGTTTCTTTTTTATCTTGAGTCAGTCATGTATAAGGTCACCACCCACACTCTCAACAAAATAAACAGCTCAGATTGTACTGTTGTTCAAATGTCACTATGCTTCTCTTCCCCTCCTCAGAATGTTAGACATGGGAGCTGAAGATTGACCGTCCTCAAGCTTGTATTTCAACTATAAACTTCCTAGGATCATAATCACAAGGCTAATGATAATGAAGAGACAGGACTTGTCTGCTCTCTCACTGTGAGATGCTTCTAAAATGGGGGAAATAATTGAGCTCTTTTCCATAGATAAAGGAAATCAGCTGTGGGGGAAAAACTGACCGATACAGAGCTTATCCATACTGGGAACCATACTGGTTTCTCTATTCATTAATACAAATAGAGAGTTAAGCCACTGGCCTAAAGCAGAATTTAAACTTCATCAATTAAGTAGATCATCAACTATGGCCATATGTCTTTGGAAAGGGGCATATAGATACAATATCAAGGTGAAGAGGGTACAGGAGATAGGTCCAACATTGAAGGAACCCTCCAGTTTTTTCATTGACCCGTGTATCGACGGAGATGCTGGAACTATATCCTTAGGCTCCCTATCAGAGGCAGACAAAAGTGTTAAAATTACTGCAGATTTGTGTGGTGTCATTGTTAGCATTTAAGCACTTGCTCTAAATAAAATACTTGTTCATTCTTTTCTTTTTGCAAGATCCTTTCAGCACCTCTGTTGAAGTATCTGGTGCCATCACTGAGACCATTATCACTTAACTATGGACAGAGAAAATTGGCCTAAGAGTGCACCTCCACCACAGTCATATTATTGGTAGTAATGTCAAAATCATAGTTGAAGCTGATCTCACATACCAAGATTTTTAGTGAATGATATTCACTTAAGTATTGAAAGTATTAAAAGCCTTCCATTCAGCATCCTATCCCTTCTGGCTAATGTAGGGCAGCAGGAAAAACCGGGTTCGCTTTTGGTGAAGATTATATCACTGCCTCTTGAAACTTGAAGTTGCTAAAGAAAAGTTTTGGTGCTGCCTTTGGCTTGCTTACAACTTAGTTGTCTGTTGTCCATTATCTGTTATTCGAATGCTAGTTATATTTATAGCAAAGATTTTATATTGAGTAAACTAAATACCCTGATGCCTCAAATCTTTGATCCTTATGAATCTGGGTTCAGATTGCATGTGGTTCAGGTGGCTTTTGTCTCCTTGGCCCACGCCTTTAATTATTTTGGTCCTGTTGTGGTGTTCACTAATATGTAAACTCTAGTGTGAGTGGATGGGCCTGCTCTTGAGTGGCTCTGTTTTTTTGTTGCTGGTTTTGGACGATTACTCATCATCCCAAGGGGTGCTGTCCTGGAATCCATTAGGATTCCATATTGTCTAGTTGCAGCAAGGTGATCCTGTGGCAACAGTACCCAAGAATGTCTTTTTTGCTCAGGAGGTGGTTTCTTTAGGATGCAGAACTTATTTCATAACGTATGCCTTTGTCACTTCCAGAGTGGACTACTATACCCAGACCTTAAATAAACCCTGAAATTGGAATTCGGTGCAAGGTACTACCTGCTTATAATTTTGTGCTTTGTGATCCATATTAGCTATATATTTGTTTCCAGGCACCATTTAAGATGTTGGTTTATAAATTCCAACATGGCATTGCCTACTCGTGAGAGAACTTCTCTTCCTGCAGAATGCTGGTGTCAGTGGAGGCACCTAAGCCAGAGCCTTTTGTTTAAAAGTAAGGGAGCTGCTGACAGGGTGTTCTTTGAAGGGCTCTTCACTTTGTAGCACACTTGAACTCCTTGGGTCAAAATAGCTTGAACCTGTCAGACTACAGGGCACACTACAAAGCCTACCTATTTATTCTGGCTTTTGGCTGGGAGAGCATGAGAAAGGTGGTGGTTTATTTTTGAACAGGAAGATGTTATTTAGGTTGGAATTTATTTCTGGTTGGTTATTCTCATATTTTGGGGTGAATGGATGATTCTGACTTGGTTTTGATATGATTGTTTTTAGTGTGTATCTGTAGTATTATCTTGTTTATGCATAGAGATTATGCAGGCCTATCTCATGAAAGACAGTATGTGGCTATTTTTAAAGGGAACTGCCATCTATTTAATATAAACTTTAAAAATTAAAATATTACTCTTGTTCCGTAGAACACATGGAATGTGGCTGCATTGAGTAAACCTGTTGTCAATTCTCAGTTGGAAGATTTTTAAATGGTTGTCAGCTCAGTGTGTAAAATCAATTGCTAACATGCTTCTGAAGGGAGGCTTTCTGCATTTCTACCATTAGCAGCCACCATTAGAAATTTTGGAGGTAAAGAGGTTTTCTAGATAGCTAATATATCAAATATATTGGCACTGAATTTAAACTATTTTCTGCTCTTTATTTCAAATTCTTCTACTTCTCCTTAAAAACCTGCACTTCATGCTCTGTGGCTTTCTGCCTTGGTTGCTAACTGTTCATGTTTTGTAGAGCTAGAAAGTTCCATTGGGAGCCAGGAGTACTGCAGCCGCTTGGGCTAGAGCAGATCCAGTCCTATTATGATCCCCCAGTGGCAACAGATAGGGTTATCAGCTATCTTACACAGTTTCTATAATGTGGCTGACAGCTATGGTGTTATTCGGTAGCCTTAAACCCATTAGTCCATAACAATAAACAACCTCTGCAGATGCTGCTCAAGGGCTTCCTGTCCGTTCTTTCCTTTATTTTTGATGTTCCCTACAGCATAACCTGTTTCTCCAGCAGATATCTCCATGGCTCTGCAAGCCATGTGTGACTGGGGCTTCCTGGGATACCCTCCTGGACGTGCAAAAATCAGGGCACACTGCAAAACTGGGAGCCAAACTCCCCACACACTGATGGGTGGTACTTAACCCAGTCTCCCTATCAGTCACAACCAGGCTTCTGGTTCCCCACAGTGGGTACCAAGAAATCTGCCCAAAATAGAAACAGCCCCCTTTATTGCACTCCAGCTCCTCTGGCTCCCACCTAGCCGCACGGTCCCTTAAAGAAATAGGTTCTCCTGACCCCAAAGAGCCAGCCACATCACACAGAACAATATAGGTTTGGATCTTACCCAAAATACCACACTGATAGCCAATCCTTTAGCAACTACAACTAAAGGTTTAATATAAAATGAAAAGAAACAAAGTATGAGAGATGTTAAAGGGTCAAAGTTAATCACATACATACAAATGATTTAAAGTTCATGTAAAGCAGTTTGCAGGCTTGTTCTTCTGGAGTTTGCAGGCTTGTTCCTCTGGTAAACACCCAGCACCCGGGTGGGCCTCAATCCTTTGTCCAATCTCAGAGGAATAGTTCCAGAGATGGGTGTTGGCTGTAGACTGGGGACTTGAGACCAGATGGAGTGGGGGCTGCTGCCTTTTATCACCTCTGGCCTTCTCCATGCTGTGTGCAGTTCTTTCCAATCAAAATGGAGTTGTCACATGTTCAAGTCCCAGTAGCTCAACAGGTTTCTCCCTGGGCCCTCGTACCTGGGAGCTTCCTTAATGGACCATTAAGGAGACAATGGTTGTAGACATCCTGTCTGGGGAGTTTCCCCAGAATCACACAAGTTAAAGTATAGGTATAACAACCATATTCCTAACTTGTAATACAAATACAATTCCTACACATAAACTATATAATCATGACCAGCAAATTACTACATTTCTATTGATACCAAACCTGGCATAGTTCCCATGGATTATAGCAATTATGAGATATTAATACAAAATATCATAAATGCTTCCCTAAATCCAGACAACATCACACCATGACTCCAGCATTTGACCCCAGTTTTGTTAATAATCTGTTAAAATGCATCTAAATTCTTGTGCAAGCAACTGGACATAACCATGGAAGATGCCATGGAACTAAGTAAACTTCAGCTACCTACTCAGGAGGAGGAAACTTTAACAATGCCTGGGGACAGCAGAGGAAACATCTTATTTATTTTTCATGCTTCTATTATGTCACATTTTATTCATTTCTTGAAATTAAATAGGGGGTGCTTTCAATATCTCCTGCTAAAGAAGTCTCACCATGCATCTATTCATTGTCATCTATCTTTGAACCACCTTCTGTATTTTTGTTGTATCTTTTTTTTAGCTAAGATGACCATAACTGGAAAAAGTATTCTAGGAGAGCGTATGCTAATGCATTAATATATTATATAAAATTTTCAATTTTTTCTGTCCCATTCTTCATAATATACATCCTCATATTTTGTTTGCGTTCTGATGGCTATTGCACACTGAGGCTATGTACACACGATCAGATTAAAGCGCAACATGGCAATCGCACTATAAAAAACACGTGACCTTTATTGCGGGATAGTGCGTACACACGTCGCTCCTTGTAATGCAACAGAATTCTTTGCAATATCGCGGTGTAGCGCAATGAATTCTGGGCACCTATCCCAC
The DNA here is from genome assembly GCA_007922175.1 of Pelusios castaneus. NCBI lineage: Eukaryota > Metazoa > Chordata > Testudines > Pelomedusidae > Pelusios > Pelusios castaneus. The sequence goes on from ML685766.1 coordinate 36,069,439, forward strand.
AGTTCAGTTTTCCCTCAATCTGTGCTTGGAATCATGGGATAAAGGAAAGGAATGCAAAGCACCATGGGGTAAAATCTCAGTTTCCTGTGGTGCACTGTGTTCCCCTTGCATCTTCCTCGTTGCCAATAGCAACTCGCGCCTATTTTCAACAGTGCATTGACGCACTTCTTGTGAGCAATCACAACAGCGACAGCATGGATCCTGCTCTGATCTCCACTGTCGCCTTCAGCATTCTAAATACATCTTGGCTGGTTGCTCAGTACGCAATGAGCTCCGAGTCAGACGAGGACGCTGAGGAGCAGGGGCTGATCGATGCCATGCAGAGCAACAGCACCGCGTTGCTCAGCTCCTTCACCGATCATCTGCACGCAGTGCAGTGCCGTTTCTGGTCGTGAGAGACGAGCACTGATTGGTGGGATCGCATTGTTATGCAGCTGTGGGATGACGAGCAGTGGGTACAGAACTTTCAAATGCGGAAAGCAACCTTTCTGGAACTGTGCTCAGAGTTGGCCCCTGCCCTGCGACGTAAGGACACCAACATGAGGTCAGCCCTAACCGTGGAGAAGCGTGTTGCGATTGCTGTCTGGAAGATGGCGACTCCTGACTGCTACCGGTCGGTTGCAAACCAGTTTGGAGTCGGGAGGTCCACCGTCGGATTAGCCCTCTCACAAGTCTGCCGAGCCATCAATCGCTTTCTGCTACGGAGGACGGTGACATTGGGCAATGTTCGTGAGATTGTGGACGGCTTTGCTGCCATGGGATTCCCTAACTGCGGGGGAGCCATAGACGGCACACACATCCCTATTTTGGCTCCAGACCATCTCACGACCGAGTATATCAACAGGAAGGGCTACTTCTCCATGGTGCTGCAAGCACTCGTGGATCACAAGGGGCGTTTTACGGACATCAATGCTGGGTGGTCGGGAAAGGTGCATGATGCCCGCATTTTCAGGAACACTGGTCTGTACCAGAAGCTGCAAGGGGGTACCTTCTTCCCAGATCAAAAAATTACAGTGGGGGATGTGGAGATGCCCATAGTCATCCTCGGAGACCCAGCATACCCACTGATGCCATGGCTCATGAAGCCATACACCGGGAACCTACATCGCAGCAAGGAGCGGTTCAATTACAGATTGAGCCGCTGCAGAATGACTGTGGAGTGTGCCTTTGGCCATTTAAAAGGGCGCTGGCGATGTTTGTATGGGAGGCTGGACTTGGCGGAGGACAACATCCCTGCTGTGATTGCGTCGTGCTGTGTCCTTCATAACATTTGTGAAAGTAGAGGAGAAAAGTTTTCCCCTACGTGGGCTATGGAGGCACAGCGCCTCGAGGAAGCATACGAACAACCAGCCACTAGGAGTATTAGGGGGGCCCAAGGAGAAGCTGCTCGCATAAGGGAGGCACTCAGAGACCATTTCAATGATGCCCTCCCCTAGTTAACTTCCAGGACGCATCAGGTGCACCTTATGAGATTTTCAATGTGTACAAATAAAGGCACTCTTCAAATTATTTGTCACTGTTTTTATTAAAACATAAAGGGGGGAGTTACAGGTGGGTGTAGCTGCGGGTCTCTAAAAAGTATCTCGGGAGGGGGAGGGGGGGACTGGATGTTGCAGTGTACCAGGGGGACGGGTGGCCTTCAAAGAAATTCTTTGAAGGACTACGGGGTGTGGGAGGCAGACACGGCTGAACTGTATGGAGTGGAGCCCGTACATTAATCGCCTAGGTCTGCAAACCAATCATGCTCTTGAGCAGTTCTGTTTGCTCCTTCATGACGCTTATCAGTTCGTCCCTGTGTTTCTGCCTCCTCTGTTGGGATTCCTCTCTCCAGGCTCGATTCTCCCTCGCGGATTCCTGTGCTGTTTTCAGCAGGTCCTGAAACATATCCTCCCTGTTTCTTCGAGCACGCCGCCGAATGTTTCTCATGCGGTCATGTCCTCATCCTGCTCGGGTCTGGCATTCACTGGATGAGGGGGAGGCCGATGTGTCCACGGGACTCTTTGCAGTGGTTGTGGGGTCCCCACTGAGGATGGCTTCTATCTCTTTATAGTACCTGCATGTAGCAGGCGCTGATCCAGAACGGCGGTTTGCCTCCTTCGCTCGATGATAGGTTATTCTTAGTTCCTTCACCTTTGATCTGCACTGCACAGTGTCTCTATCATAACCTCTCTCTGACATGGCCTGAGAAATTATGCCAAATGTATCATAATTTCGCCTGCTGCCGCGTAGCTGCGCCTGCACAGCGGACTCTCCCCAGATGCTGATCAGGTCCAGCACCTCTGCCGTGCTCCAAAGGGGTGCGCGTCTTCCATGACGGGCCGCCATTGCTACTGATGATCGGAGCTGCACTCCACTGCACGAGGAAGAGAACAGGAAGTGAAACAGACGAGAAATTCGAAAATCCCGGGAATCTGATCAGGGCGGGGACTGTTTCATCACGGCCACAGAGCGGGTGGGGGGAAAACCAGAGAGGACGACTTTGGAATGCTGGGACACTTCCGGAGGCCAATCATTGCTCGGTAAGCGTACACACGAGCGGAAAGGCGCAACAGCTGTTCCGCGTTAACTGCTACCACCCTCGTCGAGGTGGTTTTTGTATTGCACTACAACTGGGCTGTTAACGCGCAACAGCCCTATTGCACGTGTGTACGCTGTTGTTGGTATCACGTGGTAATGATTGTTAATGCGCGATAAAGTGATTGTGTGTACAAGGCCTGAGACCAAGTTTGTCATAGAGCTATCCACAGTGATGTCTTTGTCTTGGCTGGGTACAGAGTCCAGCAATGTGTATGAATAGTTTGCATTTCTCATGCCAATGTGCATAACTTTTCATTTAGCAACATGGGATTTTATCTTCCAGTATTTTATCCATTCAGTTAACTTGGTTAGGTTTCCGAAGTTCCTCAATCCTCTTTAGTCTAAATACTTCTGTCATTGGAAAACTTTGCTGCCAGCTGCACGCCTCCCTTCTCAGACAATCATAAGTATATCAAACAACATAGATCCTAACAGAGTCTTGGGTAAACCATGAAATTTACCTTTTATCATGATTTAAATGAGATCATATAGTCATGCTGCTGCTTGACATTTAGCTGCTTTCAGGTCTTTGCCTCCCCCCCCCCCCCCCAATGACTACTCAGTTTCATTAGTAACTTCTTTTGAGAGAGCATTGAAAATAACCAGTAGTTTCTTTGCTGATTTATTGACATATTAAAACAATTAGTATAATAGCAAGGCATCCTTTTCCTTTGTAGAAACTTTGCTCTTCAGACCTTATCATATCATGATTTTCCTTGTATTTTACTGTTCTATTTTTATTTTCTTTTTCTGTTTCCTGTGCCCCATTTAGTCGACTTTTGGATAGCCTTTGTGACATTGGAATAGCAAAACTTGGGAAAAGATTATCAGGAAGATTGATCATCACTCAGCAAGCAAAGGACAAATAGCAACCTAGAGTTGTGGAATAGCTCCAAATGTGTTTGGTCCATGGCCGACCTATAGATTATTCAATATAAGTGAAGATAAAACCTTTCAATATCCATTTGTTATATATATGTAGTGATTCTGCCTTTTATAATTTAAAAGACTTTCAGTTTGTGCTTATGCCATACCTTGTTTGGACTGATCACAAGCACATATCGCCAAGGTGAGGTTTAAATTGATTTAGTCTAATTCTTTTAGTCTTTTAAATTCATTTTAAATTAGATTAAGGTGTTTCCATTATTTGTATCATAGGGCTTTAGTTGCCTTTTTGTGTCTGGCTTTGGGAACTTCCTTCCCATACTTTCAACTACTTCAGCTATACACTTTCAATTACAAATTCTAAGAGAACGGATTCTAAAATTAAAGAGAGAGGTGCATTTTTCTTAATTTTCTTCTGATATCAATTCATACTTTTTTGTATTTGTATTTCATTTATGAGGAAGTCACCTCACTCTGGGCATACATATAAAAGAAAACAAACCTAAAAAATGTAATATTAAACCATTAAGTAAGTTAGACTTACCATAACAAAACGAATATAGAAATGCCCTTCCGAACCTTTCAGGGAAAAACTGCAATATAGGTACTATGTGTATATTGAATGATGCCCAGAAGATAGATACGGTCAAGTTTTGACAGGCTAGTGGGGATTCCAGAGTTATAGTTCTTCTAGTAAGAACTATCTATCCCCAGTCTTCAGTATTAAACTCAAATGACTGTTTATCATCTTACTTCTACTCCATGGTAAAAACTTGATGGCATAAGCAGCTATGGCACGGTAAAGATTGATCTAGTTGATGTCAGCACAGAATCCTGAGCATCAGAGGTGGCCTAACTTCTTCAGAGTTTACCAGTCCTCAGATGCCACCTTAAGAGATTTTCAGGTCTATCCAGCCATGATTCAAACTGTGGAAGAAAGTTCATGCTCTGAGTCTGTTCTCCAAGAGTGGAATCATGAGGCATGGAAGGCATTTCAAAACAGTATTAAGTTGGCTTGGCATCTGGTCTGGGCAACCTTCAATACAGCTGCTGCCTTATGGATAGATGCTTGCAGGTATGCATAATTACACTTGGATGTTATTAAGAAGCTAGAGGACCGATCGTAAAATATACCCCACACAAAAGTTTGAGGATGAGGGATACACCATTTTACAAAGAGATGTAGGTGACAAAGAACATGTATTCTCTGGGGTCAGTATTTTACTCCACCGCCACCTTCTGCTATAGAAAGTGGAATGTGAAATTAATTTAGCAAGCTAGTATTCAAATCATTGACTGGTTTCAAAGTTGCCTGATATGATCCTTTTGGGGGGGTAGGTGGCCCCAACAGCAGAAGAAACAGAAGTTTTCTTTAAGCACTAAAAGCCTCCAGAGTGTATAGCCATTCCATCAGTGCCAGCAGTTTCACAAGACTTCCAAGGCAGACTTTCGGCATTTTATCCTCATAGGCCTTAATGGTCCCCTCAAGCTACATGGGTCCCGACCATTGTTCAGTGGAGCTACATGACCATTTTTCAGAAAATCCATAGCTATCGTTGCCTGCCCACCTCTTCCTGTCAGTGGTGAGAATGCCTTTGGGAAAGTATGTATCAGAAATCCATCCCTTCTAAAGACCATGAAACCTGTGCTTCTGAGAAGAGGAAGGGATTTTTTTTCCTGGATACTTTCTCAAACCCAAAATTCAGTATGGTTGAGGACTATCATAGACCCCAGTAATCTCTGTGTAGTTTTAAAACAAAAACAAAAAAACCACCACACCTGAAGATATCCTGGGAAACCAGCCTGCCTCTTCTAGTGACTAAATTCTAACTAAAAAATGCATGTCTAAAAACCTGTCTGATTTTCCTACTGCTATGATCTCATAATTCTACGATTAAATTATCAGAGCTTATGCTTGCCATGGAAGAGTACACACACACTAAGACAGAACACATGATAATGTTTTTCACCTTCCTCTGTAGCATGGGGCACAGATCACTTGTTGGTAGATTCTCTCTGTATTTTAGTCTTTAAACCATGATTTAACCAAGTCTTTTAACAATGACTTTAATAACTCAGTAATAAGTTAAAATAGGTTACTAATAGGTTAGTCTAGTTCAACAAAACAAACAAGGAGTCTGGTGGCACTTTTAAATACTAGAGGTTTGTTACAGAAGTGGGTGGTGAAGTTCTGTGGCCTGCATTGTGCAGGAGATCAAACACTAGATCAGCAGTTCCCACCCAGCCTTTTCCTTTATGCGGACCACTACGTTGTCATCGAAAGCTTTTGCAGACCACCATATAAGCAAACTGTTTTAAGCATTTTTAACATAGCCTATGGCTGAGTGGACTCAAACTTGTATATCAAGGGATATTAAAAATGCAGCTATTTCAAATAATTTATTACGTTCACTCACAAACATATTGCAGTACATTTTACCTGCAGTAATTATCTCTCCCCCACCCCAACCTCTGCCAGACCACGTGCAATATCCTCACGGACCACCAGTGGTCCACAGACCACAGATTGAGAACCACTGCACTAGATGATCATATTGGTCCCTTTTGACCTTAGAATCTGAGTCCATGTAGAATAAAGATTGACATGTCCACATTCCTAGGAAAGGCTTTCCCACTCGTAAGTTAAGCAAGCCATTCCAATGAGTTTAGATAAACCTTTATACCATGCCATGTCATCATGTGTTCTGTATGTTGCATACTTTTACACAAAAATACTATACAAAAGATGCAGGCAGTTGTAAGTAGTTTAGTATTTTCCCATCTATAGCCTAGGTCACTTAATTGAAGTATTGAGAGCCTAACTGTACAGTTCTTTAAGGAAGAGAAGAAATTAATCAATGTAAAACACCTCTATTCTTCTGGGAAGTATTATAGCTCTTCTATACGTAAACCATCATGACTTTAAAATATCATATATAAGGGCCTTTCAGAGCTTAAGGTATATGCCAGACTGACTAGATACAAATTCTAAGGGTGTTCCATTGCAAAGATGGAAATCTCCCCTTTCCAATGTTAAGAAGTTTCAGTTCCTACCTGTACAGAGTTGAGACAAGTCAAATCATAAAACTGTCACTCGTCTGAGGCCCAAATGTTACCCCTTCTGTAGCTCAAGCCAGGTGAATTTTAGTCTAAAGTGGAAGTTGAAAGCATTGCATGCTGAACTTCATCACTCCCTCAGTTGGAGTTCTCATACTGACAAAACAAAATGCAAATAGAAAATTAAATGATCAGTTGTTTGTCTGATTTCACTGAAGAGCTAAATGGGTTATGTTCAAGGTACTAAAATTTACCTGAAGTGGAAGAATATCAAAAGATTTAAAAAAAAAACCAAACTACTGTATGTGTGTGGACAATAGCACTATATCTTTTAATTTGTAAGTGAATTTAGTGCTCCTGAAATTGACTTCCATGACTTGAGTTAGACCTCCTACAGGTAAACACTGTATAACTGTCCTAATATTACTCCTTATTCCTAATCTTAAAAACTCCAACTACTGCATTTTAAAGTTTCTTTTGAATGGAGACTGCCAGTGGTTAAGAAATAGCCTAATGGGCCACCTGAATTGGAGAAAATATCAAATTTTTCTTAAATTTGATATTTTCTCCACTTAAAGTACATCATCATCAGTGTAGAACATCCTTATTTTATCATTATGTATTGTATCATTTTTGTACTGCTTTTGTGCTCCATTGTTTATTTTTTGTTGTGTTCATTTCTTTTTTGAAACAATCTCTATCTTTTGGAGTATTTGTTTTGGTAAGCTTCTCTTTTTGATAACTTTAACCGAATATCAAAACAAATAACGCTTCTTGTGGCTGGTATGCACTGAAAAATTTTCTTTTTTCAACTTTATTTATTTTCTACATTTAATAGTGCTGTGCTTCATGATTTTACCTGTATAGGAGGTCATTATGTTTCTGCTGTTGAGTTAAGTCTTTCACACAATAAAGAGAGAAAAAAAAGAAAGCTTTTTTTTTAAAATTAGGAAGATGTGATTGTTAGGATGCAAAAAAAATGTCAGGGGGACGTTGGGCAAGTGTAGTACCTGCAAATACTTTTAATTCTTTCTAGCTCATATGTCTAGCTTTCAAATTGGAAATTAATTTAACTTAATTTGAGTTCTGGCTCCTCTTGAACATGAAAACTGGAATTACATACAGCAGCAGCAGAATCCTACTGGAACAAATTGAGTTTCTGAGCACAGGGGAATTAATTTCAAGTTTTGTGAGATTATTGAAGTATTTCAGAATGAGCATTCAATAACAGTAAAATATTGAAACGGTATTAAAATAAATTAGGTTGCACCCATATTTTAATAACCAATATTTTGTAGCTTGTGGGGATTAGATATACTTTGAGAGACCAATACAAATACGTTAGGGAGCCAAGATCAGCTGAAAAATGATCAGCCCCTGTAGTGGATTCAGTTATGCTGAAACAAAGAATTTTTCCCAGATCCCTACTGCCTGATACTTCCTTGGTAGTTCTCTCTGTGCTTCCTTTCCTGTATCTACCTTTTGCCCCTTCCTGGGCCCCCTCATTTTAGTGGTGGTGTTCCTATTTTCCTTGACCCCACCTTGCCCATGGCTTCTCTCCCCTGCCCACCTCCCCACACTCCTCCAACTTGCAGCCAAGTCTTTCTCCCATTCTTTCTCATTTCCATTTTTAATTTCTCTCCTCCTTGTTTTTTCAACTCTTTTTGTCTCTTCACTTTCCCTTTTTTCCCTTACTTTTAGTCACCATTCCAGCTTCTCCCCCAATTTGTCTACTCTCTCTCCATTTTTCCCCTTAACCCTCCCCATTTGTCCCCTCATGGTTTTTTCTCTGCTGTCCATTTTAGCCCTTCACCCTCTTACCAGGTCTGAGAATGTCTGAGTGGCAGCTCAGTTTGCTCCTCTCCTATTGTCTCAGTGAACTCTGACGCAGCCTCCATGGCACAATTCTCCTTCAGCTCATCTGTAGCAATGGGCATCAACCCAAAATTCCTCTCAGGCTTCATGAACTTTATGGATCATGGGTAGGATCATGTTCAGGTCCCAAACCAGGACTTGGGACAGCTCTACTGACAATGCTCCTGAGTTGGGGACCCTGATCATGCTATCAGGATAGCATCCAGTTCTCTGGTTTCGTGCAGATGCAGTGATGTCACTTTTAAGTTTCCCCTTTATGTTTACCATGATACTGCAATATTCTTGATAGTTTCCCATGTTCAGATGTTGGATGAGGACGCATTGGGGAAACAGGTGGCCCTCACAGTTTGTGGGGAGTGGAATGAAGAGTTCAGGTGTTAGTCACCTTTTACCGGTCTGCAAAGAGGAGGAAAAGAGATGGGCTCACTTGCCATTACCAGAAGCTTCAGCTGCCTCTAGAGTTCTAAAACTGCAAGCCACTTCCCACGTCTTCCTAGGTGATAAAATCTCCAGCTTCCTTCTGGACATCTTCTTTAGTGCAATTGTTCATTCTCAATCCAAAAGTCTGTGTGTGGCACACTGGAAATTGAAAATTGGGCTGAAACATAAAATATACTAAATAAATATGTATATGAATAATATGTGAAATACAGGTCTGTTTGCATTATTTGATTATCAGATTTACTAACTTAAAAATGGAGATTTTGTATTTATCTGTCACAGAAAACAGTGGGCCTTGCCACAGAATTTAGGACAGTTAACCTCAATCCACCTTTGGGTTGCTAAAGAAAGAACAAAGGATGAAAAGGAAGAATTTATGCAGAATCCAGGATAGCCAGGGATAATAGCCAGCAAAAGGAAAAGATCATTTTATCCTGAGATCATTTTATCCTTCCTTGATTGTTTCATTATTTCCTACTGGGTATATAACCTTATATATAGTTAGGGATGCAAGATCTATTACTGTTCACTCTCATCCTAAACCAGGAAGTTTGTCTTTCTGAAGAGGTTACAAGTAAAGGGTTGAATCTTTTTTTCTGAGAGGAAAAACTTCATTTCAGTGCTTCCAGGAGACACTGAAACATATGAAGGAAGTTAAATCCATTGCCTTTTCACTGTTTTTCACTCAGTTGCCATACAGGAAAAGAGATCTTTTTTAATCCAAGGGCTCTGTGATCCTTACAGTAAGCTTTGCCGAGGGACATCAACTGAAATCACAGATGTCATTTTCTAATGGAGAACAATGTTTCTGTGTGAAGAGAGATCATGAGGAGGAGGAGTAATATGAATTATGTTCATTAACGGAGCATTAGTAATTGACCAGAACCCCTTTTGTGGTAGGCACTGTACAAATACAAAAGCTGGTTCCTCTCTTCCTCAAGAATCACCCTTCCTATTTGCCTGGATATAGAATTAACTCAAATCAGAGAGTGCTCGAGATCACTTAAAAAGGATGAGCTATCCATTTCACTTCCATATCTACTGTAATCCAAAATAGTCCTGGTGTGGTGACTTCAGGACATCTTACAATTCCTAATTGTTTCCTATAGTTAAGAGAGATTCTGATAGGAAATTTTAAAGAACCTTAAAGATTATTTGAGCTGTTGCATTGTGTATGTTAATTGTTAGTTAAAAGGATTTACCAGAGCAGTCTGTTTTTATAATTGTATTTTTTAAATATTTCAAGGACAAAAGAGACATGCTTTTTAAAATAACCATATAAATTAAAACAATTAATTACATTCCAACTTGTTCCCCTTCCTGGACTTTTTTCAGAGATGCCTCTCAAGCAACTTCTGAAGGAGTATGCTCTGGTCCCACTTGTCTTTATAAATGTCAAGCAATGGTTGCAAAGCATTTCAGGCTCCTGGAAATTCATGTGTATCCCTGCTTGATCATCTTGCTCTTTAGTACCTCTGCATCAGTGGTGTCCAGATTTTTCACCCTAAAAGGCCAAATATGTTGTTTCAGAAAGGGGAGAGGTCCTCAGTCAATACTTAAAGACAGATTCTCTGCTTTGTTCAATTTTCTTGTGCCACGGAGGTGGTTGCAAAGGAAGCAGAAATCATCTGAAGTCATCCTCTGGAAATTCCCATGGCATTTCAGCCAGTGTAGCCTGTTCTTATGCCACCCTCCTCACAGCTTCTGTGCAAAGGGACATGTTGGAGTAGGAAGAAGGAATGGCGACAGGACATTGTGCTCTGGCTTATCCTTAGCTAGTGTGCTCCAGCTAGTGGTGCAGAGGTGCAACACCTTAGTTGGCGTTAGTTAAAGCGGCCCCATAGCCACTCTTACCCACGGTGGGGCAGAGAATCAGGGAGCTGTAACTTGTGGGTGCATTTCAGCTTCTCTTTTTTGTCGCCTCGTCTTCCCCTAGGCGATTGATTAGAATAGGGAAGCAATCCTATACTAGACGTTCTTCTAAGGCAGTGGTTTTCAAACCCTGGGTTGGGACCCAGTACTGGATTGCAGACCTTCAGGTACTGGATTGTGGCATCCCCTGCTGCCACCGCCACAAGACTGGAATGTATTGCTCAAAGATGTAATTGTTGGGTCATGGGCATAAATGATTCTTTTTCAACTGGGTCCTGAGGAAGAAAGTTTGAAAACCACTCTTCTAAGGTAGGTTAATTGCTTGTGTCCCTTTGGCTTCCTTAGTCCAGCAGGGAAGTGGGCAAAGACAGTGGAGCTACTTTCTCCTCTCTACCCTGGACTGATTAAAAGTTTTCCTTTTAAATTGGGAGGATGTGATTCAGGAACACACTTACAATTCATAATTAAATACATACTTTCCTCTTATCACAGTTTTCTCTCTAGTGCCACAAGTTTAGCACCCCAGCTGGACACTGCAAAGAAGCCTGTTCCCTTGGTTACCTCTTCCACTTTCTGAAACAAAATACCAATACATTCCAAGAATTTACTGGAAACTTTATATTTTTCTGTATTACTTTTGCAACAGATCTCCTGGATAGTTAGCCACCAATTACTACCAGGTCTTATGTTTTTTGTTCTAGAAGTGCCTCATCCACCTCCCGCTCCTGATTTGGTGGTCTGTAGCATACCCCTACCTGACACCACCCCTATTTCTTTTTTACCCCTTTTATCTTTACTGAGACACTTTCAATTGTATACTTCTCACCTCCTTCTGGACCACAGAACAAGTGTGTACGTTCTTGAAGCAGAGACGGCTTTTGGGGTAGGCGAAGCAGGTGCCCACCTGGGGCCCTTTCACTACCCCTAAATCCATGTCTGCTTCCCATCCTGCAGGACACAGGGTAAAAAGCCAGGACCGGGGGTGCAGGGCCCTCAGTGGAGCGCTAGGGCTGGGGGGTTGTTTCGGGGTCCGGGAGGGGCGGCTGTGGGGACTTGGGTCCGGCCATGGGGTGGGGGGAGGAGAGTTTCAGGACCCTGGTGGGGTGCCGGAGCCCCGGGGATCCTATGGGGGTCCAGCAATGGGCCTTCGGTTAGGGCCCCAGATAGCCTAAGGCTACCTCTGTCTTGAAGTATAATGCAACACCTGCCTTTTTAACCTGCCTGTCCCTCTTGAACAAGATGTACCTCCCTCTATAAATATTCCAGTCATGAGATTGATCCTACCAAGTCTCTGTGACACCTGTCATAAATTAACTTATGTACTAATACTTCCAGTTCTTCCTCTTTATTCCCTGTACTCCTAGCATTTGCATAGAGACATCTTAAGACTTTGAGCATATTCCTCACTTGATTTCCCTGTTGTTGGCTGAAGCAATGACCCTATTGTGAGTTTCCATGTTCCCTCAAAAACTAGTTTTCTTTTAAGCTCACTTTTTTATGCCTACCAGTAGGCTTTATCACTTGCCCTCTTTGAATTGTTTTTGACCTGGTGGATTTAAGATAATTTTTGTTATATAATCAAGAGTCTCTTACCACATAAAAGATTTTTAAAGGAAAAATTAATAATAGTGATATTTAAGAACCAAATAGTGCTCAGTGCTGTACAAGTCACACAACATATCTCTCTCTCTCTCTTTCTCAATCACACACACACACACACACACGATATCTTTGTTGACTGAGACTTTTTATTCAGCAGTACTTTTACCCTCTCTTGCTGTGAAACTCAAGTAGGAAAATAATTATTAAAAACAATTGCACAAGGCTTTTTGTCATCATTAGTATTTTGCTAGTGTCAAGAGTGTGCTAGTAGGTGATGGCCACACACAGGCTATGTCTACACTATGTCTACATTACTACAGGCTATGTCTACATTAGTTAATTCGAACTAACTAAGTCGAACTAATTTTAGTTAGTTCGAATTAACTTAATTCAAACTAGCATGGCCCCACTAGAATGCTCGTTCAAACTAAGCAAGTGCCATGCATGGCACTTGCTTAGTTTGAATTAGTCAGTTGCATTAATGTCAATGTGCCGGTTAGGTCAAACTAAGCAGTTAGTTCAAACTAATATGGCCACATTGACTTAATGAATTAAGGGTTAGTTCGAAGTAAAACAAGGTTTTACTAATTCGAACTAACTTTTCCTTAATCAGACTTAAGGAACTGCTTAAATTGAATTAAGGAAATTCAATTGTAGACACGGAGTAAATTAAGTCGATGTAAGCCTGCTTAAGTCGACTTAATTTACAAGTGTAGATGCACCCATAGAGACAATGCAACAATTCTTGCCAAGCATCAGAAGAAATGTATCAGACTGGGGTCCACTAAACAAAGTTTTTTACTTCGTTGTTTCGTACACTGCCAGGTAAAAAAAAAGGGGGGGAAATCTATAAATCTCCCTTTCTGTTGCCAGTCCTGCTTTTTAAAACACATTTTATGGTAGCTTAGTTGTTTATTACAGTTGGCACTTATTATTCGTGGCACTGCAAAACTATTCTGGATAAATCTGCAGGTGAAAAGATTTCCAGGTGATGAAGATTTCTAGAAAATTGAGAAGGAATGAACTAAGGAGAGAGACTATTATTTTGGATGGTTGAAAAATCCTGTTCTGGAAAAGTCTCTCTTTCCTTTTGACCTGGGCCTGGCATAGTCTTTTGCTGAGCAAATTCTAAAAGGAGTAGAGGGTGAACTTTTATTTCCCTATGAAAATACATGTAAATGCTGAATTTCACACAACTCTGATTAACCATGGCTGTGCTCATTATGGCATGTAGCTATCTGTGAATTACTATCCCCGTAGGTGATTCACAGTCACTTGTGCATGAACAACAACATTCGTATCCATTAACACTGATGGCAAGGGGACAGATGGGAAACATTTGAAAGGTTTTTAGTGCTTCTGCCATCTTGGTATTGCTGTAAGATGGCATGTTGGGCAACGGAATTGTTGGTATTCTGTACTCCAGCAGCACTTTTAAACAGACAGCTCTGTATTAAACATTCTTCAGTGAAGTCATAATTTGATCTTCAGCAAGAGAAATGGGACTAAAATCAACTCTGGTTGACTGACTTGTCTGGGTAAGGTACAAGAAATTCACTGGCTTTAAGATTGGGACACTTGTCATAATCTTGTATTCTGGAAGGAAAGCTAGCTAGTGTTGATGGGACATTCACAGCAGCTTTTGCATATTGGTTGCATTGTGAAAGGAACGTAATGCTAGTTTGTGTGTCTTGTATCACAAAATAGATTTTTATAAGCAACAAAGGGAGGAG
>ML685766.1:36088480-36190464 GCA_007922175.1 Pelusios castaneus
AGGGTGATTGCAGAGCCATTGGCCATTATCTTTGAAAACTCATGGTGATCAGGGGAGGTCCTGAAGGATTGGAAAAAGTCAAATATATCTTTAAGAAAGGGAAAAAGGGCGTTCCAGGGAACTACAGACTCATCAGCCTCACCTCAATCCCTGGAAAAATCATGGAGCAGGTCCTCAAAGAATCCATTTTTAAACACTTGGAGGAAAACAGAGTGACCAGGAACAGTCAGCATGGATTCACCAAGGGCAAATCATGCCTGACCAACCTGATTGCCTTCTATGATGAGATAAGTAGCTTTGTGGATGTGGGAATAGCCATCGAAGTGATATACCTCGACTTTAGCAAAGCTTTCGATACAGTTTCCTGCAGCATTCTTGCCCGCAAGTTAAGGAAGTATGGGTTGGATGAATGGACTAGAAGGTGGATAGAAAGCTGGCTAGATTGTTGGGCTCAGCGGGTAGGGATCAATGACTCAGTGTCTAGTTGGCAACCAGTAATGAGTGGTGTGCCACAGGGGTCAATCTTTGGGTCGGTTTTGTTCAACATCTTCATTAATTATCTAGATGATAGGGTAGATTGCGTGCTCAGTAAGTTTGTGGAGGACATCAAGCTGGGGGGAATGGTAGGGATAGTATTCAGGGAGACTTAGATAAATTGGAGCATTGGGCCAAAAGAAATCTCATGAGGTTCAACAAAGATAAGTGCAAAGTCCTGCACTTAGGATGAAAAAATCCCATATACTGCTACAGGCTGGGGACCGATCGGCTAAGTAGCAGCACTGTAGAAAAGGACCTGGACAGGAAGCTGGATATGAATCAACAGAGTGCTTTTGTTGCCAAAAAGGCCAATGGCATATTGGGGTGCATCAGTAGGAGTGTTGCCAGCAGATTGAGGCATATGATTATTCCCCTCTATTCGGCACTGGTGAGGCCGCATCTGGAATACTGTGTCCAGTTTTGGGCTCCCCACTATAGAAACGATGTGGACAAATTAGAAGAAGTTCAGCAGAGGGCAACAAAAATGATTAGGGGGCTGGGGCACATGACTTATGAGGAGAGGCTAAAGGAACTAGACTTATTTAGTCTCCAGAAGAGAAGACTAAGGGGAGATTTGATAGCAACCTTCAATTACTTGAAGGGATACTCCAAAGAGGCGGGAGCTAGGCTATTCTCAGTGGTCACAGAGGACAGAACAAAGACCCATGGTTTCAAGTTGTGACTGGGGAGGTCGAGGTTGGATATTAGGAAAAATTTTCTCACTAGGAGGGTGGTAAAGCACTGGAACAGGTTACCTAGGGAGGTGGTGGAATCTCCATCTTTGGAAGCTTTTAAGGCCTGGTTAGACAAAACCCTGGCTGGGGTGATTTAGTGGGAGTGGTCCTGCTTTTAGCATAGGGTTAGACTAAATGACCTCATCAGGTCCCTTCCAGCCCTGATATTCTTTGATTCTATGATTCTACTTGTTTGAGTGGCTATTATCTGACTACATCATGTGCACCTTTCTTTTCCCCTTAGTTCTGAATGACCCTTGGGCCATACAGAGTTTTTGTGTAGAGCATAGGGGAAAGGTAAGGAGATATTCTAAATGAATAGTTCCTATTGGCTTTTTCTGTGATTTATTTTCCGCTCCAGTAAGAGCCAGTATTTTTTTCCAATTTACTTTTAGAATTTTTCTTTGTTAGGCTACCTTTATATTAATGTCTTTGTCTGTCTGTCTGTGTATGTATTCGCTGCACTTTTCCACCTTTCTCCAGCAGATGGTGTAATGTTTATAGGTTTTAATGGCAACCTGCACCCAACACAAAGCCTGCTGGGCATCTAGCCCTTTGGTACAAGGGTTAGGGCAAGAGCCTAGGAACATACCAGTCACTGGTTTGAATCCTATCTGGGGTTGAAAAGCTGCTGTTCATAGGTTTTGATTTGATCTACCTTTAGTCTTGATTCAAAAATAACATTTAAAAAAAAATCCAGAGGGGTGGCCAGTGTAGCATGTATAGTGGCCACCCAGCCTTTTGCAAATAAATGCATTCACAGTGCTTAAAATGCCTCTTACAAGAAGTCTGACCAGTCTGAATTACTTCTGTACTTGTTTTGTCCCTTTTAGTGCATGGGTTTTAAGTTAATCTGTTCTAAAAAAAAAACTTGGTTTTTTTTATGTTTTATAGCTACTTATTCACAAAAAGTCACCATTAAAATATTGGGCTGGACCTTTTGTAGAGCTACACAGATTTACAGCTGCTAAGGATCTGGCCCTTTATCTCTTAAACAAGTATATCTTTCAATCAAAATACACACATGGTATGAAAGATCATATGCTCTTGTGACTCCTGGCAAAGTTATTAATGCTTATATATTGCAAGTACTTACTTGCTGTTTTATTGTGGCCTTTTAGAATGTTGGTATTAGGCCAAATTACAATCCAGTAATATTTGATCAGAAAGCTCTGCATCTGCTTCTCAAAAAAAATTCTACACTACTCTGTTGTGAATCACATCTGTTGCCACCCAGGGAATGATGCCTGCAGGACTTTTTCCTTAGAAATTAATTTCCTCTTTGCCTGCTTTGCTCTGTGTTTAATGATACAATTGTAGTCAAAAACTCTTTGCTTCATTAAAGAGCAAGCTACATTTTTCTTTAGGAATCACACACTCTTTGTCAAGATATTTTCCTCATGTGGTAACCGTATTAACAAAGTTAAGAATATACTTTGATGGTGGGTCATATGATGGCTGCCATGCGCTCTCTGGATGTCTTTTGAAAAGAGTTTTGCATTTCCTTCTGTTTATAAGCTTTTCAAATGAACAAATCTTAGCCAGATTCTGTTTTTAAAGAATTGTGAAATAAGTGGAGTTCAACCAAGTCACCCTAAGGAAATTCTGAAAATCAGATAAAACCAGATTTGTAAAAGAATGCTGTTAAAACTGAACTTATCAGAAAATTTATCTTCACTGTCTTCTTCATTATCCATCATGAAGGATAGAACAGAACAGAAAGAGGGCTGACAACACCAAACTAAATGCATCAGAAACACAAGCTACAGATATTTTAAATGTTGCTAGTCAGAGGTATACAGATAAAGGTCTACCACTTTGGCAAAACCTATTAATCTACTGCTAGAAGACTAAAGCCTAAAACACAACTGTTAAAGAACTGCTGAAGTATTAAGACATGACTAATAGGGCATCGTGTTCTGAGGAGACTAGCAAGATCATTTTTTCCCAGTTCAGTGTTGTGATCGTTCAACCAGGAAAACTTGGAAACACATTTTTAATTTGGATACGTGTTAGACTCTTGGTTTGTCTGTAGCTTCAGGTGGTCAATGGTGTTCTGCAGAAAGGTGTCTGAAGTTGTTTTGGAAGACAAGAAATAAAGCTTTTTTCACTTCTGATAGTTGACATTCTTTTGGGTTTTTTGCACAATAGCAAGAATTTGCAACAGTCCACAGTTCAGTTTGGAACCATAAATATTAGATCTTGAGAACAGATACAGTAAAATTAGATCCATGTAACTTTAGCAAGTTCTAATTATCATTTCTTCATCTTATTCTCTTCCATCTCAATTAGACGCTTCTTCAGGGACTAAAAATGTATCTAAAATACTTAAAAGGTAGCTGCCAAAGATTATTTTTCTTACTGTGGTCAAGAGAAGGGAAGATGGCAGTCCTGTGAGAGGTGCAGATATTGAGTCAGGACTATTGGAACTTCAAAGCCCATTTCTGAGTTTTAGAACTCAGTTATCTTCCTTCATCCTTCCCTCCACCTAGCACATCTCCTAATTGCTGTGAAGGAGGAGGATCTGCAGAGCTCTACTCTACAAGCCACCTGCTTGCTGAGAAGAAGAAAAGAAAAGAGGTTACTCTTTATCTACTTTTCCTTCTCCATGTTTGTTTTTAACAAAGGTGTGGGTGGCAAGGGCAGGAGGAAAGACATGTGGAGGAACACTCCTCCCCTTAGAATAATTCCGGTGCCTGCATACTCTGTTGATCAAGCATTCCCAAACACCAGCAAAGGGTGAAATGTAAAAATGGCATAACTCTTGACTGTTGTCCACAGATTCTGAGTTTTCAAGCAGTTGTGAAACTGACCAGAGTATTGTTAATTTCACTCTGAGAGCAAGGTATGGGCAGTGGGAAGATACTGGCATTGTCTGTCTATGGATTCAGAAGGATAACACTGCATAAGTTCACATTTGGAAGTTTATTTGTAGCCATAAAGACAAGAAACTTAGCTTTTTAAAATGAAAATTTAAATTCTTCAGAAACTAATATCTTAGTTCCCCATGCTTACTTTTCGCACTCAAGTCAGAGAGTAGAGTTTTCTTTAGGCATAATGTGATTGTATAAATTTTGAAATTCAATAAGGTTACCAAAAAAATAAAAAAGATAGTCTCTTAAATGTGAATGTTTTGGAGGGAAAGCATTAAATAAGTAATTTTAATCATGCAAAGTTGCCCATAACGCATGAGAGGAAAAACATTATTTTTTTCATTACTTGTCTTAATATTACTTTGTGTTTCCATGCAAACCAGTTTATATATGACAACCAGATGATGAGTTCTTTTTAAAAAATGGGTAGTATTTCAGGTTTTCATTCTTGGCATGCTGGTTTTCAACTACACCTGGAAATGATCTATTTCTCATATGAATTTTGCGTAATTGTATCCAAATACTGTGAAAAATCTCCACCTTTCATATAAATACGCTTTGAAAAATATTTTTCCTTTTTTAACTTTACTGTACATATGCAGTGATCCTGGATAATATTTAAGCAAAAGGGACCACAAGTGCCTTATTGGTTAATTTTGAAGGAAAACACAATTTGTTTGGAATCGATAACCAGTGTGATATGTATGTCTTAATATTTTAGTGAGGGGTGATCTGATTGTTACTGTACTATACAAGTATACAAAAATGAGATGAAATTTCATTTTTCATATTACCAGAGAGGGGGAGTGGTAGACATGCAATGCACAAATGGGAAGGAAGATTTATGACTTTGACAGCATGACTATATCTCTGAAGAGCACTAATGGAAGTACACTGTATCAGATGCATAAACTGCATGTTAACTGTCTAAACAAGTTCTGGTTTCTAAACACTAATTATAGGGTATCTGATGCTTTAACTTGCTCTCTTCCTATGACTTGCTGTGTTGTACTGTCATACTGGGACAAAGATAGAATATCAAAAATAAGCATTTACAAATACGAATAAAGCTTAGTGTAAAGTTTCTCTTAGAATCATAGAATAATAGGGTTGGAAGAGACCTAACGAGGTCATCTAGTCCAATCCCCTGCTAAAAAGCAGGACCACTCCCACTAAATCACCCCAGCCAGTTACTGTATTTTTGAATTATTTGTGGATTTTTAGTCGTCTATCATCATAAAAAAGGTATTTAAAATAAGCCTCATAAGTATTATTAGAATCATAGAATCATAGAATAATAGGGTTGGAAGGGACCTCACGAGGTCATCTAGTCCAACCCCCTGCTAAAAAGCAGGACCGCTCCCCCTAAATTACCCTAGCCAGGGTTTTGTCTAACCAAGCCTTAAAAATCTCCAAAGATGGAGATTCTACCACCTCCCTAGGTAGCCCATTCCAATGCTTCACCATCCTCCTAGTGAGAAAGTTTTTCCTAATATCCAATCTTGACCTCCCCAGCTGTAATTTGAAACCATTGCTCCTTGTTCTGTCCTCTGTTACCCTCGAGAACAGCCTAGCTCCCTCCTCTTTGGAGCAACCCTTCAAGTAGTTGAAGGTTGCTATCAAATCTCCCCTCAGTCTTCTCTTCTGTAGACTAAATAAGCCTAGTTCCTTCAGTCTCTCCTCATAAGTCATGTGCCCCAGCCCCCTAATCATTTTTGTTGCCCTCCGCTGGACTCTTTCTAATTTGTCCACATCCTTTCTGTAGTGGGGAGCCCAAAACTGGACACAGTATTCCAAATGCGGCCTGACCAGTGTCGAATAGAGGGGAATTATCACATCCCTCGATCTGCTGGCAATACTCCTACTGATGCAGCCTAATATGCCATTGGCCTTTTTGGCAACAAAGGCACACTGTTGGCTCATATTCATCTTCCCGTCCACCATAACCCATATTCTTACTACTCTATTTCATTAACACCTTTTAACACAAAAATATTGTTAAATTTCAAGCCACACAGGAGAGGAAACATTGGGCCTCTTTAAATGCTCACAAGGAGCACAACAGAATGTAATGGGAATACAATGGATTAATTCCAGTTTCGCTGGCTGTATTTTCAAAATGTGGTTTATTTCATTCACTTTCGATAAGACTTGGCTAACAAATGATAGCTGACTTTTCTATGAGGAACCTGGCCGTTGGTGACCTCTCTCTCCCATTCCGCCTCATCATGGAACCTGGAACCACCCACCCTTCAATTAGAGCTTTCTAAAAATCAAGGATGTCACTGGTGAACATAAAGTGTCACTCCATGACTGACACCCTATAGTTTCTTACAGATGTAAATTGGTCTCTGAAAACATACTATTTATGTTGATTCTGAAATTCCAGGCTTAGTCCGGTTACAGGCTAAATTTGTCAAATTTGGAAGCAATGTTAATTACCAGTGACCTATTCTAGACAACTTTGATTCTCTCTGTTTGCCAGAGAGTCTTTCTTCATACACATCACAGAGTATTATTAGAAATATGTAGGAAGAGGCATGTTTGACACACCACTCCTCTTTAACCCTTTGACCAAATGCAGTATGTTGCAATTGATCTTTTAAGATGCAGATACCTCAAGATTCTGTATCTTTTATCTATGTGATGTTTGTACATAGACTTTTAAACTGGACAACTTTTTTTTTTTTGATTGTGCAGATTGTCAAGCAAATGTCATTAAACAGTGGGTCTCTAAGCATAATCCATTTTCAGTAAATTTTCTAAGTTGTGACAATATGTTGTTACCATGAAAGTACTTCAAACTAGGAAGATAATGGAGCACTGCAATTGTTTTGGAGTGATACATTTTTATGCACCCCACTTTGTGGTGTTTTTTCCCCATAGCACCATTTTTTTCAACGCACTTGTCATAATGTTGTCTAAATGCCAAATATAAGATTTCCAAGGTTTCTACGTTTTCCTGGAAAAGCCATCTACCCTGCGCACAATAGTGCAATAGTACTTTTAACATTAAGGCTGATTACTAGATACAACTATGCAGTCTTGTAAAAATTAACTGTAAAATTACCCATCCTTCCAGTAGTCACCCTTTTTTAATATATTGGCATTGAATTATTCTTTTTTTCCTCCCTAGCCTATATCAGTGTAGACCCCAGGCAAAATCATCAGCAATATTAATATGCAACCACCTTGGTAAACCTACCCTGTTATGCAGAGCGAGAAAATAAGAAATAAACAATGTTGAATAATTTCTAATTTATATCCCAGCGGTTGCTCATTTGAGCACACATTCTTCAGTAATCCATGGGAAATTTCTTTCCTTTTAGCTTTTTAAAAAAAAATTATGTTGAAGGCTACCTTTCCCTTTCATTTTAGATGAAAATGTCATTGCCTGAGTCAGTTCTAGATAATTTTATCCTTCCAGTGGGGGCAAATATCCAGTTGTGTTGCTTCCAAATTGAAGTTGGACACAGTGACTCCTCCAGGATGAGTAACGCTGCTTTTTCTGCACTAAATTTCTTAAATTAACTGAACTGATTATAATTCCTTGTGACTTATTTATCCAAAAAAAGACTAACTTGGCTTGTTTTATCGCCTTTTGATGGTGCTCTTGGTTGCTTTGTGACATACCTGGGCTTTCTAGTTTTAGTATTAGTCTCTTGCTGTCAGTGCAAATAGTTGGGAATAAAGGGTGATAGCTTACTTGCTTTTGACTCAACAATAACCCTTTTATCCGATTTAAGGAATAGATTTGATGTGCTCCAAGAGATCCTTTCTCTTCTTAGCAAGCACAGTCGCTGTCAATGGCTTTCTGATATCTGGAAAGTAACAAAATGGGAAAGTGTTCAGGGTTCTGTGGATACCCCTTCATAATCTGCTGCACCCCACCCTCAAAGGAACAAAACATTACATACTAAACTCCTTCATAGTCTTGTATCTTTTTCCTGATCAGTTTGATATTTTTATTACAGGAACACTTACCCAGAATGAGATGATATTTAAGCGCCTCCATCTAGGTACTGTGTCTTATGGGACAGATACAATGGATGAAATTCAGAATCACATTTTCAATTCTTATTCACAGGTATCTCATTTTACAACTTATTTTCCTTTATATTGACATGTTTTTGTTTAAAAAATTGAGATGTGAAAGTTTTCCCATTCGTACATACCAGGATTTGGGGGTGGGGTTGGGGGTGGGGTAAGGGACATCCTCCAAGTTCTAGTTTAGAGCAACTATTTTGTCTATCCTATAATTAATAGTAGGGGTGGTATGTAATTCCTGCCTGATTCCAAACATCTCTCATAATCCATGTCTCACTCAAAAGCTAATTCTTCCTTTATCCAGTACTGTTAACTCATGAAAATTCAATATTTTCATGCTGCTAAAGCATAGGAGCAAAGAGTATATGTTATTATGTCTAACTCATTTGAAACTAAATTGTGCATGTACACTTTGATAAGGGATATTGTGGCTATACTGGGAATACTATGATGTCCCTTCCCATCTTCTGATGTGAGGTAAAGGTTGTTGATTGGACTCTCAAGGGTATGGCCACCTGTTGGGGTCCTGGTTGAATGGAAGTATGCCTCTAGCACCTCCCTTTCCTTTCTCCATTTGCCCAGAACACACACAAGCTAGGGCACGCACAAAAGAGTGTGAAGCAGAATTCCATCTCCTGTCAGTACCCATTGGGCAGTACACAAAGAAGCAGATTGGCTCCAGTTAACAGTCATGCACATTCCCCCTTTCCCACTAAGTTTAAGCATTCCTGGGCATGTAGTAAACATCTTTGCTCCTGAAAGCTCCCCTACTCACTTTGTTTTATAGTGTTGTAGTTTTCAGAGCTGGCTTTTCAGGCTTGCTGTGGGTCTTATCTGATTATATTTTGGGATCAGGAAAGACATTTTTCCTCCTCTGGGCAAGATTGGCATTGTTTTGATGGCTATACTGGAGTTTTGTTTTGTCTTTTTTTCACCTTGCTGTCAGCGTTATAGAGGCCTAATAGGAAGGGATTAAGAAGAAGAAGAAGAAAGTACCTTGAAAAAAGTTTTAAAGGGGCAGGTTGTGGAACAGTAATTAATAAATGTCAGCATTAATATATGTCGTGGTGTTGTATCTGTGTCAGTCCTAGGATATTGGAGAGACAATGTGGGTGAGGTAATACTTTTTATTGGACCAACTTTTGTTGGTGAGAGAGACAAGATTTAGAGCTGCACAAATCTCTTCGTCAAGTCTGAGAAAGATATTCAGAGTATCACTGCTAAATACAAGATTGAAGGGGCCATTCAAGGCAAAGTGGCCCATTAACACCCCATAGTCACAGGAGAGTAAGAGGGGGTTAGTGTGCTATAGTTATAATGAGCCATAAATCTATCCTTAACACCATGGATGTCACTTCCCTATACAACATCCAGTACGATAGCATAGCTGTCTGCCTCATATATTTACAAGACGGTGAACAATCCTCAGCTGTCCGTGCCAAACACATCAGCAAACTCATCCATTTAATCCTCACCCATAATGATTTTATATTCAACAAACATTGTTGAAATCATGGGTGCAGCTATGGGTACTAGGCTGGCTCCCCAGAGAGCCAACCTCTTCTTGGACACTTTGAAGAATTTCTGGACAAATGCACCTCAAAACTAATTATATTCCTGATGTACATTGATAATATTTTCATCATCTGGACAGATGAATTAAATTTCCTCATAGATTTCCACCACTTCTTCGATAATCACCACCCATCCATCAAACTCTCTCTGGAATATTACCATACTAGCATTCCTGGACACCATCAATTTCAACAGTGGAACCCTACAAACAACAATATACAAGAACCTATGGATCACTCTATTAATCTTCACAAATCTAGTAACCACCCCAAACGTACCAAGAAATCTGTTACCTATAGCCAGGCACTCAGATACCACAGAGTATGCTCTGAGGAGGAAGTCCAGAATTTATACCTTAACATATTCAAAACTACCGTCACAAGAAAAGGACACTCCACTAGAGGAGAAGATTATATCATGTATTGGGCCACCCAAATACCGTAAGGGAACTTGTCTCAATACAAAAATAAGACTACTTCTGTTAAACTATTTGTTCAATCTTAGATTTAGCTGTGACACTCTGAATACCTTTCTCAGACCTGAAGAAGAGAGCTGGTATTTCCTCATCCACCTTGTGTCTCTTTCAATATACAGTTACAATTGATAGCTAGTGTGCAGTGCAGGCACAGGTCTCCAAGGAGCCAACTCAGAATAAATCTGAGTATAGGAAACAAAAAGGGACCCTGTAAATTTTGCAGACTGAACTCCTTTTCATCTGTGCCCTCATTCTCCTTTTGCAGCAGGAAAATGTTGAGATGAATCAGGAATTGTTGAGGAGGGGGTTGGCTTAAGGGAGCTAACTTTAGTTCTTGGTTGTGTGGTGTGGGGCCATTTAACACAATATTGGCTTCAGTTAATGCTTGGTAAGGAGGGAAGAGTTGGGTGGCCAAAACTCCTTTTAATGTTAAAACAGATAAAGCTGTGGTCGGTAGCTTTAAATCCATTTGCATGACTATCCCTTTTATTTTCCTGCAGGTCCTGATCAATGTATCTGTTTACTTAGGTAGTATCTATGTTAAACTATAGCTTTACTGTGGAACAGTACATCTTGGAAATGGGATATAGAGCTTTTGTTCCTCAAAATTGAGTCCAAATTCAATCCAGAATAACAATGACTGAAAGTCATTGTTATCTGATGGCTGTTAGGTGGCTTATGTAAAAAGAATTGTTAGTTCTAGTGGATCATGTAGGTATCTACATTAACAACAACAAAACTATTATAGTTGTCAGCTTCAGCAGCGAGTCCTAGGGCTGACTGGATGCGGGTGTGGAGATTGAGCTACAGTTTTAACCTAGATATGTATTCATGAACACTAAATTCATTTAGGGGAAAAGAATTCTCTACTTAAAAAGAACTTCACACTGCATAAATGTTTGCTTACCTAAAAGATTAGTTTATTAATTTTACATTATAATAAACTTTTAATATTTGGTGCTATGCTACAGACTAAATATTTGTAATTGTGAGGCATTTACCTCTTAAATTTAAGAAGAAAAAGATGAGTTTATTGTTCCAAGTGTAAACAAGGATTTTCCAAATCAAGGTTAGCAGTTACTAGTTGGTGGAAAGCAACTTTGCTGTTTTTCTAGAACTTCTTTGTTTATTTCAGTGTTGGGTATTGTGACTTAATAACATTTAAATAATCTTTTAATTACGTTGTATGTTTCTAGCAATTATTACAAACAGAAAAATGAAGGAACCCCTTTTCACAAAATAAACTATCCAACAATTGTTTCAGTCAAAAATGTATAGTGTTTTTTAAATTTAATCTATGGTAACAGAAGCTGCTGGTTAGACAGACACCGGTTCTTATGTGACATTGATTTTTATCCCTTGTTTGTGTTCTGTTTTATTATTAAGATGACAATATCTAGTAGGTCCACTGTAATGCAACACACAAATCTATTATAACCTGATTATATTTCCCCACTGGAAGCATTTTGTGATAGAGGGCATAATCTTTAATGGAATTTGTGTGAAATTAAATTATACAAGCATCAATAAACATAACATAATTCAGAAGGAGTAAATCAGCTTAATTTATTTGCAGCTGTAATGCCATCAGTGTTAGCAGAATGCAAATGCAGAGGTTTAAAGCAGTAGCTGAAAAACAGTGCCAGATGAGCAAGAAAGTTAAACCCTTTATTAGACAGCACTGTAATTTGATGGGCAGAATGTTCACGGTTCAGCAGATCAGTACACGGAGTCAGGAGAGGAAAAAAAGAGTTGGTTTCTAAAGAGAATTTCTGAGTTACTCTGAAGTGAACAGAAGAGTGTTTGATAGCACTGGTGAGATGAAGGGAGATTATCATTTAATAACCTGACCAATAGGACATGGAAACGTTTTAAAGACACCATAATAGATGCTCAATTTAAATGTGTACCCTAAATTAAAAAATATAGTAAGACAACCAAAGTGCCTCTGTGGCTAACCAACAAAATAAAAGAAGCAGTTAGAGACAAAAAGGCATCCTTTAAAAAGTGGAAATTAAATCCTGTTGAGGAAAATAGAAGGAAGCATAAAATCTGGCAAGTGAAGTATAAAAATATAATTAGGAGAGCGAAAAAAGAATTTAAAGAACAGCTAGCCAAAGACTCTCAAAAAGCAACAGCAAAATAATTAAGTACAGCAGAAGCAGGAAGCCTGCTAAAAGAATCTCAGTGTGGCCACTGGATGATCGAGATGCAAAAGAAGCACTCAAGGAAGATGAGGCCATTGAGGAGAAGCTGAATGAATTCTTTATATCGATCTTCCTGGCTGAATATGTGAGAGAGATTCCCAAACCTGAGCCATTCTTTTTAGGTGAAAAATCTGAGGAACTGTCCCAGATTGACATGTCATTAGAGAAGATTTTGGAAGAAATTGATAATTAACCTAACCAAGTCACCAGGACCAGATGTTATTCACCCAAGAGTTCTGAAGGAACTCAGATATGAAGTGGCAGAACTACTAAGTGTGGTATATAACCTATCATTTAATTCAGCTTCTGTACCAGAATTTTTAAAAGGTTCCAGAGGTGACCCTGGCAATTTCAGGCCAGTAAGCCTAAATTCAGTACAAGGCAAGTTGATTGAAATTATAGTAAAGAACAGAATTATCAGGCACATAAATGAACACAATTTGTAGGAGGAAGAGTCAGCATATTTTTTTGTAAAGGGAAATAATATTTCCCCAATCTATTAGATTCAAAGCCGGTAGCCATGTCAGTCTAGTTCAGCAAAACAAACAAGGAGTCTAGTTGCACTTTTAAAGATTAACAAATGTATTTATCGCATGAGCTTTTGTAGGAGAAAATCCCACTTTGTCAGACGTTTTAAACTGGCAAACTACAGATGAATGCTCAGATGAACAGTGTACTTTTAGATTTTCAGACTGCTTGGCTATGTCTGCACTTGTTAATTTAAGTCGACTTTAACTAAGTCAACTTAACAAAGTCGACTTAGTTAAGTCGACTTAGTGTGTCTACACTGAAAATTAAAGTCGACTTAAAGGGGAACTTACAAAGTCGACCTAGAGCGTCCACACTGGATGCTCTAGGTCAACTTTGTGGGTGTGAACAACCATTGTCTCCTTAATGGCTCATCAGGTTTCTCCCTTTGGCCAATTGTAGGTGGGAGCTTCCTTAACATTAAGGAGACAATGGTTGTTCACACCCTCCTGTCTAAGGCATTCCTCCAGAATGACACAAGTTAAAGTATAGATATAACATCGAATTCCTAACTTCTAATCGAAATAGAATTCCTAGACATAAACTATATAATCATTCCCAGCAAATTACTACCTTTCTATTGATACCAAACATGACATAGTTCCTATGGATTATAGCATTTATGAGATATCCATAGAAAATAATATCATAAAGGCTTCCCTAAATCCAGACAGTGTCACACTCTGCCCACATGCCCTGCCCTTTGGGGGGCATGCCAGACTCTCCCCTGTGCCCCCCCTCGGCAGGGAGGCATTGGTGTAGTCCTGGGGTAGCCCTAAGTCTAATGAAAAGGTGGTTTAATAAAGTCGACTTAATTTTCATTAAGTCGACTTTAGCAAGCTGCTTAAAT
The DNA here is from genome assembly GCA_007922175.1 of Pelusios castaneus. Taxonomy (NCBI): domain Eukaryota; kingdom Metazoa; phylum Chordata; order Testudines; family Pelomedusidae; genus Pelusios; species Pelusios castaneus. The sequence goes on from ML685766.1 coordinate 36,102,307, forward strand.
CGACTTAAGGAAACTGTAGTGCAGATGCAGCAAGCTTAAGTCGACTTAATTTACCAGTGCAGACGCAGCCCTTTTGTCCTGGGAAAGAGATCTTGGATAGTTCTCTGAAAACATCCACTCAATGTACAAAGGCAGTCAAAAAAGCTAACTATGTTCGGAGTCATTAGAAAAAGGACAGTTAATAAGACAGAAAATATCATATTGTCTCTTTATAAATCCATGGTTTACCCACATCTTTTGAATGCTGTATGCAGATATGGTTGCCCTGTTTCAAAAAAGATGTATTGAAATTGGAAAAAGTACAGAAGGGGATAACAGAAGTTATCAGAAGTATGGAACAGCTTCCATATGAGTAGAGATGAATAAAATTCAGACTTTTCAACTTGAAAAAGAGAGGAGTAAGGAGAATATGGTAGAGATCTATAAAATCATGACTGGTTTGGAAAAAGCAAATAAGGAAGTGTTATTTATGCCGTCTCATGCCACAAGAACTAGGGGGTTACCAATTGAAATTAAGATAAATTAATTTAGGTTTAAAATTAACAAAGGAAGTATTTCTTCAAACAACACACAGTTGATCTGTGGAACTCCTTGTCGGAGGATGTTGTGAAGGGTCAGACTTTAACAAGGACTCCAAAAAGAACTAGATAGGATCATTAATGGCTATTAGCCAGAATGGTCTAAGATGTAAAACTATGCTCTGAAGTGTCCCTAGCCTCTGCCAGAAGCTGGAAAAGGGCAACTGGGAATGGATCATTTGACTACCTGTTTTGTTCATTTCTCATAAGCACATGTCATTGACCACTGTTGGATGACAGCATAATGGGCTAGATGGACCATTGGTCTGACCCATTCTGGTCATTCTTATGTTCTTCCGAAGTAAATGGTTAATCAAATATAATCTGTTTCACCTCGGGAGATAAATGCGGGCAGCTTTAGGTGAGCAAGGCTGGAGTATAACATAAAATATGGTGGTAAATTGGTGGTTACTCTAATAGCAACATGATTTTAAAAAAACATAGATATCCTTCCTTTCTTTCTGACCTCCCAGATAAGTAGTTTTTACTTTGATTTTTGTGTCCTGCTAAAGCCAGGAACATTTTCATGATGAAGTAAAAGCAATTGTTACATGAACTAGATTCATTCATAGACCATAGAGAAGTAAGTTTCATTAACTGGTAAAGTCAGTAATTATATTTAATGGCCTTCTAGTTTTATATTTAAGAATAGTAGTATTGAATATTTGTTTATAGTTCCAGAGGTGTGTGTTGTGCTGTAGAAAGAAATTGACATGATTTTTAAAAATGACTAATGATTTTTAGGTGTCTAAGTTTTGGGTGTCTAACTAGACATGCATTAAAGCAGTGCTGAACATCCCCTCTTCTGAAAATCAAGCCCCTTTTTAATGTTTCTATTTGGTCACCTAAAACTTGAAGCACACTCAGACATTAGTCACTTTTGAAAATCTTGGCCATCGTCCCTGTCCTAAAATACCTATAATCTTAACTGATCACAAAGAGACTGAATTGTAAGGGAGAAGAAAACATGCATGGGAGAGAAAGGTAAGGAAAACACACAGAGAAAAAGCTTATGCCATTGTGTAGGTGGTTCCATCCACATCCAGTTAGTTACTGCCTTTAATAAAATGCAGGTATTACCTAAAAGGACAGAATTAGCGTTCATGATTTGAGGTATTGTAGGAAAATGTGGGTTTTGAGGAGGAAAGCGATCTCTGTGGCCCCAGTATCAGGGATCAAAGCAAAAGCTGTTTTCAATATCCCCTTTCATTAGGTACTTGCTTTAACTTTGTGGACTGAATGTCTATTTTAAAATCCTGTAAAAGATGATTGGTAATACTAGAATAGAATAATTATAATGCATTATCAAAAGATAGAAGAGCAAATGTGTTTTTTCAATAAACTGCTGTTTTGAGGCTTTGTACTAATGTATATAGATTCAAACTAAAATGTATAAAAAGTAAAAGTGATAAATTTGAAAAGAGACAGGCATAGTAGATTGATATTAGGTCTTAATATGCACATTGCCCTGCCAGTATAGATCTGGGGAATAAACACCCCTTGCATATTTCTGGTTCTTTTCTAAGCCAAAGACTGCCTATTATTGGAATGGTGGTTTGATCACAAAGATAGGACTCGCAAGTATATTGAAACTAATTCCCTCACGGTGATTTTCAAAGGATGACTTTTCAGGTGTACATTGACATTCATCTAGTTTCTTTCTTTTGTTGGATTTATTCATTATTCATTGCCTTGAGTGTTTGTTTTTTATGTTTGAAAGATGAATTCCCAATCTAGTGGAAACAGTACCAGCTCAACACCTTCCAGAAAAGTCCAGTCCTCGACACCTAAGGTCCGCAAGAGTGTCAGCAGTCGGATACATGAAGCAGTAAAAGCTATTGCCTTGTGTCATAATGTCACCCCAGTCTATGAATCCCATGCTGGAGTGACTGGAGAAACAGAATATGCAGAAGCGGATCAGGACTTCAGTGATGAAAATCGAACTTACCAAGCTTCTAGTCCTGATGAGGTTAGTATGCTATGCTAAAACCTATTTGTTTGCAAGTAACATTGAGTTTCTAAAAAAAAAGTTCTTTAGCAAAAGAACTGAACTTTGAGTGATTTAGTATTTTGGAGGGTTTTTTTACTTCAAGAAGAAAAGTTAATTATTACAAACACATGGGGAAAAGGAATGAATATGCTGAATTGAGGGAGGAAAGAGCTGTTATTCCCTTAAAGTGTGCTTAAAGTTGGCTTAACTGTTTTAACTGAGAGGTCTTTGGATATGAAAGTACTATACTTATAAAAATCAATAGCTGGGTATGTATATTGGTTTTCAGGACACTGCTCCAGAATATAGTCATGCAACATGCATTCAAAAGGGATATAGATCTAGATTCACACTGACAAAGAACCAGATTCTCCCTTATAAACATGGATAGAGTAGAAGCAGGTGACACTACTCAGTAGGTGCACCAATGGATTAAAAAAAAAAATCTATGCATAGAGGCCATTCAGTTCAAGCAACACTAGACAACATGAAAACCTTGGATTTAGCTCAAGTTTTATAATATTTAGCACAAATTAAAGCTCAAATTCAGGAAAGGACATCAACTCATGCTTAACTAAGAGCATGTGTGTAAGTTCTGTTTAAATCAATTAAGTCTTAAGAGCAAGTCCCGTTGATGTCAGTGATACTCTGCGTAAACTCAAAGTTAAATACGTGCTATGCTGAATAGGGATGCATTCTTGAATCAGAACTTAAATGAATCACCCATGTCATATGATAAAATTCTTCTAGGGAGTATACACAAAGCTCAGGATTCAAGATTCCACAGAAGTAAATTGACCCATAGAACAGCAGTTAGAAATGTATTAGTTGTACACCCTCTGAGGAAGAAAAATACAAAGTAGCATATTTCTGATCCTAATTTGGATCTGCATAATCACACATGTGAGGGGTCAAATGTGATCTGTTTTTAAAGAAGCGTCAGCAGTGTCTAGAGCTTGAGATAGATATTTTATTTTGTGTGCTTTGTTACATGAATATTAAATATTTAACCATTTAAAACATCAACTCAGTCCAAGTCACTCAAGCCACACTTTTTCAATATAGAAATCAAGTACAAATAGTATTTCAAAGGAAACTTTATCTCCATATTATTTGTTGTCATCTGCCTTCAAATAGAGCCAGCTAGCAAGGCTTGTATGTATTTAATATGCTATGATTACTTCCATCAGGTTGAGGAACTATAAAGTGAACTCATATAGAAAACTGGTTCAGTCTGACACAATTGTCCATTGCCTTTCTTAAGATTAAAATCAAGGTACAACATCAGACCTCATGCTTTGGGTATATAATCAATATTCTCAATATCAATAATCCACAATCAGTTGTAGGCATTTCTGTGGTCTTATGTAATGTATGTGACCTCCATAAATGGAGATGAGCAAAAACATTTTCTATGCATGCCAATCATGTTTGGAATTTATTATAAACATATAATTTGTTACCTTATTTGCATATTGGTTGTTGGATCATATGCAGGGCAAAGTACAGGACCTTACAAAATACATCTCTATACTGAGGCAAAGAGAGAGTATAAAACACAATAAAATAGATTTTTAGATAAGTGAATAACTAAATAGAAAGAGCAGATGACTAAGAACTCCTTTGGTCCTGAAACCAAAGATTAACCTAAACAGAGGAACAGAAACCCAAGCAGAAAACGTATGCAAATTATGCTCATATGGAAGTTGCGTGTGGAGCCTGAGAAGCTTACCATAAAGGAGCAAAGCTCCACTTTTGTCTTATAGATGAGGGCAAGTGTAAGAATATTAGGATAGCATGAAAGTGCTTGACTTCTGGCAGTAGATAGGAATTTGTCCTAGCCTAGAAAAAGAGCAGGTTGGTGAGGGGCTGAAAAAAAAAAAAGGGGGAGATTTTAGAGGGAGCGGTGAAAGGAGAAATAAAGGGGAAAGGAAATAAGGAGCTTATTGGATTGATGCTAGGCACGACAGGTAGAAGAAGCCAGGTCCTCCCATGTTTACTGATATAGTGCAGAGGAGCAACAGAGAATGTGGACCTGGAAAAGGTGGCTCAGAAACAGGACTGGAAACTGACTGAGGAGCAGAAAGAGATTATGCCACTGAAAGAGAACTGGATCAAAAATAACTGGCTGGTTGAGTGTGAGCTTGGAACAAGAGTTGCCTCACGTGGGAATGGAACATTACAGTTTGAATGGGACAGGAAGAAGGAAAATAAATGAAGGCAATGTGTTGTAGGCTGGTTTCAAGGGACAGGAGACACAGGTGTCCATCCTACGGATGCTATGTATTCGATCACCCAAACGTGAGAATTCAAACTACAGTACAAAGTAAAGAAGCAAAATCACTCACCAGTCATCTTTAGAAGATATAGACCTAAGGCCATGTTTAAACTGACAGTGGCAAATTGGCCATCATCAGATCAATCTTTCCAGATCAACTTTGTAGTCAGTTAAGACCCACTAAGTCAATCTGGAAATTAACTTAATAAAACTACCCCCGCAAGTGGTTTAGCACTGCATCGATGGGAATACATCTCCCGTTGGCACAGCACAATGAAGACACCGGGCTGAAGGCATATTAGGAAGTCGATGGGAGATACCCAAGCTACTCTGCATAGCTTGGATAACTCCCATTGACTTCCACCGAATTTCACCACCAGTTTTGACCTGGCTTAAGTCAGGGCTCAACAAACCCCGGGCACCAGATCGCCATAACGACCAGGGTTTGTAGCCTGGTTCCATGCTCTGCTGTGGAAATGCTGTGGAAGAACACCCTCTGGCGATCAAAAATAAAACTGCTGGCACCTAGCTGGGAGCCAGTTTTGTTGAGCCTGGCTTAAGTGCACTTTTTATCTTTTAAAATTAATTTGCCTCTCTTTGAAACTAGTGAAATTAGTATAGCTGACAAGTATCTTTAATAGGATATTAATACTAGGTAAAATATAAATATGAAGCCACAAAAACATGTAAATAGTATGAACGTTGCAACATGACCAAAAAAAGCTGAAAGTGAAAGACTAGGTCTTTATCATAATTTTTTTAAAGAGTTCTGTTGATGCAATGTTTGCAAATCACTGGAGCCTAAGGAAAATAATGTAAATGGTTCATTATTTAGCTTATTGAACTTTCCTGCAGTTAGGTTGACGGATGATGCCAATGTTTCCCAATCACCAAAGTACCATTTTAAAAGCATTTTTTTTATTGAATAAAGTGCTCTGAATATTGCACCCTGGAGCTTTGTTTAGGGAAATAGTTCAATTGATGTTTTCTGTTTTACTTCAGCATTGACCTATCACAACATATTTTGTTAATAAGCAACATTATCATTTAATAGTTTTAACCAGCTTTAATTCATTGTACTTCCTCAGTATTACAACTCTGCTTTTAGATTTTGTTTATGGATCTGGAGTGATTGAAGTCTGTTGAAGAGATGAGTTTATTTGTGGCCTTCTGTGTAGATAATCTAGTGTTGTATGTCATTTTCATAATAGACATTACATGGCAAATTATAGATAGTTTAACTATAAATTGTTCTTCCATGTAAGAAAATGCACACAAAAATTAATATTCTAATGAAAACACATTACAGAGTTAATGAGTTGACATGATGAATTCACTTGAAATTCTTCACAATCCTATTTATATATAATATCATGACAAAAAATACATGTTTAGAAGTAGATACATTCACTATAAAATATGCAGTCGTGGTGTTAGAGTAGCCTGAGATAAGTAACTGATTTTGTATTCTTAATGTGAACCCTACTTATACCAGGCTCATTGTTTCTTATGATAAGTGATCAATATTTCATTTTCTCTGAAAGAGTGGGAAGTTTCATTTGTCTGTCACTTCTGTCCTCTATACCCACAGCATAGCAAACAACACGTACACACTGAGAAACCCATTGACAAAATCAAAAACAACTCTTTCTCAGCTGTCATAAGTGTAGGTCCTCTTCACTTGTGGAAAGCTGGTGCTAATCTAATGTAGTGAACAGTCTTAAAAGGATATAAACTAAGTAGGTAGAGCAATAAAGTTGAAAGGTCATAGACCTAAGTAATTCAGAGGCATTCTATGAACAGGAGCCTTTCAAGACCTTTGGTCAAGGATTGATTAGTCGTGATTTTTCATGACTGCTTATTCTCATATGTTGGTTACATTTTTTCCTGCATTGTTATACTCGCAAATATCTAATTCCAACACTTGGAATATTTAAATGTTGCATTAAGATAAGGTCAGTCACTTCATTGAAATGTTAATGTTCAAGAGATAACAGAGTTGCTAAAATTAATTACAAGGATACAAAGCTGATCATTTGAAAAGGGAAATGATATGCCGGTAGTGAAGCAGCTTTTGTGTTTACAGAAGTAAAGCTGTAATGTATGAGACATGTTGTATTGTTTGATTCATTTTTGTGTGTGGGCTTATTGAAGCAAGACTAATGTGTTGTTTTGTCAATGTATTTGTGAAGAGCAAATTATTCACTAGCATAAAACCATCACTTCCATGACCTTTGAGACCCACAAAGAATAACTACTCCATGCCCTGTCTTGAATATTGACTGGTGTTTTCCCAGATGATCAAATTGTAGTTTTAAGTTAATAATTTTATTATTTTTAACCATTAATGTTCCTAATTAAAAATTGTAAAATGCAAATGTCAATCACTAAACCATCATTTATAAATATGAACAAAAGAGTACAATCACTGAGTATTCTTTAGAATTGGAATAATCTCTGAATTGTGCTGAACAGATGGGGAGAATTCCCCAGAATCTTTACAGACAATAACTCTTAATACTATTAGAAACATTCAGTATGAGAATAGTAGTGAAATAATTCTTTCCCACCACCATCTATTCTCCAAGAATAGTTTTAATTTTAAAATGGTATGTATGTACATACCCTGTGTATCCTTTGTGTAGCAGGTTGATTTTGTATAAATTGAAACTAAGTCTGCTGGCTGCAGTGAAGTTATTTGCAATTTATACTGATTAAAGTGAAAGTGGAGTTTGGTTCATGGTCTGTAAATACACTAAGAAAATATCTGAAAGATTCAGAATAGTTACATGCTTCTGTCTAAAGAGAGATTTGAATGTGGTTTCATCATCATTTTCTCTTTTTCCATATGAGGCAACAATTTAAATCTAAAATATATTGTACACTTTATACAGTACTGGGTATGTTTGATTCAAATCACCATCCAAAAGTTTACATGCATAGTTTAACTTTATCTGAACTTGCCCAAACTATTTAATTAGTTAAAACCATATTGATATAATCCATTGCAAAACCAAAACCCATGGGTTGTGTCCTTGTATCTAATCATGTGCTTCACAGTGTGGAACCAAAACAGAGAAGGGGTGACAAGGTTGGCTACATGCTGTCTTCATGTCCTCCATCTTAGGGTCGCTTGGGCTGATTCAGTGCTTAAGGCAAGTAAAAACAATCTTAGGACATCTCTTTGGGTAGGTCTATAATTAAATCAGAGAGTATGATTCCCAGCTTAAGGTGACATACTTGTGCTAGCTGTAATTGAACTCGTGCACTAAAAATAGTGTGAGGCTGCTGTTGCGTGAGCTGTAGGAGGGTCTAGCTGCCCCAGATACATCCTAGGGTCTCGGATGTATGCGTTTTTGGGGCAGCTAGTCCCTCACATCACCATGGCGCCACTTTTTTGCATACTAGCTAGAATAGAGCTTGCGCAAGTATGTCTCCTCAAACTGGAAATCATGTCCCCAGCTCAAAATGTAGACAATACGCTACCTTGCACCAAGCTGTAACAGCCCTTCCAAGTGATTCTAGCAGCTGGAGAACTCCAAAACTCAGCAGAGCTTCAAAGATCCCTCTCTTCTGCCTATGTCCCCCTATGGCAAGGGCAGGGAGGGGTGTGGTTTAGACCTGGATATGTCAGGGGGATCTCAATGAACTCAGAAATGAGAATAGCTGAAAAAACTTCAGCATAACAATTTTCTGTAGGAAAATGCTGCTTCCTCAACATCAAAACATTTCACAGGAATGTATCAATTTCAACAAAATTTCCAACAGAAAAATTTTGAAATTATTTGACTCAAAATGGAGTATTTCATTTAGACTTTTGTGTCCTGACTTTTAAACTTTTAATTTAATACTTTATAATAGGTATATTTTATAGTATAAGGATTTGACATCATCATTTGATGTTTAAAAATGGAAATATTTAACAATCAGTGGTATACCAAGGGAGGGAGTAGGAAGAGGCCAAGCCCACAGGCACCAGGTTTCAGGGAGTGCTGAGCTGACCACCTTACCCCACCCCCGCAGGCTGGATTTCATGGGTGCCCCACCCTACCCCCCACCATGGCCCTTGGGGCAGACCAGCCGGCCCAGGTGTGGGGCTGGAGCAACATGAATTGCGGCCTCTGGCCTCAGGGCCCCAGCCCTCCCAGGCCCTGCTGGTGCTGCACCAGTGTGAGTGGGACCAGCTCTCAGTGGTGGCCCAGGTCTGCAGCTCCTAAAGCCCCTGCACTGATCCAGCCCTTAGAAGGGGCAGGGCTAGCCCTTCCTAGGGGGCTGGGGACTCAAGGGACATTGAGGGGTGCCACTCAGCACCCCTATGCATCCTGAGGAGCCAATGTGGCCCCCTTCCCCTTCCCTCCTCTTTCCAGGCAGGGATGCAGGAGGTGAGGCTGCCTTCTGCCAGCCAAGGCTAGCCCCCCTCCCTGGTGCAGCTGGCGGGAGTGGGCCTGGGAACCCCTCATGCCCTGTGCGGGGGCAGAGGGAGGAGGGGTAAAGGGTGCCCTGGGGGGCACAAATGTGGGCTTGGTTGCTGGACACCCTCAGTGCACTGCTGTTAAAAATGTCCATTCTGCAGGAAATTGCAAAATACTGACTTTCTGTCCAATTCAGGACCAAAGGAAATTTTAAAATGTCAAATTTTCCTCCATAATGGAAACTTGGTTTTCTGATCAGCTGTACTAAAATATTGCATTTCCAGGTACTCTGCATCACTGGAATGATGCAAAGGAATCCTAGGGGCTGGCAGTACTACTTCCTTTTAAAAACAACAATAACAGTACAGCCTAAATAAACCTAAGTTGGATATCACAACATTAATAACTAGTCACTTAAAAATGTGGAGAGGAATAGTTAAGCACGTAAATCCTTTGCAACCCACAAATGCATTATTTTTATCAGATTATAAAGGAAAGCCTCCATACCCCCAGTCTCTGCAAGTGGGGGATGTTTGGATACTCAGCCAAAGGGTAGACAACCACTGACCTTATGAGAGGGGAAGGGAAGGACAGGCTCAGTTGCTCTGAAACCTCCATCCTTCCCTCCTTTCCAGAATTCTTATGAAAATTGTGCCTGTGGGAGGATGAGGCACGGAGAGATGAGGCTTCTTTGACTCTCCCTTCTACCCAATGGCTAGACTCTGCTCTTAAAAACCCCTTCCTAGGTCTGTGTTTCATATTCCTTCTCTTGATCAGTTCCTGTTTCCTCAAAAACATCAACCTTAACTCTGACTTATTTTATTTTTTTCAGAAGACTATATTTTGAGATTGTTAACGAAAGAATAGTATTTATTTTAGGTTAGAATTAAGATAGCTGTGTGCTAATATATGCATTTTTATTACTTGATAAGAATATGTTTGGTTGCATGTGCAGTATGAGATTTATGTCCTTCACAATTCATTTTCTTGTCTTTAGTAAGTCAAGGTTTCTGTGACAGATAACTAATTTTTTTTTCACTTAGAAGCATTATCTATTTTTATGACGTTTTCTAGAAACTTTTGTTTTACATCTTTCACTTTGTGCTTTTGTTAGGTAAATACAGATTTTAAATGAAAGGGTTGTGCAAGCTCCTAATAGCCTTTGTGGAGCCCTGCCTCATTTTGGACATAACTCACAAGATTCGAACTTTCACTGTCAGCACATGGCCATGCACAGCCTTAACTCCACATACTGGTGAAAAATATTAAATGTCCTGCTAAATTAAATGCCAGGCTGGAATGCAGGTTCCTTGGTAATGCTGTTAATACCTAACATATTAGCCCATTGTGCTTGCTGGCGAAATGTCCTTTGTTCTTACGAAAAATCTCAAGCACTTAAAACACTTTACAAAAGGAGCTAAGCATAATTAGTCTGGTTTTGCTGCTCTAGCTAAGAAGAAAAATTTTGAAGTCAGTATCCAAGTATATCAGAGATGGGTGTGTCTCTTCGGAGATTACGGTGGAGACAAACTTTCTTTATAACTTTTGGCATGTCTGCTCTTTAGTTATCCAGTTCCAAAATGCCAAAAAAAATATCTGTTGTTTCCTCAAGAGCTGTTGGCAAAAGTCACTTTTGTTGCTCATCTTTGAGGCTGGTCAGTCACTTGATGTTGCTTTTCATGGAGGGGGCCAGTATCAGCAGCCGCAGAAACTATTTTTGGCGGACTGTTAACCACTGGTACCAAATTAACACATCTAAATTCACGTGACTAGTATGACTACGTACATTAGTTGGTCCTCTTATTAATTTTAGAATGAATACATAAAAAAGAAAAAATTAATATCTGTTGCTTCCCACAAAGAGGTAGGGAAAGAAATTCTGCTACCTTCAGAGGCAACAGGCATCACTAGCAGCTCCTTTTCTTTGGGTTTTATTTCTACAGCTTCATTGGCTTTGTGCTCTAAGATTTCCCCTGTTAGTTATACCCCAAAGTGCATCATGCTTCAGAAACAACAGAGCTTTATTGTGAGAGTTTCAGAAGAATGATGCAGAGAAAAGGGAATAGAAATGCAGTACGTAAGCACCAGAAGGTTCAACTTCCTCAAAGAAAGAGAATACTTTGGCCTCTCCACTGCTATTTACCGTATACCTCGTATTTGTTCAAATACCCGATTTGTGAACTAATACCAGTGCTGCTATCCTACAGTTCTACTATTAAGATTTCTTTACATCTTCCCCCCATTTTGCAGCTAGTCTCTTTTAATGTGTTCTTATTCCTGTGATTAAAAAATATGGGAACCCTGTATAACTCCAAATTCTCCTAGTTCTTAACCAAAATACAGTATGTATATTTTATATGCTAACACCAGAATTTTTAAAAATAGGAGTCTAAAGTTAGGCTACTAATTTAGTGACCCAATTTTTAAAAGTGCTGAAAACCAAGCAGCTCCTTGACATCAAAAGAAAATGCAGGTGTTCAGCATGTTTGAAAATCAGACCATTTATTTTAGATCCAGAAAGGTTAATTTAGGAGCCTAAGATTAGAATCCTATTTTTAAAAATCTGGCCTAAGCAAATAGGGTCTGGTTTATATTTAAAACATAGTGTGTGTGCATCCTATTAAGGTTGAACTACTAACCTTTATGTACACTTTTAACTTGAGATAATATATAATTATTTTTAGCACTTTTTTTCTAAAGAAATGAATTATCTGATCCAAAACATTTGACATGCAAAATCTCAAATTCACATTAAATAGACGAGCAGTTCCGCCTTATAATAATGTAAGTATAAAATCAAGCATATTAAAGAAATTAAGCTCTTCAAACAATAAAGTTAAACACAACTAAAACAGACTAACTCTAATTAAAATAATTTGCAGCCTGAGGTTTTGGTTGTTTTTGTTTTGTTTTTATTAGAGATTAGATTGCCCACAGTATCCTATTTGGTAAAATTTATTTCCTTGTATAAGCATTCTTCTCTGCTTTGAACGCCTTTTTGCAGCTAATCCAAGCCTTTGCTGGGTTTTTTGTACAGCAATTCTTAAATCTTCAGAAAGAGTTAGACACTTTTTGTCCAAGAACTCCTAAGTTGCTAGGGACTGAAACCCAAGTACAAAGTTGGAGCGAACAGCGAGATGAGAAGAGTGACATTAAGCCATCCTTTGAGGGAAATTGGCCCTATAGTACTAAGTTCAGGCAGGAGGAGATCTTGCAGTAGGACAGTCTTTTTCCACATGCACAGAAGAACATTTGCGGAATCAATTTTGGAATGTCAGAGAACTCCAGGTATTTGAAGCTAAGCCTTAACAATATCATTCTCAATGCTGTCAGGGTCCAGTTGGTCAAAAAGTTCTAACTAACTGACTGGTACTAATGAAATCTTAACACGATGCTCTTAAATTGCAGCCTTTCAACCACAAAGTTGATTTTTTGTGCTTTGATACCCAGCTAGGTTACAATACCACAAGAGATCAATTCCGAACAAACTTAGAGTTGTAACCCAGGTATAATAATGTGAAAGGATTGTGCTAGAAACTGCTATCTCAAATGGTCTGTGAAACTAAGCATGAATTAAATAATAAACAGATGTGAGTCACCAAATATAGAATGCATAAATCCTAGCTGCAAAGGGACACAAATGAGATGATAGGGTATTAGCAGAAAGATGCAATTTACAGGTCAGAATGTAATAGTAACCTTTCACTATGAAAATTGAAAATTAAACTTGGGAGTATTGGATCTTTTGCAGCTTATATGGTAGTTTTCTTGGAGAAGAAAATCTTTAATAGACTTTCACTGTGATTTTGGAGCTAAGAATGGTGTTTTTAAAATATTCTTGTTTCTTATTGTAACCATTGCTTCTCCATATTTTCATGTATTGGTGCCTACAGTGAATTTATAGGCACTGACAACATCCTGTATTAGGGCAAGTCTACACTACAAAATTAAATTGACCTAAGTTCCATGACATACAGCCACTGCAGAAATTAGATTATATTTCTACATCCACATTAGGCTCCTTGAGTCGGCAGCATGTGTTCTCCTGGAGCACTTGCACCGATTGAATTGTCAGTGTGGGGCATTGCAGGATCACTTCTAAAGGCGCCAGTGCCAGGCAATGCATTGTTCACCTAACTAATTGACTTAAGTGCTACACCTCTTGCAGAGGTGGAGTAAAGTCAGTGGAGGGGGCAAGCTTCATTCGGTGGGAGCTACATTTTAGTGTAGACGCTTAAAGATTTAGGTTGAAGTAAGCTGCCTTATGTCAGCCTAACTCTGTAGTATAGGCCAAGGCTTAGATTACTCAAGCCACCTCCTAATTTCACTTCCCACAAGGGGCTGCATAGAGTGATCTACCACACTGGGGACACTGAAGTCAATGGAGCTCTGACAATTGATGCCAGCTGAGGATTTCTGCAGTACCGAGTTTACAATGGTGCTGCTGAGCTAGGCCCACACCAGTCGGTGTTAGGACTGTAGCCCTGCCCCCAGCTTTGCCTCTCTCCCTGAGGCCCCACCCTCCATTCACTTCTCTCTGCCCCCGAACTCCATCACTTGCTCCTAAAGCAGGAAAAAAGTAAGAGGGCATATGTCTCTCACTTTCAAAAGTGATGGGTCTAGGACCACACTTGTTCTGGCAACCCTGTTGCCAGCCCCTGCTCACCCAGCCCTAGGCTCCCCCTCAGCTCTGCAGGTACCTTTCACTCCAGTTTTCAAAAGCAGACTTGGCAATGTCCAGTTATGAGAATAACTACAGTCAGCCTCCAGCCAGGAGGACAGGAAGAGCAGTTCTTGCTGCCTGGAGAAGCTGCAGCTCAGTGGAGAGAGGAACAGAGAACTGGCTCCCAAGAATCTGGCTCTGGCAGAGAGAGAGAGATATACCGGCTCCATGCAGCCATAGGGAGGGATCCTATCCTTCCTCCATCCCCTGCCTTGCTCTAGTTTGGAGGTAACCCCTCCCTGGCCATACTGTGCTTGCTCCCGACGCCTGCCTTGCTGCAGGGGACCAACCAGGGCCAGCCCCTGCTCACCCAGCCATAGGCTCCCCCTCAGCTCTGCAGGTACCCTTCACTCCTGACCCACAGCCCCCTGCTAACTCAGTCCTTAGTGTCCTCCCTGGCCCCTCTTCCAAAATTAAGAAATACTGATAGATAAAGGCAGAAAAAACCCCCACACCTTTCAGTGCAGTGAGAAGAGCATCAGACATGATGATGTTGTTACTAGAAGGTGTGCATTTTATCCTCTGGGTAGATAATGAAATTTCAAGCATTTTAATTCTAACCCTGCTCTGGTATATGTACAGTATACAGCTTTGTGTTATAATTTTACTGTTAAGTAAAGTTTTTACCCCATCCAAAAATACATGGTAACAAACTAAGCATAACAGTAAAAAAAAAAATTGGATGCCAAAGAAATTAAACAGTACTCATATTTATCAGATTTAGACATTTAATAATAAATGTAATTAAGGTCTAATTTTGAAAGTGTCGTGCACTGAGGGCCAAAAATTTCATGGAGTTACGATGGACCAAACTAGGCTCATTTATGGGGAAAAGTCTCATGCATGTTCATCCCTGCATTTCTTGGAACTGGGTGTTGATCCATGTGATTGTTTTCTAGTTTTTCAGAAAGGGAATATATGGACGTATAAAGGCAAAGCATACACGATGTTGAGGGGATTGCGTAAGAGGAAGAGGGACAAGAGAGAGCAGCAAACTGTGGGGCGTTGGGAGGAGAGACGGGGCAGGGGTTCCAGCACCCCTGCTGTACCATAAAGGGTTAATCTGGTCCCAGATTTCAGAACTGTTTTATGCCATCTTAGGTTTAATTTTGGGGAATGAAATTTACCCCCGTACAGAGGACCTCTACAAAACCCATTTACATAGGCCCAAATATTCACTTTTATCCTTAAAATTTTAGGGCTAGAGTTTTAAAGGTACGTCAACACCTAATCCAGCCCTTGGCAGTGATTGATAAATAGGGAGGAGGAAAGTAGGAAGAGTAGAATTTTGGAGTGTAAATCTATTGGCAGAAATTGCCCATTAGAATATGGGATATTTCTGTATATCAAGGAGTGAAAAAGCAGGTTTCCTAAATTAAGAACTTTTTGCTAAACAACTCCAGTGATCATTTTAACACTATTGAAAAATAGCCTACAGCTTTATATAAAGAACATTGCACACAAAACAGAAGGTGAGTAGTCTCCTATGAAGTTTAGCAATTTTTTAAAAATGCTGCTTCATTAGAGGAAAAATATGAAATTCTCAATAAATCTTTTGCATTTCACTAGGGTGTACATTTAAGATGCAATGGAATTAATTTTAGCCAGCCGTTGTGAAATTTGTATAATGCAGCAGTCCCCACTATCATCACCCTGTGTGAACAGATGCTTTTCTAAACACTTTTGATTTACATAGATTTGTAAAAGTTTGTTTTGTATGTGGTTTACTATAGCAGAAACCCAGATATAGTACGCTTTATAAAAAAAAAGTAATCAACTTTATAGGTTTAAGTGAATAAAGTATGCTGAAAATCTTTAAGTAATATCAGATATTTTTTTTATCTCTTTACAAATTGTAATATGCATCTAGGAAGCCACACAGGCGCAAAAAAAAAAAACCCCGGAATTATTCACATTCCTATATTCATTGGTTTTGTAATAAATGTTTTAAGTGAACATTGTAGAAAAGTTGTATTTATTGTATTATGTTTTGCGCACACATCCCTGGTAAGTGCTGTTAACTCTATAAGAACACGTTCACACTAATTTAGAAAACCCAACCCATTTTAATATTGTTAATGGAAAATATTTCTGCTTAGTCCACTCTGATAGTAAAATTCTCCTTAGTGAATACATTTCTGGTATGAGAAATAAACCCAAACAAACCTGTTTATATACTGTATTTTTAATGTTTATAAAATTTTTAAGTTGTGTATGTTGTCATCTTATATTTCCATGCTCAACTTCTGTACCATTATACATGAGGTTTGTTTTTCTTGGTGTCTTAGGGAGTCTTGACCTTTAACCTAAAGCCAGTTTGGCTTTAATGTAGTTTACACAAGGGCACAATTAAACGTTAACGCTTCAATGTGATTGTCTCTAGGTAGCTCTGGTGCGATGGACAGAGAGTGTTGGTCTCACTCTAGTTAACAGGGATCTGATCTCAATGCAGCTGAAGACTCCAGGTGGACAGATTCTGACATATTATATTCTGCAAATTTTTCCTTTCACATCTGAGAGCAAACGCATGGGAATCATAGTCCGGGTACATTTAGAATATTCTTTAAACTGTTTGGTTTTTGATAAGTGCTTTTTACTAAATGTTTGGGGGGTTTTTTACAATATGCCAGTTTAGTCAATGTAAATGTGGACATTTTAAACTGTGCATAGTTTATATGTTTTTCAAATATAAAATTTGAAGACTGTGTAAATAATGCTAGTTTAAGAACAAAACATTCAACAAAGATGCCTTGGAAAATTAAAACAAATCTCTGCTGCACTGTGCTCCATTTAGGCAGAGCTCTACAAATACATGGGGTCACATGGACTTCAATACTTTATGCATAGAGCAGCTTCCACAATCAGGGCCTAAAACTCAAATTTTGATTTCTCCATTGTGCCTATTATAGTTATGTTAAAGTTCTGAGATTTAGGAATAATATACAAATAACAAGTGTACTTTAATAAACGGGGCAAGTTAGTGACTGATTGTGGCTAAGAACAAGTGTCTGAATCCATGAAGGTACTCGGGTGTCTAAAGATATGTCTGCACTGCAATTAAAAACCCATGGCTGGCCCAGGACAGCTGACTCTGGCTTATATGGGTCAGGCTGTGGGGCTGTTTAACTGCAGTGTAGACTTCCAGGATTGGGTTGCAACCTGGGCTCTGGGACCCTCCAACCTTGCAGGATCCCAGAATCAGTGCTCTGTTCCAAGCCTGGAAGCCTACAGTGCAGTTAAAGTAGGGTGACCAAATGTCCGAATTTTATAGGGACAGTTCCCTTTGGAAAATATTCAGAGCTTTTTCTTATATAGGCACTTATTGCCTCCCAGCTCCTGTCCCAATTTTTCACACTTGCTATGTGTCACCCTAAGTTAAACAGCCCTTTAATCCGAGCCCCACAAGCCTGAGTCAGTTGGCATGGGCCAGCTGTGGGTGTCTAATTGCAGTGTACAAATACCCTAAGTCTGAGGGCTAGAAACATATGTCCCAGTTTTAGGCTCCACTGCAGTCCTCAAAACTAACTCTGGAGGTGCCTAAATTTTCAGGGTAAAAGTTCTCAATGTGCCTACTGTTTTTGCATCGGGGAATGCATATTTCTATCTCACTCTTGGTATTTATCTCTTGCCTAAACCCCAGAGTGGCCCACAAACCAAGGGAAGATAGGCATTCACTTATCTCTCATGTATGGGGTCCAGTGAGCTAGGCATGCTCAGAGGTCTGATGAAGTGGGGTTTTCTCCCACGAAAGCTCATGCGATAAATACATTTGTTAATCTTTAAAAGTGCCACCAGACTCCTTGTGTCTTTTGCTGAACTAGCCTGGCATGGCTACTTCCTTGGGACTACCTGAATAGGTCTTATTCAAAATCTGGTGGGGTGGCGCCCACCTTTCAATTTTTAGCTCAGCAGTTAGAGCAATTGCTTGGGGTTTGGGAGAGTCAGTTTCAGTTCTCCATCTTCTTGCAGGGGAGAAATGTTGTGAAAAGGGGTCTCCTACTTTTCAGGAGAATGTTCTACCAACTGCGCTGTGGGATGTTCTGAGGTGGGACTCCCTCAATCTCTCCTAGTGAAAGTTGTTCCATTTTCAGGCACTGTGGATTGCAGTGTTGTTCCTGTAATTTGCTAAGTGCCTAAAGGTAGGCATTGCAGCACTCAGCATTGCAACACTTAGGTCCCTTTGTGGATCCAGGTCAAAGGGCTAGAAATAGAAGTTCATAATGGAAATGTTGAAATTACAGCAACAAAATACTCCCTAATAATACAAGTAAGAATAAATTGAGTTAGAATGGTTTTTGTAAGACATACTTGGAAATGTACTTTGGTAGCAAAAGGAGTGGCCTCAAAAGCTGGCAATTCCATTGTCTATTTTAGATTTATAGAATCTGGCTGAAAGTGTATTTTACAAAAACAAGCCCAGTGTAGCAATGATTTGTGGGCAAAAAGTTTAATTGGCAATATATTTCCAGCCACTTTTGGGGAAGTGCACATGCAGAAAAATATCTTTAGAATTATTTTTAAAAGTCATTTTGTAAATTGTAAATTAACAATTTGAGAATTGGTATTACTGTATTGATAGAAAACATACCATGTATGGCAGAAGCACTGTATCAAATTATTTTTCACTAAAATACAATATAGTTTCTTAAAGAAGTGTACAGTATCTCCAGCCATCCTCTCTTGTCTAAATTGGATAATAAGCTCTTCTGGATGGGAATGTTGTTCTCTTTCCATTTTCAAAGCACCTATCACACGTTTTACACTATACAAATAATAATGTAAGGTAGGGCTTCTGGGTTTTCGGGGAGGGAGGGGGAGTTATACTTCATTTATTTTTAGCAATTTTTTAGTTTTATGTCCAAAACTCAGGATTTTTTCATAGTATATACTGTGATGTGTAATGTATGTTACTTACTATTCTTACAGTAATATCCTGTAATGAGTAATCTCTTTGTAATGTTCCCTAGTGCACTTTAACAAAGTATTGTTTCAAAACAACATTATGTTTAAGCACATTAGAGGGAACTTTTAGTGCATACTACCAGGATCTACACAGCCCAGTTAATCAGCAACATATTAGTGTGATTTATAAATCATATCCTCTGCCACTTGCAGACATGTCTTTATATACTACAAAGTATTTCCAGTGTTTACTGGATAAACACCAATTTTCTTTATTTTCTTTTTTTCCATTCGGGAGTGTCTTTTCAATGTTATAAATTGAAACCTGAACTCAACAGCCCTACTTATTATCTTAATATTTTAAGACTTATGTAACTGAGGGAAAGATGTAGCCTTAATACAGAAATATATTTGTGCTGTATACCACAAAAGAGAGACAATCTTCCAGTAGTTAGGGTCTAGAAGTTAAGAAATCTGGGCTTTATTTTGACTCTGCCACTGATGCACTTTGTGATCTTGCACAAATCATTTAAGCCCACAATTCATAAGTGACCTGTAATTTTGGGTGCCTCTGTTTTTAGAGCAATCACATTTTAGCTTCTCAAGGACTGATTCCCCAAAATACTGCGCACCTGCATCTCTCATTGACTTCATTTGGAAATGCAGGTGTTCAGCACCTCTGTAAATCAGACCTTGGGTGTGTAAAGTCGGGCTCCCAAAAACTGAGACCCTCTTCATTTTCTCTGTGTGTAAAATATGACACAGTCAGTTTGCTGTATCAGCTTGTGAGTTATAATTGTTCACATGCACTTACAGGTTAAGATATGCAAATTTGTATAGAGAAAATTAATTAAGTAAAAAACTTGCCTACCTTTTTGTAAAGTGCTTTGAGAACTGCACATGAAAGGTGCAATCTGTGCGCTAAAGGAGGATGGTCACGTTAGCTACTTCAAATTTATTTAACTATGTTAAAAGTACAGCAGGTTGTTTTGTAGAAAGAATCATTTTGATTAACAATACAGACAAAATATTTCTTCTGCTGTTTTTCCTAAAATTGCAGGATGAATCTACTGGAGAAATCACATTTTATATGAAAGGTGCGGATGTCGCGATGTCTACCATTGTGCAATACAATGACTGGTTAGAAGAAGAGGTAAGAAATATCCTGAGAATTGAGTAGAAAATCAAGTAGAAAAGACTGAGTGCTTTATTTTATCAGGGAAAAATATTTTATAACTGAGATTTGCAAAGAACAAAAGGAGATATCGTGTCTTTTTAACATAGATGTCCCAGGAATAGGTTTGGAAATGGGAATTCTGAATCAAACCAGTAATGGATTGTGATATGCAATTAAGTCCATCATGACTAGGTTTTAAGGAACTAGAATTGTTTCCAAAGTTTGTGTATCCCAGAAAGGAACACACAAGTCACAGTTTGACTGAACAATATCATATCCTAAGACTGCGAATATATTATGTTTAATGTTCCTTCCAAAACAAATGTACACATAAAACCCAAACACTTTTGAGAAGTATTCTGTATATTGCACCTCTTAATCTCTTCATTGTTCAATTGTACAATTGGCTGAGAATCCTGAAAAAGTCATGGTTGTAGCCAAAATGAAATAAATTTACTTAACTATATGTATATAAATGTAATTTTCATAGTAATATTAAATCTGTGTGTGTGTGCGCGCGCACAAGTGTGCACAAAATAAATTTCAAAACTGCTTAAATATTTGCCACTGTGGTGCCGTACTAGGCACCAATTATCATCTTAATCTGACCCTGCATACAGATGATATGGTAATACAATGATCACATCATGTATGTTCATAATGGTATTGGCAATATGAATCAATATCTGCTTCAGGGCAGTTTGATTTAATCAGGGACTTGAATAAATTAAACTCCCTCAAGACCTAGCAAAATGTCATAAAAATTACTTTTGGCGATAATGATACACAATTAATTGTAAAATACTTGTTTAATTTATTTAACATTATGAGGTCAAATCAATAAGTGTTTTGCAGCAGACAGGCAGCATCAGGCGTGTTTTTCATTAAGACAGTTGTTTACAGTCTTTTTTTTAAAACTGCTTTTAGGATGTAGGGTTTGATCAGCACGAAATGCATTTTCTATAAATTAGGCATAATTCCTTGACAGATAGCAGGAGGAATCCAAGTGACCTAACTAAAAATCAAGAGTGATGGGTTTTTTTCTGATTCAATCTCTAGCTATTTCAAATGAGTAAATACTGGGAACAAATTCATGACTATTAGGAATGTACTGCTAGAGCAAGATTATTCTTTACAATATATTCTTTAGTACTTTGTTCTATCTAGTTTTAAACGACTCTGCAGAACTCTCGAAGTAACATATTCAGATCTTCATATGGGCACAGTAGCAGCATGTGGTCCTGCTGCCAATTAGTTCAAATGAATCCGTCTAGTGCTTTCTATCTGCAATTTGGTGACTGATCTAAACCCTCATTAGTGGAATTAAGAGAAGAGAGAAGAAAGTTGGTGACTGACCTGAGAAAAAGAACATGAAAATTTTCAGTTCATAGTTGCATCGTGGGGGTAAAGCTATTCATCAGTGAAAATTCCATCTGAACCATAATTATACCTTCCCCTTTCTTTTCTGCCTGTGTAATATGACCTTCTACCAATAGATGGAGTAAGAAAATTCATTTCAGTTTCTATCATGTATGGTAGTTGATGTGCACAAGAGAAATCCAGGTGTTTTGTGTAGAGTAAGTGAGACACCTCTGTGGTGTTGATCAAAGTTTTGAGATAACATTTTTTTAACCTGAATTTCTATGTTATCATTTGAAAAAATCTGTGCTGTGGTCTCTGTCTAGTTGAGAGGCAATTTTCTTTTTTTCTTCTTTACCTTGCTCCAGCCATAGTCATCTGCAAGGGGATAGTGTGACCAGAACAGGCAGAGGGAATGTCCTGTGAGCTTATAGTCTGTATTTGTGGACCTCCCGCTTGAATCTTAACAGCTAGATGAGTTAGAGCTTTATCTAAAAAGATTTTCATACAGGCTCTCTTATCCCTGGAATTCCATATCGATTGTGTGTGCAGTGATTGTTTTCTCTGCCTGAGAAATGGCAGACCTACATCACAAAAAAAAAGGCTACTGGAGTGGGCCACATGACTTTGGATAACCAGATTTTGGATACTGTCCCCTATAGTTATTCAACTGAGAATGCAGCAATATTGTGACAAAACTCATTGCTTCCCTTCCTTTGCTCTGTAGTCTCTCTCCAAAATAGAATGCTAAAAGTTAAAAATGGGGGGAAAAAAATCTGTTAAATCATGTGGCTGTCTCCTTGGGGCCTTTGCAGGATTGTCCTAGGGGAATGGTCTTCAAGGTAGAAGTACATATTTTATTGCTTTGTCCTGTCTAGTAATAGAACTGCCAAATGACACCGCTTTTATTGTCCAGGGCTAGCCTGTGTAGGTGTGGACAGGCATCTGAATTGTCTTCCAGAGTTTCTAATTTACGTTATAAAGAAAACCTTGTAAAAGTAACTCAAGTGTTATGGACAAAAAAATGTTAGTCTGAGTTTGCAGATGACCTGAAACAAAAACTGAGTTATAAATTGCCCCATGCATTTTAATAGGTGCTAACTCAAATGCAAGCTATGATATTTCAAAATGCCAACATGGTTATCTATTTCTTTGAATATCAAAGCATGTAACAAAACAGGAAATATATTAAGATCTCTGCAATCTACTCTGATTGATTCCTCATTTTAGATAGGCCTTTAACAACACATGATAGAATTGAAGGAGCCATGACTGGTTTTAATTTCCTTAAGGGGGACTTAACTATCAAAAGATAGGGGAAAACCAGCTTAAAATGCTGTACTGTCAGGAAGATTTTCTTTATATTCAGGCTGCATTTTTTAAAAAAAAAAATAAAAGAAATTCTATTGCTTCTAATTATATTTGTGCATACCATGAAATAATCTCTCCCAACTTGGTATTGGCATGCTTCATAACTGCTATTGTCCTGCACCACCCACCCTTTAATATTCATCTATCCAAGTATACATTTTTAGCCCTTTACATTAGCCTTTTTGCAGTTGCAAACTCATATTTAATTTGCTGTCAATTGTTATTCTTAAGTCTCTTTCTGAATTACTACTTCCCACATTACTCATTACCACAGAATATCTGCATTGTGGATGATTTTTCTCTATTTGTTCATTAACTTGTATTTTTCACAGATTATCACATTTTATTTTCTGCTGTTTCTTAAATCTCTGGGTATATTTGTATTATTTCAGAGTGTTTTGTATTTCACAACTCTGTTTACTGTCTGTGAATTTCATTAGTTTGTTGTTTGTTCTTTAATAATCATAAATATAAATATGAAACAGTACTTATTCTAACACAGATTCACACACAACTCACTAGGCACCTTTCTCCAATACAATATTTTGCCACTTAGATCACAGTCTCTTACCCAGTTTTCAAGCCAGTTCGAATTATCTTTTCAACTAAGATTTCATGAGGCATAGTATCAAATGCTTTTCTCCATGTTGGGCGCTCCACAAGGATACAAATGACTTGTGTGTGTCAACTTGGCTAAAGAAAAGGTCTGTTCGAGACCAGGGGTTATCAAGGAGTGGGTTAAAAGCTTCTACTGTTTGCACATAAGAAACCAATCTCACTATCTTAATATGAGGCCTGGAGAGCTACAGAGCTTGTTGTGCTTCTAGAGAGATTACCCACCTGTAACTCCATACTTAGTCTCCTGGCTTTCTTCAGGGTGACATAACACTCTTGGAATGTGGATGGATGCCTAATGTGCAGTAAAGGGAAGATTAATGATTTCTTTATCTTTATTCATGACTCCAGATTTAGTCTTGTAAAGTTAGAAGCCTCATTCAAAGCATGGTTCTTCCACCTCTGAATAAATCATAACTCTTGTACTCAATATCATTCCTTGCTCATTGCACTTTTTGTGTTTAGCTCATTTTTTAGTTGATTTTAAAGCTTATACTTTTTAAGACATTTCCCAAACTGATTTCCCAAAATATCTGGATATAGTCACAAAATAACTGGATATTACATATTCCATTGAATTTTCCTTTCACCATAGACTTGTTGAATATCTTTTTACTTAGTGTCCAGTGATTAAGCTAGCAGGAACTAGAAAACCAGATGAGGTGTTATGGAAATCATAGAAATGTAGGATTGGAAGAGACTTCAAGAGGTCATCTAGTCCAACCTTCCACATGGAGGCAGAGCCAAGCATCCCCGACAAGTGTTTGTCTACCCTTTTTTTTTTTTTTTTTTTTTTTAAACACCTAACGGCTGGGATTCCACAACCTCCCTTGGAAACCTATTCCAGTACTTAACTCTCCTTCTAATGAGAATTTTTTCCTATAATCTAACCCAAATCTCCTTTGCTGCAGATTAAGCCAATTACATCTTGTTCTACCCCATTGGACATGTTAGAAGGGTTGATCTCTAGCCTCTTTATAATATATTTAAAGACTGTATCAAGTTCCTCCTCAGTTTTCTTCTCTGAAGACTAAACATGCACAGTCTTTTAATCTTTCCTCATATGTCAAGTTTTCTAAACCTTTTATCATTCTGTTGCTTTCTCTGACTCTTTCCAGTTTGTTTACGTCTTACTTAAAGTATGGCGTACAAAACTCAAAACAGTTCTCTAGCTGAGGCCTCACCAGCGCTGAATACAGTGGAATATTCCTGGGTTTTACATATGACACTCCTGTCAATATATCCCAGAATGACACTAACCTTTTTTTTTTACAACAGTATCACATTGTTGGCTCAATTTGTGACCACCTACAATCCCCAGATCTTTTTTTCAGTAATACTACTGCCTCATTCCCCAATTTTGTATTTGTACATTTGCTTTTTCCTTCTCAAGTGTAATACTTTGCGCTTGTCTTTACTGAATTTCATCTTCTTGATTTCAGACCAGGTCTTCAATTAATCAAGGTGTTATCGAGGTCTATCCTATCCTCCAAAGTGCTTGCAACTCCTCCCAGTTTGGTGTCATCCACAAATTTTATAACTATACTTTCCATTCCATTATTGAAGTCCTTAATAAAAATGATTAATGGTACCACACCCAAAACAACCCTTCCCCTTATCTAACTCCTAGATTTGGCCTACCAGATTGACAGTGAACCACTAGTAACTATTGTTGGACTATGATTTTTCAACCAGTTGTGCACCCACCATGCAGTAATTTAATCTAGACCACATTTCCCTTGTTAACAGTCTTGCCATGATGGACTGAATCACAAGCTTTACTAAACTCAAGATATATCACATTTACTGCTTCCTCCTATGCACTAGGCAATAACCTAGTCAAAGAAGAAAATTAGTTTAGTTTAGCATGATTTTTTTCCTTGACAAATCCCTGTTGCTATTTCTTATCATCCTGTTATCCTCTACAAGCTTTCAAACTGATTGTTTAATAATTTGTTCCAATATCTGTTCAAATTCTGAAGTGAGATTGGCTAGTCTGTAATCCCTGGGTCATCTTTGTTCCTATTTCTAAAGATAGGTATCTTGTGCTCTATCGTTGATCTGTAGAAAGGTACAACATGTTATTTAATGATATCTTCAGCATTGTTTTCCTTTTGTCTATCCAGTGTGGTAACATGGCACGAGAAGGATTGCGCACTCTGGTGGTTGCCAAAAAGTCATTAACGGAAGAGCAGTACCAAGATTTTGAGGTATGAAAATAAAGAGGAATCGATGTTCCTGGGATAGCTCTTGTACTTAAATAATGCAAAGAGCTTTATAAGGAATACTATTTGTATTCTATTAGAATGACTTGAGAAGCAAATTTTTATTTAAAACATTGGTAATAACTACTGAGTTAAAACAGAAATGTTTTGATGTTCTATCTAAAACTCTTTTTTGGCATTCCTTAGAAACTGCTCCAAAATATTTCATAGGATATTGTTTAGTTTTGTTTCTTATATCATTGGATTATTGCTATACAGCATCAGAGGTCCACATTTAAATTAGGTGTCATGGGGCCTGCTTTTTATCAAGTCTTCTGATAATTCACTCAAAGGGTTGTGCAAAACAACTTGCATTGATACACTGATGTGTTGATTAAACAGCGGGTTTTACTTCTCATAATTGCTAGTTCTTGGATTTAAGTCATTCAGATAAATTTAAACATTATGTCACGAGTTGTCATTGTCAACAAATACTGACAAACAGAAGATTTTTTTTTCCCCTCTTTGAGTGGTAGCAAACTGTCTTCAAAATAAGGGGCTTGGGGTTTTGTGTTTGCAAACAGAATCGATATAACCAAGCAAAGTTAAGCATACATGATAGAGCCCTCAAGGTGGCTGCTGTTGTGGAGAGTTTGGAGAGAGAAATGGAATTGCTGTGCCTAACCGGAGTAGAGGATCAACTGCAAGCTGATGTTAGACCAACTCTGGAGATGCTAAGAAATGCTGGAATAAAGGTACTAAATACAAACTGCCAAATGGCAGTTACCATGATGTTCTAATTATGTATATTTTCCAAACAGATATATTTAGTACTGTATTTATTTAGATGTATAGAGAATCAAAAAGCCACACCTACCCAAAGCTCTAGATGTCCCTGGCTTAAATAAAAAACAAAACAAAACAAAACAAACCAGTGAACGGAAAGCACAACACACAAATTCTCTTCCCCTCCCAAGTTTGATTTTGGTTCCCTTTAAATGCCCACCTCTTCAGCAGCCTGTGTGAAGAGAGAAATGTATCTAATATTATTTTGTCATCGATGCTTATCGATCTAAATAATGAAAATGACCCATTTAGAATTTGTGTATTAAAAAAGTTAATGATCTTTCTTAGGTGTTCACATCATAAAACCACTGTCAGATTTGGCACCAACTTGCTGTCATATGAAGTCTCAGCAAAGAGGCAAAGGACAAATAGGCCTGGAGATTGAACTTTCCACTCTCCTAAGGGTTTTCCTTTAAGTTAGGTTTAAGAGACATTGCAGAAGTTTGCACTCTGCTCTACCTGTTTTGTTGCTGGACAGATAGTGTTAACTGTCAAGCTGGCAAGTTTGAAAAGGTTTCTGTTTACTTGAGAAATAAAATTTAATATCAAGAGCCGACTTTTTAGGTTTTATATTGTGGCAAGACACCTCCTCCATCTCACTGGGTTTAGCCCGTCCCTTTCTGGCAATGCCTGGATTAAATCATTCCACTCTGGACAGTGTTTGTCTCCCCACTCTGTTGTTTATTTATCAGTATTTTCAAGGTAGGCTGTGGTGCACGCCCAATCGGTGCTTCTCCACCAAACAAAACAGATTCACTGATACAAAATAAAGAGGGATACTTTCTCCTCCTTTCCCCTCTCCCCCCCACCACCCAGGGAGAGGGAAAGGGGTTGTCCCTCTATTGGCCCTGAGTGCCCATCTTTGCCCCAAACAGGCATTCAGTTTGGTTGTTTACCCTGTAGTGGAGGAGTGCAGTCTTTCACCCTGGAGAATCCTGTTGCTGCCACTAGCCCTGCAACAGCTTTTTCTCCTCCTCTGGTGACAGTGCAGTTTCTGATGACAGAGGAGGAGCTTTTAAAGGTCTCAGGCAACCCAACTTTTAACTGGACTCAGGTGCCCCTAGCTGACCTGAGGAAATCCTGTTTCAGTTTATAGGAAAGGGACCTTTACCATTTGAGGCCTTATACTTGCCTTCTACCAAACTCTTGCAGCTGTCCAGCCTGATTTTTATCACAGTATCTCTTACTGGAGAAAAGTACAAAGAAATTTTGTACAGAAAGAAATATGGAGAGTCAACTTTGGTGAAACTGAATCAGATGCATCGCCCATTTTATGTTTGTTTTCATGCTTATGTTTAGAGTGCCTGCATGAGCCGTGCTGGCTTAAGTCTGTTGACCTGGGCTGTACTCATTCCAAAATGCTGTGTAGACATACCCTGATGTCTGCATCCACACCACAGCATAATACTGTTAATATTTTGATTTAGTAAATTTTCACTTTAGTATTAAATGCAAAGTTTATAAGTTCATAATTTCATTAACTTCTCTGCAGCACTTGTTGCTAAAGCACATCTCTTTTTAACCTTAAAACCATCAGCACTGATCAAAGCTACACGTAAGATTCCTAGAAACACATAAGATTTTACTTGTTCTGTGACTTCACTGCTGTATTTCAGCACTTTTTCTGTTGTCCCTTTTTACAAGAGGCAACCATTTCATCTTCTTGACATTTATTGTAAGTCCAAGTTGACTACACCAACTTTTCCACTTTTCCAAAGTAGCGAAGAGTATCATAATTAATTCAAACTTACCCACCAGTTGTATAATGTCATCTAGATAAGCTAAGGATTGTAACTTTTGATCATCCACTGTCAAGCCCTCCAACGCATGCAACTTTCTTAGTCCTGGTCTACTCTTAATGGCAAATTCGGTGGCAGTTGACAGGAGATATGCAAGCTACTTAAAGTAGCTTGTGTATCTTCCATCAACTTCCTAAAATCTGTTCTACATGCCATCTCCACTACATTGCGCCAATGGGAAATGCATTCCTGTCGACACAGTATTACTCTCTTTTCAGGGGTGGATTTACTAAGTCAATTTCCAGATTGGTTGAGTTCAGTTCCACTCAATCAATCCCAAGAAAATGATCTGACGGTAGCGAAACTGCTGCCATCAGTGAAGACGTACCCTCAATGTCCAGTTTAAAAATATGATGACAAGTAGTGGTGATCCAATGCCCCCTTCTTTTACACCAGACTTCAGCATAAACTGGTTGCTCAATTTGCTACCTGCTGCTAGGACACTATAGGCATCTTCAGACATAACTGTTGTAATTGCTACATACATGACTACTATAAACTATCTGGAATTACATCTCACTTGAATATTTTTCATAATGCTTCCCTCCAAATCAAATGTTTTTCTGAGGTCAATGAACAAGGCAAACATCTTTAATCCACATTCTCAATTTTTTCCATCAGGTGTTGGAGTGTAGTCTGAAGTTGCATTATTCTTTGTCTATTACTTCTCTAAAGCTGGCCTTAACCTGTCAACAGTTGCTTTCAGCATGATTTTCTTCTGTTACTGATTCTGAGCTTGCACCTCTAAAGCTATTCAGACCTGCAAGATCTCTTTTCTTCAGGATTGGTACAACAATTGCCTTTAGTAAGTTATGCAACTCGCATTTATCAGGAAACCAGGCTCATCAAATGAATACCTGCTTAGAACATCAGCAATTACTATGGCTTCTGATCTCTAACAGATTCTCATTGGGATCTGCTGAGACACTACTTGTGTTCTGATGTATGTAGGGGCTTCCTTCCCTACAGCATTCTCTCATTTTATTGAGCTTCCTTCTTGCAGTTCATCTCATCTCAGCTGCTGGTTCTGTGTGTAATGGCTTATATGCTCTCTCCTCTGTTGCTCAGAAGTCAGTGGGCTTTCATGGAGCTCCCTGCCATTCCCAGCTACCCCCCGCCTTCATAAACTGTGAGAGCTGGATCTCAAAGGGATAACAAGCCTTTTCCCCTTGTGGGTTCACACAATGACTCCAGTCTAGTAGGCTGCATGGGTGTATTCTGGGAATACCAGGTTTCAACGCATTCCATGCCAACTAAAGTATGTTAGACTCATAGAATCTAAGGTCAGAAGGGACCAGTATGATCATCTAATCTGATCTCCTGCACTATGCAGGCCACAAAACCTCACCCACCCACTCCTGTAATAAACCTCTAATCTATGATTGAGTTATTAAAGTCCTCAAATCATGATTTAAAGACTTTAAGATACAGAGAATCCACCAGCAAGTGAGCCATTCCTCACACTACAGAGGAAGGCGAAAAACCCCAGGAGCCCTAGCCAGTCTCCCCTGGGGGAAGATTCCTTCCCGACCCCAAATATGGCGATCAGTTAAATCCTGAGCATGTGGGCAAGTCTTATCAGCCAGTCACCCAAGAAAATTCTCCGTAATAACGCAGAACCACCCCATCTACGCTTTCTTCTTAGGCCACTGGTATATCTGCCACCAGTGGTCAAAGATTAGTCGATTACCAACCTAGCCCATTCCCTTCGTAATTTTATCAAGCTCAGTTTTGAAGGCATTTGTGTTTTTTGCCCCCACAGCTCCCCTTGGAAGGCTATTCCAGAACTTTTCTCCTCTGATGGTTAGAAACCTGCATCTAATTTCAAGCCTAAATTTCCTGATGGACAGTTTGTAACCATTTGTTCTTGTGTCCACATTGATACTATACTCAAATAATTCCTCTCTCTTCTTGGTATTTATCCCTTTGATGTATTTATAGAGAGCAATCATATCTTCCCTCAACCTTCTTTTGGTTAGGCTAAACAAGCCAAGCTCCTTAAGTCTCTTCTTATAAGGCAGGTTTTCCATTCCGTGGATCATCCTTGTAGCCCTTCTCTGCACCTGTTCTAGTTTGAATTCATCTTTTTTAAACATAGGGGACAAGAACTGCATGCAAAATTCTAGATAAGGTCTCACCATCACCTTGTATAACAGCACTAACACCTCCCTATCTCTACTCGAAATACCTCTTCTGATGCATCCTAGAACTGCATTAGCTTTTTTCATGGCCACATCATGTTGGCGGCTCATAGTCATCCTATGATCAATCAGTACCCCCCACGTCCTTCTCCTCCTCCGTCCTTTCCAACTGATACGCCCCCAACTTATAGGAAGAATTCTTCTTATTTGTCCCTAAATGCATGACCTTGCACTTCCCGTTATTAAATTCATCTTATTCCGAATACTCCAGTTTACAAGGTCATCCAGATCTTTCTGTATGATATCCCGATCCTTCTGTATATTGGCAATACCTCCCAACTTGGTGTCATCCGCAAACTTAATTAACACATTCCCACTTTTGTGCCAAGATCAGTAACAAAAAGGTTAAATAAGACCAGTCCCAAGACTGATCCCTGAGAAACTCCACAGTAACTTCCCTCCAGCTTGACAGTTCACCCTTCAGTAGACCCACTGTAGCCTCCCCTTTAACCAGTTCCTTATCCACCTTACTATATTCATATTAATCCCCATCTTTTGTAACTTAGTTAATAATTTCCTTTGTGGAACGGTATCAAATGCCTTTCTGAAATCTAAATAAATTAGGTCCACCGCATTCCCCGTATCCAAAAAAATCTGTTATCCTCTCAAAAAAGGAGATCAGGTTGATCTGGCATGATCTGCCTTTTTGTAAAGCCATGTTGCATTTTATCCCAGTTACCGTTAACCTCGATATCCTTAAGTACTTTCTCTTTCAAAAATTTTTCCAAGACCTTGCATACTACCGAGGTCAAACTAACAGGCCTTTAGTTACCCAGATCACTCTTATTCCCTCTCTTGAAAATAAGAACTATATTAGCAAATCTCCAGTCATTCGGTACAATCCCTGAATTTACAGATTCATTAAAAATCCTTGCTAATAGGCAGGCATTTTCATGTGCCAGTTCCTTTAAAATCCTCTGATGGAGATTATCTGGGCTCCCCAATTTAGTCTGATCAAGCAACTCGAGTTTGGCTTCTACCTCAGATATGGCAATTTCTGCTTCCATAGCCTCATTCCCATTAGCTAGCCTACCTCTATCCACAAGCTTGTCATCTCCCTCATTAAAAACAGAGGCAAAGTACTTATTTAGATATTCAGCCATGCTTAGATTATCCTTGACCTCCATCCCATCCTCAATGTTTAGCGGTCCCACTTCTTCCTTCCTTGTTTTCTTCCTATTTATTGGGCTAAAGAACCTTTTACTATTGGTTTTAATTCCCCTCACAAGGTCCAGCTCTGCTTGACTTTTCACCTTTCTCATTTTATCTCTACATGTTCTGACCTCCAAGAGGTAGCTTTCCTTGCTGATACTTCCCATCTTCCACTCCATGCAGGCTTTGTGCTTCCTCCTAATTACCTGTCCGAGATGCTTTCTCATCCAACTTGGTCTACAACTCCTTCCTGTGAATTTTTTCCCCTTCCTCGGAATGCAGGCTTCAGATAGTTCCTGCAACTTTGACTTGAAGTGATTCCAAGCCTCTTCCACCTTTGCATTCATGGGTTCCTCAGTCCAGTCCACTTCTCTAACTAATTCCCTTAATTTTCTAAAGTTAGCCCTTTTAAAGTCAAAGGCCCTAGTCACAGATTTATTTTTGTTTATCCTTCCATTTAGTTTGAACTGAATTAGCTCATGGCCACTCAAACCTAGGTTGTCCCCTACAACCAGTTCCTCTATGACATCCTCACTACTCAATAATACCAAATCTAAGATGGCATCCCCTCTCGTTGGTTCAGTAACAGTTTGGAGAAGGAATTCATCAGCTATCATATCCAGGAAAATCTGGGCCCTTTTATTACTACTAGCACATGTCCTCCAGTCTATATCTGGGAAGATAAAATCTCCCATTATCAGACAGTTCCGCGTAGAATTTACTTCCTTAAAGGCCTTAAAGAGGTCCCTCTCCATTTCTAAATCAGATCCCGGCGGTCTGTAACACACCCCAAGCACTATCCCAGGAGAAACTCTAGTAGCTTTCTTCCCCAATGTGATTTTTACCCAGATAGACTCTGCCTTGTTAATTGCATCACTTTGAATTTCTTTACAGTCTACACCCTCATTGATATACAATGTCCTTTCTACCTTTGCCTATATATGTCTTTCCTAAAGAGCACATAGCCTTCAATACACATACACCAGTCATGACTACTGTTCCACCATGTTTCTGTTATCTCTGTAATATCTGGTTTCACTTTCTGTACCAGTAACTCCAGTTCCTCCATTTTATTACCCAAGCTTCTTGCATCAGTATATAAACACTTTAATTTTTGCTGCTTGGCTTCATTCATGTTTCTTGCCTGATTTGGCACTGTTGTTCTACAGCCAATATTGCCCATTAGACAGTATCCCTCCTTTGAACCGCCATGCTGCTCCCTATCTCTGTGTCCTTTCTTATTTCATTTTCTTTTCTCTCAGTGCTAATATCAGGCATGGAGATTATCTGGGCATCTCCCAACCATCTCCCCCGACTCCCTAGTTTAAAGCTCTCTTGATCAGTTGTGCTAACCTCCCTCCTAGAAGTCTGTTTCCCTCCCTATTCAAGTGTAGTCCAACCCAAGAGAACAGTCTTCTGTCCATGAATGCCTCTCCGTGACCATACATCCCGAACCCCTCCTTATAGCACACTGCCTGAGCCATCTGTTGATCATCAGAATCTTTTCACACCTTTGTTGTCCTCCTCTAGGGACAGGCAGAATCCCACTGAAGATCACCTGTTGACTGGGATACGAAGAGCAGCACCTCCTGGAGGCAGGCCAGACCTACAGACACTTGGTAGCCAGATGGCTTAGAGCAGTAGTAGGGCAGGGCCTAAGGTGTAGGCAAGGCCCCTTGTTACCACACAGAACCAACACATCTTGGAAGGGGACATCTCTTTCCCTCTGTGCCCATGAGGGGACTGCACTCCCACAGTAGCCCCTCCATCCCACCAGAGGCTTCTTCCACAACCCCTAGGGGCCAGAAATAAAACACTGGACAGTCTTTATTCTTTTCTGATTGTTTGCTTTAGTCTTCTCTCTCCTTTCTGCATCACAGTGTCTCTGACTCACTTGCCTTCCTTTGTCTCTCCAGCTCTCATTTCTCCTCAGTGGTTACGTGGATGATTCATATTTTAAGAAGGGCTGACAATGGCTAAGTTGAGGAACAGTGGGGGATAGATTTTATACATGAACAAACAAAAGAAAACCAGCAAAATATCGGCCAATCCTAAATCTTTCCATTTTACTTGAACTTTGTATCTTTCCCCAAACTTTTTGACTGTCTTTTTCCTTTAAAAATGAAAGCTCCTTGGGTCAGAAATCATGTGTTCTCATATAACTGTATAGTGCACAGTATATTTTAGATGAAATCTTCATGCTGGTTCCAGCCCCTTTATACCACAGAAGAGGGTCAGAACAGCTTATATCTGGTGGGGAAGGAGCAGTTTTCCTACAAAGAAATAGTGGAAAACAGACATATGGCTACCTTCCACGGGGCTCCTTCCAATACCCAATAGGAGTGAGGTTAGGAGGGATGTATTGAGGGCAGAGCTGCAGTATGCTGTATGCCAGAGATTCTGGGTGGTGCTGCAGCCCATAATGTAGCCCCAACAGATGCTGTGTAACATAGACCACAGGAGCCTCTCCAGCTCTTGGAACAGTCTAGGATTGAGAGGGTGCAAAAGTGACTCAAATCCTCCATAACTCATCCACCTCTTTTTTTCCCCCCTGTAATACAAAATCTGTGCTTTTCTTTAAAGGGACAGCATATAATCTTGATTTTGTGTGCAATTGCAGTAAAAATCAGTCAATTTTATTTTTTATTTTGTTATTTTTTGATATAAAGATGTGTATTCAGTGCATCCTCCTGGTTATCAAGGGTAGCAGGAGAAGATTTGAAAAAGCTATGCATGTCATTTAGCTTTGGAGAACAGAGCTTAACATTCAGCTGCATTAACTCTAAGGTTCTTTTGCAGATATGGATGTTAACAGGTGACAAACTGGAGACAGCTACTTGTATTGCAAAAAGTTCCCACTTAGTATCTAGAACTCAAGATATTCACGTTTTCAGACCCGTAAGTATAATTCAAGATAACATTGTAAGATTGGCCTCATCAAATAAGACTGAGAGAGAAATAAATGTTGCTTAATAAGTGTCCAGCAAATACTTGATCATTAATTTGGCATTCACGGTAATAGGATTAATTTTAAGGCACTGATGTGTTATTGTTGCGGACATCGTATTGCAGTTCATAGAAATTGTATTTCATGTTGGTGACTGTTTAGAGACTGAAGATTCTAAACCATACTTATGATATTATTAAAGATATTTCTTCTAGATGTTTCACAAGGGACTTGGTTGTCCTAGTGCAAGCGTTTTACACATATATACCTTCTTTGACTTGCAATCTGCTATTCCTGAATTACACTGGTGTAAGTGAGAGTCCAAACTCTGCAAAACAAGGGTTCAAATCAAAAGAAGACCAGATTTGTTAATCTACTACAGTTTTCAAATAAAATGCTTGTATTTTCTTTTTTGTCTATTTAAGAAAGTTAATAGAAATGCAAACTGAATATCTGTATTTATATACATTCTCTTATAGTTTAACAATAGAGACTATATTAAATTCAGACAAAAATAAAGATTCCCCAGGCCTTGATTGATGATGTGTGATCAGACATAATGTCTGTGTTTGTTCTAAATGAACCACTTGCACCTACAGAAATAATTATTTCAATATAATTTACATGTAAATTTAGTTTCTTCTGAAGCATCAGAATGGCAAATTAAGCCCTGCAGACTCTTATTTGCAATTAAATTATTAATGCTTCTGATAAAACTTCAGATCAATTTTTGTTGACCTTTCCAGGTTGTAACACTACAAATTAAGTCTTCCTGAACAAAATCTATTTCGTTTGAGTTAGATTTTTATTTTCATTACCTCAGTTTGTAATAAGAGATCAACTTGGAACTGTTAATTTAGAATACATGAAGTTTTAAATTAGTTAGAAAATGGATTTATATAGAATTCTGTCTTCTCCGTGCCTGCATTTTAAAACCAATTTTAAGAAAAAAATTTTTAGCATGTTACAGTATTTAACCCTGACAGACATTGAAATAAATATTAAGTTGAACATGATTAATCTTGAAGGAACCTAAAAAATATGGTATGTCTGTGGCCTATTTTATAATATTATCTGTGTAGTGAAGATAAAATTACTAGAACTCACTGTACTAGATAGAAGACCCTTAAACAACGGATATCACTGATATTCCAAATATTAATTAATGAAGAAAATGTTTATCACTCAAACTCAATAAAAAATAGATTATTTTCGTTTTTAGGTTTCTGAAAGCTCCTTTTAATTTATTATTAAAGCATTTAGAAGTTGTTTGTTTCTACGGTGAAATAAATGGATATGTTACAGGCATAAAATCTTTTTCTCTTTGTTAACTGACAGGTGGCACTATAGCG
The DNA here is from genome assembly GCA_007922175.1 of Pelusios castaneus. Classification (NCBI taxonomy): domain Eukaryota; kingdom Metazoa; phylum Chordata; order Testudines; family Pelomedusidae; genus Pelusios; species Pelusios castaneus. The sequence goes on from ML685766.1 coordinate 36,138,213, forward strand.
AGAGAGTCATGTTTAATTAGTGAGTGCTTCTGAAGGCATCTCTCAGTTTCTGCAATGCTAGACGCAGTAACGGATCCCAGACCTTGGGTAGTAGAGAGAACAGGAGCTTTCTTCTCCTCCTCCTTCAGCCTCCCCAACACACACTTATCTTAGAAGGAAAGGAGAGAGAATTTCCATATTTGTTGGGTTTGGAGCGTTTTATTGTTGCATCACAATGCCCCTACAGATCTTTATGTGCAATTAATTCCACACAAGGAGCCGTGCTTTTTTTGTGACAGTACCGTTTTTTGCCAGCCCCACTGTCCAGCTGTGGGGGCGGGGTTTGCAGGGGAACTGAGCACGCCACTCTTGTCCCTTGCCAGCCCTGCCGCCCTGATTTGGACAGCTGCTGTTGACACCCCAAATCACATGTGAAAGCAGTTTAGAAATGTTGTTCTAGACTAATAGCTGCATCTTGTATATGATAGTTCAGAAAAATTCTACTTGAATTCAATATTTTGTATTTAAATTATGTACATGTTAACCTTGTTATAATGTACGTTTTGCTAGTTGTATATTTTAATTTGGTCCTTACCGATTTATATTTCTGCGTACGCTTTAAATCCATGTTGCATTGCACAAATTTGATTCCACGCTGCAATACATTGTGATTTAAAATACTGTATAATGATATTTCTCTGACCCCCAGGAAAGCTGCATTATGGTTTTGCGTGTTATTTCACTACATGGTGCTTATTCCTACCGAAACTACTCTTTGTATTGGACACTTATGAAAACCTTTTCGACTGCAAAGTCCAAAAAGGTCAAATTCCAGTAGATGTATTCCTGTGCTGCTTGAACTGTTTAGGGTTTTACTTCTCATCCAAACTAATGGAACCACCACTATGGCTACATCACATTATTCCAAGTGCATCTGAATGACTCAAGCCCACATAAAATTCTTAAGAGATTTTATGTGCATGGCTTTGCAGCCGGATTTATTTTGCTGAGGCACTGAATGTGTTGCCACCACAGATTTGCCTCCTGTTTGAGATTGCTTTCCCAATTCAGTTCTTTCACATAAAATGGGAAGAAAACATGCAGACCTACATGCTGGGTGTTACACACACTGGGTTACTGTGCTTTTAATAACTAGTGTTTTACTGGTTTGGTTTCTCTAAATAGCATCTGATATTTCAATGAATACTTATTTAACAAATACATCTTTTAATTTTCAATGTGTGTTTTTATTGAAGGTCACCAGCCGAGGAGAAGCTCACTTAGAACTTAATGCTTTTAGAAGGAAGCATGACTGTGCCTTGGTGATATCTGGGGATTCTCTAGAGGTAAGATCTGGGCTTCCTTCAAAAATAATGTGATTACACTTTATATGAAAAGGAAAGCATTGTTCATAGCACCATTTATTTTAGAAGGTTTTCAAAATTTCCTTTTGTGTTTTGAAATATCCGCAGGGTTGCTGGTACAGCTTTGTTTGAGTCATAAATCAAGAACACCTCTGCTAAACAACCAAATTTTATGGTTCTTTGGCAGTTGCTTAAGACACATTTAGGTGAATGAAATGTGTATACAATATGATTTGATATTGTGAATATTTGAAATTGTCTTTTCTGTTAGCACCAATGAAACAGCTATAAACGTGATAGTTTAGAATCTAAAGCCAAGGTCAGGAGAATGTGAATAAAATTCTTTTTTTGTTGATGTCATTCAAGCAAAACTCGGTAGCAGAAGGAAGGATTTCCTTTTCCCTAAGGTGTTACTGTTAATGAAATGTGCCTGTACTATGGTGTCTTTCATGATTAAGAACTGAACATCAGATCGGATAAAATATGCTCCTTTCCATAGGTTTGTCTGAAATACTATGAGCATGAATTTGTAGAATTGGCATGCCAGTGCCCTGCTGTAGTTTGTTGCCGTTGCTCACCAACCCAGAAAGCTCACATTGTGAAACTGTTACAACACCACACTGGAAAACGTACATGTGCTATAGGTGAGTGCCAGACCTAGTTTCATTCATAGTAACAAGAATTTGATAAATTTGGTCAGTAGGTGGCAACGGTGAGAAGTAAATTCATAATAAACCCAAATGGTTACAGTAAAACAAACAAGGTATCCTGTGGCACTTTTAAAGACTAGCGATTTTATTTATCGCATAAGCTTTCATGGGCATAATCCCACTTCTTCTGATGCATGAAATGGAAACTGCTATATGTTAGGTAGATATACACATGCCGAAAGGGTGAGTCAGTCACAAGGTCAATTCAAACAGTTTCACAGGGGTAGCCTGTTAGTCTATTTCCGCAAATCAAACAAGTAGGTTTATTTCTACCAATGTGATATATACTGTCATGTGCCAACAATGCCCCCCTGCCATATATATTGGACAAACTGGACTATCTGTGCAAAAGAATAAATGACACAAATGACATCAAGAATGGTAACATTCAAAAACCAGTCACTTCAGTCTCCATGGACATTCTGTGAAAGACATGAAAGTTACAGTACTTCAGCAAAATAAACCAAAAACAGACTTTAGCCTGAAACTGCAGAGCTGGAATTCATTTGCAAACTTGACATCATCAGGCTGGATCTGAATAGGAACTAGAATGACTAACTCACTACAGAAGGTAATTTCCCTTCTATTGACATTCTCATCTTCCCATCTATTGTTGGTAAAAGCCCACATCCACACTGTCTGAATTAAAATAACTTGCTTGGTTTGCTGAAATAGACTAACAGACTACCCTCTGGAACTGTTTGAATTGACCTTGTGACTCACCCTTCTCTGCATGTGTATATATACCTAACATACTGCAGTTTCCAGTTCATGCATCTGAAGAAGGGGGGATTATGCTCAGAAAAGCTTATATGATAAATAAATGTGTGGGTCTTTAAAAGTGCCCCAGGACTCTTTCTTTGTTTTGCCGAAATAGACTAACACGGCTACTCCTCTGGAACGTGTCACCAAATGGTTACAAATCAGCATTTCACTTCCAAATATTACAACTTCTTTACAGTAAAAGATGATTAAAAGAGAGCAGATTTTTTAAAATGTGTAAGCAAAAATATCTTGGTCACTGAAGTTACATTTGTTTGAACCTGCACATGAATTCCAGGAATTTAGTGCTACACAGTACACTACTAAAAAGGCGACCTAAAGTGAGGGGGAAGGGATGAATGAATAACTGCATATTGCAATGACATTTTCCAGGTGATGGAGGAAATGATGTCAGCATGATCCAAGCAGCAGACTGTGGAATTGGAATCGAAGGCAAGGTAACCTCATCTATTTTCATGTAAATTGTCCTACTTGAGATTTCAACAGTATTGTTCTAGCAACTTCCTTTTTAATTTGTAATTCATTATACAGCAGGCTTATAGTGAGGGCATCGGTACAGTTCACACTTTTCAGTACAATGCAAATGTAACGTTTAGGCATTTAAAAGAAATGTAATCAAATCTATTAATATTTTTGTAGCTCCAGTCTTTTTTCTTGCCTTGTAAACAGGAACAATTAAGAAAAACAGACTCTCCATAGGTTATTTTGTGAACAATATTTACGTTGCATTGAAAGAGACAGGCTTGGGTGGTTGAACTTATCTATAGCAGTTGTAACTAACCGCTCGGTATATTCAATATACAGCAGTTGGCATTTTTTACATTAAACAATTGCAGTACTGATAATACTGGATGATGAAACAGGAGTAGATATAACAGCTAGAAATTGGTTTCTTCTTAGAATTTTGAAATCTGGATTTTTTTTATTGTTAATCTAGTCAGACACTATACTTTCCAAGATCCTATTCTGTATAGAATTTAACATTTTTTAAATGTTGTATTTTGTTTTTACTTCAGGAGGGAAAACAAGCTTCCCTGGCAGCTGATTTTTCTATCACACAATTTAAACACATAGGCAGGCTGCTGGTGGTTCATGGTCGCAACAGTTACAAAAGATCAGCAGCACTTGGTCAATTTGTCATGCACAGGGGCCTTATTATTTCAACTATGCAGGTATTTAAACCTTCATGTTTCCATAATGCCCACAAAATGTCATTCCATTTGAATATATATATTGTGAAAGTCTTAAAATTAATTTAATTTGATTTCTCTTATTGTAGTGCACTGCACTGCTTGGAGTGGAATAGTAAAAACAAGTAATTGACTAATACTTAGTTTTGAAAATGTGTTCTTTTTTTCAAGGCTGTATTTTCTTCAGTCTTCTATTTTGCTTCTGTTCCTTTGTACCAGGGATTCCTAATGGTAGGGTAAGTTCAACTCTATACTTAAGATACCAGGTAACATTTCTTTCAGAATAATATTTTTTTAAGAAATTATTGTTTTCTGTCACATTACTCATGCATTTGCGGTTGACAGGCCAACAGTTGCTGGCCTGAGCAAAACTACATTCATGTAGCAGAAATTCACAAAGCAGCCCAACCTCCTTTACCATTCGTCAGTGCTGATCCTCTCAAAAGCAGCACAAGATACCCAGGCATCCCATTGGCATGGTCTTGTAGAAAAATAAAACTAATCCTCGAAGAGTGTATCTTCATTGAGGGCAGCAAATTTGCCACCTTCGGATTGATTTATCTCGATCAGTTGAGCGGGTCAGTAAAGACACGCTCTCTCGATCCAGAAGTCAGTCTAATAAAACCATCCCCTCAAGTGGCATAGTGCCCTGTCGAGGGGAATGCATTTCCCATTGGAACAGTGCCATGAAGACAAAATCACTAGGAGTTATATGAGCTACTCTGCATAACTTGTGTATCTCCCGTTGACTGCCGCTGAATTTTTTTGGCAGTGTAGACCGGGCCTAAGAAAAACAACCCCAAATACTTAGGTGTGTGGGTAAAAGGCAGAAAGCTAAGCTGATATAAGCTGATCAACGCCCCCGGTCCAAATGCCTGCATTATGGCATCTGCAAAAGCAAGTGAGCTGCACCTAACTCAGCATATCCAGCTTAGTGAAGCCACTTGATTTCAACTGAACATAGCACATATAATTCATGAGTGTGGACCCTTTTCCATCAGCAGCTCCCAGTTCCATCCCTTTTCTACCCTAAAATGTCTTTCCTTCTAGAGGCTGAAATGCAGGGCTTTTTTTTGAAGGTACTCAGGGACAGTGAATACGGGCACCCTTTTTTTTTTTTTTTTTTGGTAATGGCATTCAAGGGTACTGAGTACCAGCACCTTTTTTTCACAGCAATGTGGCCCTGGCTTCTGCCAGTGGCCCCAGGTCTCTGGCCAAGTACTGGCATCTATTTATGTGTTTTACAAAAAAAGCCCTGCTGAAATGTATGTACTCTCTTCTGCTACACCTGTTTGAAACAGTCCTGTTTGCAAGTATAAGTGGAGTAAAACACTGTGCTTTGTTAAGAGCCTGACATCATTGTCTTATAATATTTTTTCCTTGCGGAGCATTTGAAGACCTCAAAGCACTTTACTAGTATCAAGGAATTTTGGCCTGGGCTCTGAATCTGCATAACAATGAAGAACCCTTGTCCTTATGAGTATATATTTTGGGGTGGAAGAAGTCATATGCTCAAGTCACAACTCAGAGTCAGGCATGATGGGATCCTGTGCAGTTGTAAGGCAGGACTCCTCAGTATTGCCTCAACAAGTCCTTATAAGTAGCATATGCCATTCCGACAGTGCCCTCATATGTAGTGTCTAATCTAAGTGCTTCTCAGCTTGCTCTCAGAAATTAGAAGACCCTCCTCCTATTTGTCTGTTGATGTCAGTGGGAGCCAGCACTTTTGAAAATCAGACTATTCATGTGCTTAAATATGGATTTAGGAACTTAATTATAAGCTCCTGTATTTGTATATCTTGGCCCAAATTTCTAGTGATTTTGGAGTGCTTACGTTTTTAAATCCTTTACAGCATGTTAACTTCTGATGTTGTTTTCCTATGGAGAAGTGCAGAAATGTCAATGTAATCTCATTGTCAGTTGTTTTCTTTGGTGCCCTTCAAGAACCAAGTGACATCTCTAGTCCGGTATAATCAGTGGTTTTCAAACTTTTTTCCTTGGGACCCAGTTGAAAAATATCATTTATGCCCACGACCCAACAATTACATCTTTGAGCAATACATTCCAGTCTTTCAGCAGCGGCAGCAGGGAGCACCATGAACCAGTATCTGAGGGTCTGCGACCCAGTACTGGGTCCCGACCCATGGTTTGAAAACCACTGCAGTATATGACTAACTCTTGTGCTTTTCAGTTCTTCTCCTTGGTGGTCCCTGCACCCTATGACTCCTTACATTGTTGGTAATTACTAAACCACACAGATTTGCCTGTTACCCTGCTGACACTGATTAACAATTAATACCTGCAACCCCATCTTACCCCCACCTTTCTTTCTTGCAATTGTGGGCGGGGTGGGGGGCTTGCCTACACCTGCATAGTAGGCGGTGATAGATGTGCACTCCTGGAGGGACATTCAGTCGAAGAAGGTGACGTCTCAGTCTGATGCAGCAACTGTGTGTTGTACTCTGCAGCCATCTTAATCTGCTTCCTGAAGGCCATATGGGAAATTCCACAAACCAGGTTTCAGCTGGTGACCTGATTCCCCAACAGGTCTCCAATTGAGAACATCATACTGTTCCTGCTGCTAGGAATGAAACCAGGGCTAGTGATTGTGAAGTTTTCCTATAGGGGTAGTCTCCAATGAGCTACATAATCTTCCATTCTCCTGCATACACTCAGGACTGGAAGCATGCAAGGTAGCCTTATTACAAGGAACTGCTTTGTCAGCATGGCTCTAGGATTTCTTCTCATCAGCAGCCGTGTGTGCCTGCTTCAATCCACTATCTCCTTAACCCCACCCCCCACCCCCCAATGACAGTTCCTTTTATACTTACTATTATTTTTATTACAATAGCACCTAAAAACCTCAGCCAGGTCAGGGTCCCATTACACTAGGCATTGCACAGGCATATACTAAAAGTCCTCAAAGAGCTTACAAATCCACTAGAGTATCGTATCAAAAATAAATGTTTTATGGTCACCAAATCCACTGGTCCTAAGATAGCATGATAGCATTTATCAAAAACCGAGCCTACTGGGTTTGATTCACTTTCACCATCCCGTCAGGGACATGACAATACTTGTTTCCAGATTCCATATCGGTTTTCATTTGTGTTTACATTACAAAGGTGCTAAGAATAATAGTTAGATGCACCCGTGGGTTCGTTGCCTTGTCTTTTTCCTTAAAGATCTGATTATAAAAGTGGATCACTAAATTTGGGGACTAGAAATAAGTTAGGTGGTTAATTTGTCTAAAATTTTGTTAATATATTTGTGTTCCACAATTTGACGTGATTGGCAGCTCTCAGAAGCAGCCCAAGACCAGGTAAGTTAGTATTGGCAAACCTATAAGAGTAAATTGCCTAAAGCTGACCAGTACAACATTCACACAATCAGATTTACACAAACTTTGGAAAATCCCAGTAAAGGGATTATTTTATGTTAATAGATTGCTTATAAAGAATAGAAATAAATGATTTTTACACACAGACCATTTGTATTTTTTTCCTAAGGTATGCAACCATATACACTATGTTTCCAGTCTTCTCTTTAGTGCTGGATCAGGATGTGAAGCCAGAAATGGCGTTGCTATATCCAGAACTTTATAAGGACCTCACCAAGGTAGGAATATACAAAGCATTCAGATATAAATTATATTTATTTTGACTATAAATGCACAAAAATAATTGCAAGTTATTATATTCACCCTGTGGAGATGTTCCATCTAAGACAAACTCCTAACTAGACCACCTGATTTCCATGTGCTCTTTTAAAAAAAATAAATTAAAAAATAGTAAGATAATGTACAATATAATTTCTGGGAGTTTTTGAAGTTAATTTTTTTTTTAAATTTTAGAAATAAAATTTATCCCTTTGGTACAACAGCCAGCCCTGGAAATATGACAGCCAGGCATTTTTAAACATCTGCGGTGGTCTGGTTTTTTCAGATTTAGTTCCACTAACAGATTCCTTATTCATAACCCAACCTCTGTTTGTGTATAATTTTCAAACTCTGCTTTATTTAATGTGCAATTGTGCATCATAATTATTCTCAACTGTTCTGGTAAACAAGACTCATTCCAAATATCTCAGGCACAAAAGAGCTGTTAAAACCAAATGATTTTTTTAAAAACCCAATTTATCAAATGAACTGACCTAGCTCTATTCTGAGTGGTTTGATCTGGTGATAACCTTCCTGTATAGGCAGTCTTAGCGGGTGGGCAGGAGGGGCATTTGCCCAGTGCCCCACGGGGGGGAGAGAGCCCCCAGACTGTGACTGTAATCTCCTGGCTGGGGAGGCCTGGCAGTGGGGCTGGGGAGCCGGTGACGGGGGGGAAGGTGTGTGTGGCAGCGAGGCCCCAGTGGGGAGACCTGAGGGGGGTGGGGGGGCAGAATCCCTAAGATCGCCCGCCTTCCTGCTTTGTTACACAAAACTTTAGCATAATATTTTAACAGGTAAAAATGTTTGGTGAAAGGAGATTTTGTTAAGCTTGACCAGTGCTGCTGCTCTTTGAGTTGTTGTACAGGTCATCCATGTTTAGAAATAGCTTCAGCGCTTTTGTTCCTTAGGCCAACTGCCAAAAGACCGTAACTTCCTTGCAGATCAGACACCACTCAGATCAGTCTGTAGCTTGGTCCATAAGATGGTGTGACTGGATATTTAGTTTGTCCATCACTGGCAATCTTACTGTGCCTTCAAAGCTTTTTGCAACCATGTGATGACCGGCCATGTAGCAGCACTCCTTCGCACATGCAATCAGTATTCAGTGGTCTTCCATCCTAAAGATATGTCCACACCAAGAAAGCCACGAAAGTTAAACTGGTGTTTATAGAGGCAGTTTCTGCATTTGACTTCAAATATTCTCATTTCTGATCTTGTTCCGCCACTTAATATGAAGCAGCTAATGAAGGTGAGGAGAATCAAAAACGTCAGTCTGGTGTACTTCACTCTTCCTCAGTGCCCACGCTTCACTGTCATACAAAAGAGTTAGTATAAACGTGATTCTGTAAATCCACAGTTTTGTAGCAAGCTTGATATCACAGTGTTTCACAAAGGCCACTCCTGATCTGGGAACCTGTCAGCAGCTGCTGCTATACAGATGTCCACATCTTTCAAGCATTCCCCAGAACTCTCTATGCCACTGGCCAAGTATCTGGCATTTGCCATGTGCACAATGTCCCATCCATACATATTAATGCTAAACAAGTTGTAAAATGGAGCTGAAGGCTAGTAATGTCCTGGGACTTAGTTTTATCCAAGCTAGACTAAGAACTAGACCAATGCATGCGTAACCTTCAGGTGGGCTAGAATTCATTTAATTGCCCTTCTCCAGTGCCTTAAAAGAAATAAACCCCAATTCCTATAGAGAAACAGCTGGAGACCTAGGATCAGTCTTTAAAAGGACTCACAGCAAAGATTACTCAGAGTTACCCTCACCATATTCAAGTGCTACTAAGAACAAAAGTAATAATTAACTTTATTAATTACTAACTTACTAAATCTTATAATATGAAAACATAATAACTACTATATATTTATAACATGTTGTGGCTATTCAGAAAATCCACAATCACCATTTCACAGCTTTCCTTCCACAACACATAAACAAGAAAAACAGTTTGAATTTAAACAGAACAGTCCCCACAGAAACACTGTGTGATGCAACTGAAGTGTTCACAAAATTTAGGTGGAGTTCACTCTATTCTCAGCTATTGTCTCTGTTCACCAACTCCAAAGGCTCAAGTTGAAAGAAGTAGCTATCCTCTTCTTTGGTAGCAGGAATCTTCAGTAGAAATCCATGTAGCTGACTCTTCCTCCGCTGAAGCCAGCATCCAGTCAGCTTACTGATTAACCAGTACACAGTCACATATACACATGAGGAAACTCTGCTGCAAAATGCTCCAGAGTAAGGAGAAGACATCTTGCTGTTCGCTCCTGGCTCAGCTTCTCCCAGTCACACACTGAGACATGGGCTCTTCTCAATGCAACGGCCCTGGCTGCTGCTCTCATGGCATCTAATCACCACAGCAGGAAACCTTGTGGTCCACTCCTTGTTCCAGAAATTTGTGGCTCTGGGCCCCTAAATCTGCCCAACAACAGTAACCCAGACTCAATAGGTCTCTTAAAGAGCTAGCCTTTAATTAGGCTTATGGGTTACATATGCTGCTTCCTACTGATCAGATTCCATACCAGCTATAGGCATCATCCCATGGATGCCACATAGAGTTCCAACAACACCAAAGCTAGTAATGCATCGGCAGATAATTTTTACCAGCAATTGCACACAATCCTTAATGAAACTTTGAGAAAAGATGTCATCATGATCCTGTCAAATTCCAAAGGGGTAGCCGTGTTAGTCTATTGTAGAAAGACAACAGAGTCCTGTGGCACTTTTAAAGACTAGAAGCTCATGCGACTAATAAATCTGTTAGTCTTTAAAAGTGCCACAAGACTCTGTTATCATGATCCTGGGCAACTTAAATACACAAAATAGATAAAGGTGCCTGGACAAGTATGGTCAGGGATTTTGTATTAGACAGAAGAACAGGGACAGGCAGTGACTGCTGGAATTTGCATGGTGATTGCTAACTTGCTTTTCCATCACCTGAAGATTCAAAAGCAGAGACCTGTTATAGCCCAGATGGATTCATTATTAGGCTAGTTATTAATCATGTCTTCATTAACAATCATTGGCAATCAGTGGTCATGGATGTATGAGTTCACAGAGATGCTAAACTTGATGCTGACTGTTGGCTTTTGCTGACAAAAGTGCACCTCTAAAAGAGATCAAATTTGTCAGAAATACAAATCCTACTATCTCCAGCTCTTTCCATTACAACTCTTGCTGGAAGAAGGCAATACATTCTGTGCTTCCTGGCCAGGAGAAAGCTATTTGTTATACATCACCAGGAAGGGGTAATGGACAAGAGAATAAAAATGGTGGAAAACATCAATTCCAGACCAAATTCCCTTTTTATCAGAAAGTTATATAATTAGTTTTGAGGAATCTAAGGGACCCCAGGTTACCATGTCAAATTGTTCCTCTAACTCTATGAAATGTACCACCTAATTCTGGATTCCAATTCAATGCACTGTGCCTTCCTTTCAACTTATATGTTGTACAGTAGCTGATGGATTTGCAGGAGCTGGCCTCCAATATAAACTAGTGCTTCCCTTGGGAGAATGAACATCACTTTGAATAAGAATGTCCTCGCTTTGATACAATCAGCCCTAGCTTTTTGGTTTCTACAAAAGTTACAGCAAATTTGCCAACTCTACCTTTTCATAACTATGCAAAGGGCTCTATTCACCCATCAGCCTTCCACAGAAAACTACAGAAAGTGGAGATGAAGGCTGCTAGATATGGGTGTGGCCAGACAACTGGGAAATAGAATGTTTCAGCATGTCTGCCAGTATGGCTCTTATGAAGTCCCAGTCATAAATTAAGACTCTGATGGAACTCAAAGGGACATTGCTCTTCATCTTCTCCTGAGAATGAATCCCCACCCCTCGTGCAGCTTTCCCACTCCTGGCAAATTTTAAGCCTGCAGGGATGACTCAAAGCTCAAAAGTCCATTCCCCACACACTTTTCAGAAAAATTGGTCTACTATAGGCCAGAAGATCTATGGCATAGGGCAAGAGCAACAGCCAGTGCTCAAGAGGGAAAGCAGTGTGAGAGCTGTAGATTTTTCTTAAAATGTTGTTTACCTTTGTTTGACTTGGGTGTGTATTTTGTGCTGGCTATGAAGTCATTGGGATAATTGTGTTCAGTGCATTCTTGTTCATAGGCTAACAGTTTTGTCTGTCTCATTTGGTACAAGTGTTCTATGCAACTTTCAAGGATAAGGAATATACCTCTTACTGCCTGTTCTGAGCTATATCAGGCCAGGATAAAGTTTTTACTCTCTGCCGAGACTGGGTTAATCTGTCACTGTCTGTGGCCATGCTGTTTTGAACTCCCATTTCTTCACTGAGTGCAGATTCACATCTGTTCTGGTATGATCAGCTCTTTCATGGGTAGAAACAGATGTTTTCTTATGCCTGCTTGTATTTTCAATGCTTGCAGTTTCTTCTAAGTCCTAACTAGTTTCATAAATACATTCATAGGATGCACAAGACATATGCATATACACATGCAAACAAAATTATGTGTTCTTTGATTTATACATATGTAAGCCAATTATTTTTTATTTGTCCATGACTTGTTTACAGTCACAGGAAGACAAAAATTATTGGGTAAGGAAGTAATCTATAGAAAACATTTAAAGCAGTAAAGCTGTATGTTTTAATGAATAAAAATGGGCATTGTGTCTTAGCAAAGAGGTACACAATATTTAAAGTGATATGCAATGCTGTTGTAGCCATGTCAGTCTCAGAATATTAGAGAGACAAGAAAGGTGAAGTAATATCTTTTATTGGACCAACTTCTGTTGGTGAGAGACAAAAGTATTCCAGCTACACAGAGCTCTTCAGATCTGGGAAGGATATTAAGTGTACCTTTCCCAGACCTGAAGAAATCTCAGTGTTGCTTGATTCTCTCTCCCACCCACAAAAGTTGGCCCAATAAAAGATATTCAAAGGGATGTCTAGTGTATACTAGATTATACTAATAGTAGTTTTGTTTGGTATCTTTGAAGTTCTTCTTCAAGTAGTGTTCCTATGAGTGCTCCACTGTACGTGTATCTGCATCCGGTGCCTCTAATCAGAGAATTTTGGTAGCAATGTCTGTTCAACCTGCACACGAGCTCTCCCTCCCTCATGGTCTGCCTTGATAGAAGCTATCAAACCCCCTCTGTTCCTTCTGGACTGCCTGTGGTCTCCAACAGAGCAAGTAGTTGTCCCTTCTTTAATCTGTCATTAGCAGAAGTAGTAGTAATTTGTTGGTTTCTTTTGTTCTCCTTAATAGTTGGTGTTTCCTTTTTACCCAGTTGGGAGAGAGGTAGAGAAAGAAAGAAAACCAATTTTAATTTATATATTTCCTGCCCTGTCTGAAGGGATTCCCCTCAAGAGGCATTCAGAAGACTTTCTGAAGTTCTTTCCAGTTAAAAGAAGAACTTTCTTCTGCGTTCCTCACTGCTAGAAGATGATAGCCATCCCCCAACCCAGGAGCATACCTGATTCCCCCTGCTTCAAGAGGTGACTCTCCTGCAAGGTCCTGTGAGTGACAGACATTCTTGCTGTGTCCCTTGCCTCAGAGAGTCCCATATCCCTCAGAAGTGGTCCCTGTGCCAGCAGCTAAAGCAGTCTCGTGGGAACCAGGAGCTAAAGTTAAAACTCTTCTCATGGAGAAGGCACTTCAACCTCCAGGGGACTACAGTGCTGACCTCGGGTCATCCACAGAGCCTTTAACTTCAAAGCGGGTAAAGTCCTGGGAAAAACCCAGCAGATTCCCCCTGTAAAGACTCAGGGGAAAAAATGGCTTCAAATCCCCAACCAAGGGTTCTATCGGCATCTACAGAAATGTGATATCCAGAACGGGACCTCCATTACGAGCTCCATGGCATGGCACAGCACTGCTTAGAGAAGTCAGAGGCTCAGACTGTGTGGCAGAAGTACTTTCCCTTAAGCAAAAAAAAAAAATTACCACTAGTCTTTAAAAGAGCAGCACTGCGAAAACCATGGGTATCAGGCGCAACAAAGCTCCCATCTAGTGTGCACTGTACCTTCTCAACCATATGTACCGACAACACACCACAGACGTTCCTCTGCGGTACCAAGTGAACCCATGGTACCACATGAGTTTCAATACCCTGGAGACCTGACAGCTGTAAAAGAACTGCAGTCTCCAGCCAGAATCACTCTCGGTGTTGCGCCATGTACCAACAAGTCCCTAGTTAGTGCCATCCTTACCCAGTGATGAGTCTGACAGTGACAAGCAGCATGTTAGTCTCCTGACTTCTCATCGTGACCCGCCATCACAATACAAGGGTCATCCTCAGTTCTAATGAGCTGACCCACAATCATGATGGGGGTCCCTTGGACACCCTCAACAACCATCCTCTTCCCCCTCCCCCAAATGGTTGTATTGGTATACTTTGGTGACGTACTCATCCCTCCTTGCCCCCCCCCATGTTGTGACCATCCAACGTCTATTAGAGAGAGCCCATCAGATGGTCTTCTACAGCTTTGCTGTCCAGATCCCCTGAGCCCAGAGAGGGGAAAACTTTTGCAGAACAGGAAGAAGAGTTTGACGGGGAAGTTACTCCTCCAGCAAACTTCCCCTCATCTCCATCAAGTAAGGCTGTAAAGTTTCTCCACCCTATCACTAAGTAATGATTTTTAAAACTTTCAGTATCTTACCAAAAGGGTGCCAGATAAGCTGCAGATTTCCCCACAGGAGTTGGAAGATACACATCATAAGGCTGGTGAATATTCTGCACACCTACTTCTCATCCAGAATTGCCCTCCCAATTAATGAGGCAATTCTAGATCCTGCCAAAGTCATCTGGCAGACTCCAGCCTCCATTGCGCCAACCTGCAAGAGAGCTGACAAAAAATACTACCACCCTTCCAAAAAGGCAGACTTTTCCTAACCCCACTCCATAGGAGTGGATGTGATTAATGCGCTAGGCAAGCAATATTACGTCCGCTCCCAGAGTATTCTCCCAAGGTTCTCCCCGTCACTGCAGCACATTTACAAACATTGGGCATTGTTATCTACCCATACCTCGATGACTGCTTCCTCAAGGCTCTTTCAGAGGATGCTATACAAGCTCCGCAGAGGACCATGTGCACATTTGCCTACATGTGCCTATACCTAAACTTATAGATACTAACACTAACCTTGGTACAACAACTGAAGTTTCACCAGACAGGCCAGGAGCTGCTGGCAGCTACTAGTCATATGGCAGCATGCACCCTTATTACCCCAAATGCCTGGTGTGTTCATGAGGTGGTGTCAGATGTTGCTCACTTCTTTCTATTCCCTGAGCAGAGAGAGGCTAACCAAACTGCTTTAACTGCCCTCCACAGTGAAGCATTCCCTGGACTGGTGGAGAGACCCATCCAATGTCTGAGCAGGCATTCCGTTCATGCAATTGCTGCCGACGCTGGCCCTAATGATGGATGCCTCCCTAATAAACTGGGGAGTTCACCTACATAAGCACAGGTTCAAGGGAAGTGGTTTCCCATAGAAGTAATCTTCCATATAAATCTTTTGGAGTTAAGAGCTATCAGGAATGCCCTGTGCACACTTTCTGCCTTTCATGAAGAACACTCACATGAAGGTCATGATGGACAATGTGAGCTGTGTTTTTTATAAATCACCAGGGAGTGCCAGATCTCCCTTCCTCTGCATGAAAGCACTCGGAGTTTGGAGTTGATGCATCCATCACAACATACTCATCTTAACTATCCATCTACCAGGGATTCAGAACATGACAGCTGACAATCCCAGTCAGAATTTCTCCCATGACCATGAATGGGAACTGAACTCAAAGGTGCTTCAAAACATATTTACCTTTTGATGAACCCCGACTACCTATCAGAACAAGAAATATCCTCATTACTGTTACAAAGCCAGCCTAGGGAAACTTTCACTGGGAGACACCCTTATATGTCTTTCCCCTGTTTCCTCTCTTTCCAAGGTCCTGTTGAAAATTCAATGAGTCAAAATGAGGGGGATTGTTCTGATTGCCCCTTCCTGGTCAAGACACATCTGGTTCCCTAACCAGACAAAGATAGCAATGTATCCTCCATTTCCTATTTCGCCCATTCCTCACCTGCTGTCTCAAAACAAAGAGCTGATACTTCATCCCAACTTGTAGGTCCTATGCCTCCAGGCTTGGCTCTTTCTTGGTTCCAAGATTTAGAGGTAAAATGCTCTGATGAGGTGAAAGGTATGTTACTACACAGCCAAAAGCTGCCACTCGATGAACTTACCTTTAAAAATGGAAACAGTTCCAAGTTTGATGTCATTCTAAGCACGTAGACTCAACCTCATCTTCCCTCCCTCTGATTTTATGCTATATTTTAGACCTAAAGAGATCAAAACTCTCACTCAGCTCTCTTAAGAAATATCTTATGCCAATAATGACTTTCCACCATCAGGTAGATGGCTACTTGGTGTTCACTCTCCCACTAGCCCTTAGATTCCTTCAGGGCACTGGGAATCTCTTCCCACATGTGAGACCACCTGTTACAACCTGGAATCTTAACCTAATTCTTAAGGCTTTGATTAGACCTCCCTTTGAGTCCATGATAACTTGGCTATCTCTTACATTTGTCCATGAAGACAGCATTTCTAATTGCCATCATCTCAGCTAGGCACATAGGAGAAATAGCTGCCCTGATGGCACATCCACTGTATACTGTCACCTTTAAAGACAAATTTACACTGAGGTCGCATCCCAGGTTTCTCCCTAAAGTTGCTTCCTTTTTCCATATGTCTCAACAGATCCATCTTCCTGTTCCCCCCCCCCCCCCCCAAGCCACATAGTAACCACAGGGAGGCAATTCTTCATATGCTAGATGTTAGAAGAGCACTGGCGTTCTACTTGGACAGGACTAAGGGCTTCATGAAGTCCCCTAAACTCTTCCTTTCACTTGCAGAAAGATCCAAAGGCTCTGTGATATCAGATCAAAGACTATCCAAATGGGTCTCTGGTTTCATTAATCACTCTTATCAAGAGTGCAACCTGTTATCTCCATCATGAGTCTGTATGCACTCCACGAGGTCAATTTCTACCTTGGTCACATTCCTTAAAGATGTCCCTATCTCAGAAATCTGCAGAGCTGTGACTTAGGCCTCTTCCCACACTTTCACAGAACATAATGTGATCACTGGAGATGCAGCCTCCAAAGTCAGCTTCAGTTGCACAATACTTTCTGTGGTAATAGACTCCACACTGAAGCTCCAGCCCTCCTTGGGGGATACTCCTGTGAAGTCACCTACAATGGAGCACCAATAGGGATACCACTTGAAGACAAAGAGGAAGGTACTCGCCTTGTGCGGTAACTATGGTTCTTTGAGATATGTGTCCTTATGAGTGCTTCACTGAGATTTTTGGTAGCGTTGTCCATTCAGCCGCACATGTGCTCTCCCCCAAAGGTATCTAGTGCTGCGCAGGCAAACTTTCCTGAGTTTCTTCTCTACCACTGAGCCTCTTAGGGAAAACCCTGATGGAGCGGGAAGGAGGGTGAGCTGCAGAGCACACCTAGGGACACATCTCAAAGAACTATCGTTATTGCACGAGGAGAGTAACTTCCTCCTCAGGACTGTAGTTCCAAACTATTGATTTCCCCCATGCATACATCAGAATAGACAGATATAAATCCTTCACAAAAAATTGAAAAGTAGATCAAGTACTATTTTTAGTATAACTATAGCTTTTCTAAAAGAGGAACCTATAATAGTGAAATGTAAAATGTGGGCTTGCTGTTGTCTTCTCAATTTTGGCTTAAATTCGAGCTTTCCACAGAAAGTTGAGACCAATCCTGGAGATTCATATCCAACAAAAACTTTGCAGCCCATGTCACGTATAAAATTTCTCTCTGTATAGTTGTAAAATTTACATTTGAAAGAGTAACGGATGAACAGCTAGCTACTCTGAAAATCTACAAATAAGTAAATTTTTGTACTGTACTTAACTAACCTGTTGTTTTCTCTAGGGAAGATCTTTGTCGTTTAAAACCTTCCTCATCTGGGTTTTAATCAGTATTTACCAAGGTAAGAGAGATCCCTAATTTTACTGGACTAAAGATTTTTTGTCTGCTATTAACAATATTGTTTTTCAGGTCCAGATTAAAATCCCAAATCTTAAAATTTCATCTACAGTTCATATATTACTTTCTGTTTATCTTGTAAATCAATATTCTAGCAGTATGCCATACCTATTCAGGATGCGGTGAAGATTGGTATTTTTATTGATGCATATTGCTTAAAAACTGACCTGTTTTTAATTAAATGCTAATCCAAAAGAATTTTAACAAGTGCTTATCATATTGCATACACTCCCTGGTAGTTTTCTTTCATGGAATTACAAAAGTACTGTTTAATTAAATCTGAATTATGTAATCAGTTAAGACCAATTAACCACATTTTGTCTACTGCTACGATAAATGAAAGATTGTTGAAAATGTAATTAATGATTGATCAGATACATTACACAGAAATGTCTTTAATGTTTTCATAGTTGTATTTTAATTTTTGTCCATCTTATTTTCATTCTTCTGTTTTACAGAGAGAATGTAAAATAAACGTTAGTGTTGTTCTTATACAAGAAGTTACCTAAGAAAGCTTTCATGATAACTGATAAATTGAATGCCCCAAAATATAGTTAGTGATTCACTGTGCAACATTTTGTGTTCCTTTACTAGGTGGTATTCTGATGTATGGCGCCCTTCTCCTTTTTGAATCTGAATTTGTACATGTCGTTGCAATTTCTTTTACTGCCCTAATCTTGACTGAACTCTTGATGGTTGCACTGACCATACGAACCTGGCACTGGTTAATGGTGGTGGCTGAATTCTTCAGTCTTGGCTGCTATGTGGCCTCTCTTGCATTTCTAAATGAATATTTTGGTGAGTAGCTGTGGAAAATCTTTGCCTGCAAAAGTATGCTTTCTAACATAAAATTCTTTGTAATCTTTTTCTTGTTACGTTGCAAATACGTGTAGTAATATACTTTGTGGTACAGTTTCATCCAGTAAAATATGGCTTCAACTTGTACGTAAAGACATTTTTCATGACACACTCTAAAATGTCTATCTTTTTTTTCTTTTTAGGATTTGTAACAGCTTTTTTATATAGTTTGTTTATATGAAAATTTTTTACTCAAGGCACAGAAGCTTTTCTCACATTGTACTTCATTTCAGTGATAGAAATTCAAGCAGCTTGTCATGTTGAATGAGCTTTGAGTAGTTATCAGACAAACAGTACTGAAATTAGATGCAATTTAATAAAAAATTCTTAAGCACCAGCATTCAACACTCCAATGGTATGTCTACACTACGATAAGACCCACACCTGGCTTGGGTCAGCTGACTCAGACTCGTGTGGCTTAGGTTCTGGGGCTATAAAATTGCAGTGTAGAGGTTTAGGTGGGGCTAGAACCCAGTCCTGAACAGCTTCACTGTAGGTGGATAGCCCCACAGCGCAAGCCAGCTGATCTCAACTCTGAGGCTTGAGCTCTTGGGGTGTTTTTGAAGTATGGACATATCCTTAGTGCAGGTCTACACATAAAAAGCTGCAGCAGCACAGCTGTACTGTGATAGCACTTTAGTTAAGACACTGCTACCCTAGCGGGAGTGCTTCTTCCACTGGTGAATGAGTGGTAACAATGTCAATGGGAGAAGCCCTCCCATCGACATAACGCTGTCTACACCAAGGGTTAGGTCAGGATAACCACATCACTCAGTTAGACAAATGTAAGTTTGCTGCCTTTACAGCACGCCTACGCTACAAAATTAACCCAACACAGAGTATGTCTTCACTGCCATGGCAGCTGGGATTGAGGCCATGGCATCAATTCAGGTCTGTGTAGACCCACTCAGTCGATCAGAGAATGTTCTCCAGTCGACGCCATTAATCCACCTCCCCCAAAGGAGTACGGCTGTGTCAATAAGAGGGGTCTCCCATCAGCACAGGACCCGTGAAGACACCACTCTACGTGAACATAAGTACATCGACAGGAGAAGCACATCCTACATTACATAGCTTGCACATCTCCTGTCAACCATTGCCACCAGTGTAGACCAAGCCCCAATAAATACATTGCTTGTGCATGCCTGCACTTTGCTCCTTGTGTTGGAGGTGCATGTCCTCACCAGGAGTGCTTGCATTGGAGCCCAGGAGTGGGCATTGTGGAGTGGCTTCTGAAAACCACCAACAATCAATGTAAACAGTGCAGTTTATACTGACACTGCGTCAGCCTAATTACACCGGTATTGACTCTGACTCTTGTAGAGGTGGAGTTAAGTTGGTGTAGCAGACAGGTTACATTTGGAAGAGCAAAATTTTAGTTTAGACACTTACATACTTAGGTTGATGTAAGCTGCCTGCATCGGCCTAACTCTGTAGTGCAAACTAGGCCTTGGGGTTATCTAGTTTAAGGCCGGAGAGACTACCAGGTTATCTAGCCTGTATGTCACAGACCCCCTGCACCATCCAGCCACTTCTAGAGCAAGCCCAACAACTGGAATTAGACCAAAGCAATAGAGTTCTCAGAAAATCATTTTGTGCCACAGGCAGATGACAGGAAGGACTGAGGTGCATCAGTGCCTGAGTCCTCAGCAATGGCAGGGAAGTGCTTGAGTGAGAGAAACCAAACGGCATATGGATGTTCTACGTCCAAAATATCGAAAGATTTGCAGAAAATATAAATGAAATGTTAATTTGTTGATTTCAAGTTTCCAGATAATAGCAGATGGAATGCATTTTAATGTTATGTAAATAATATTGAAGCCTATTTGATAAGGTGATAAGACACTGACTAAAAAGACATTCCCAGTTCAAATCTTTTCTTCGTATACTGAATGAAAATATCTGTCACTTTTATTACTAGAGAAATGTTCAGAAAAATATTACTAGTGCACAACGCATGGTATAGTGAAGGCTGACAGTATTCATGGTTTTCCATGTGTCTTCTCCCTATGCAATTAAATATGACCTACGGTGGATTTCCCTATATTACAGTATTTCATAATAACATTGCTGTGGCCTGGATATGCTAGGCACTTTCCACAGTTGATTGTCCCTCCCCAAAAGCCTTTGCAATTAAATATCCTTTAATGATTGACAGTATAAATTATATTAGTGGTTCCCAACCTGTGGCCTGGTGACCAGAAGTGGCCCTCCAGGGCTTTTTGAGTGGCCCGCAGCTCCTCACCTGCTGGCTGGAGAAGGGAGACACTGCCTAAGCTCCCAGCTGGAGCACGTTTCCATGAGACTAAAAGACCAGTCCAGGCTCCTTGCTGCAGCAAAGGGAGAGGAGATTCCCTCTCCCTGGCTGTTGCAGAGAGCACAGGAATGTGCTCTGCCTATGTGCATGGGGTCCTTGCTGAAGCCAGAGGGAGGAGAGCACTGATCTTCCATTCCCCTGGCTGCAGAAGGGCACCACTGCCTCAGGATAGATAGAGTGCACAGAGCTATAGAATGCCTGCAGTTTTCAAGATCAACGCGAAAGGAGGCAAACTGCTTTTCGGAGGGCGGGGGTTGCTGGAAAAGCTGGTGTCCCTTCAGGGCTGTAAAAATGATATATGTGGCCCTTGAGCCAAAAAGGTTGGGAACTACTGAAGTATATCATTTCAGACCTAAACCAGGCTTCTAAGGTCAGACTATTGGACTACAGAGCAATTTTATCCATGTGTGTGGGAGATTGGCAGGTTCTAGGACTCTGCATGCAGTTGAAGGTTTATTCTGTTGATTCCTGGAAGAAGCCAGTTCAAATCATCTCATCCAAGGGCATAGAAGGGTTTCTGTATCACTAAATTAGAAGGGATTACAGTGTGAAGCAGGAGATGTCATAGCAAAATCCTTAACTGCCAATTTCAGAGGAAACTCAGAAACTCAGGCTAAGATTATTTTTCTTAAATTAAATTACAATATGCCATACTCTGCTCTCATGGTCCTTTGTCCATCTAGGAAAATACCCATTGGTATCCTCCTGCTATATAATCCATAGCTGGATGTAGAAAAGCACAATGATTTTTTGAAGCAGTTATTTTTAATACAACTGTGCATCAGATATGTTCAGTTTCTAAAGGGGCTAGAGGGTGGGAAAGACTGAACTGCAAATCTTGCAAACTTCACTTGAGTCGGTCTTTCCTTTTGAATATGATTTAAACAAAAAAGTTGGGGCTGGGGACGTGTTTGCAGGTCAAATTATTCCCTCATTGACACCATTGTAATTCAATTAACCTTCAGTGTGATTTCTCAGCTATTGACAGGAATTTAGAAAGAATCCAGGTCCTTCTCCCTTTACACCATTGGCTTCGAAGTCCAAACAGGAGTAAATGGCACTTAAAACTTACTTTTGTCATGTAAATTGGCAGGTATCTGTCTATCCTAAGGTTTTCCATACTCAGACTGAATACACACAGGAAGCAGATCTGTTTAGTATGAAACTGCCATTTTTTTACCCTTTCATTTTTCAAAGTAGAATCTTACTTAAGTATTAACTAATTGGTTTCATGTCTTGTAAAACTATCTTCTTTCTCTCAAAGCCCCAGATATTCTCCTCTAAATACTTTACAAATATTGTATCAGTGATACTTTCTACCAATATCCTTTGAAAAACTTCTGTCTGCTGCTTTTGGGTACTCGTGTTAATTCCTTCCTGTCAGGAGAGGTGCATTTTCATATTGCCACCATAAACATACTGGGTTTGACCTTTCTACTTGGCATCTTTGGCTATGTCTACACATAGAAATTTAGGTCGACTTTAGGTAAGTCGACTTAACTAAATCGACTTTAAGTCGACTTAGTGAGTCTGCACTTAAATTTTAAGTTGACTTTGGGGGGAACTTACAAAGTCGACCTAGAGCGTCCACACTGGACGCCTAGGTCGACTTCTAGGGGCTAGGGGGACCTAAGGCAGGTCCACGGGGGCAGGGGGGCTTGCTCAGTGCCAGGGGGCTCAGCCTTTGCCCCATTGTACATAGGTACAATGGGGCAAAGGGGGACAGGGACCCTGGCAGGGCATAGGGGCAAGGTGGGCAGGGCTCTGCCCTGCCCTGTGGGGGGCATGCCAGGCTCCCCCTGTGCCCCCCCCCCCGGCAGGGAGGGCAGTGGTGCAGTCCTGGGGTAACCCTAAATCGATTTAGGGCTACCCCACGTCTACACTGGCTTAAGTCAACTCTAGGAAGTCGACTTAAGCCTTAAGTCGAATTAATTCTAGGTTTAATAAAGTCGACTTAATTTTCATTAAGTCAACTTTATTTTCCTTATGTCGATTTAAGCAAGTTGCTTAAGTCGACTTAAGGAAACTGTAGTGTAGACGTGGGGTAAATTAAGTCGACTTAAGCAAACTTAAGTTGACTTAATTTCTAAGTGTAGACGCACCCTTTCAGGATTTTCCCTTGCTGGGCTTTCTTTCGGTTTATGATCAGAGGCATTAAATGGGATGTGGTAGGTTGGCTACTAAAGCATCATAGAAAGCCTGCCCATGGCAAGGGGCCAGTGAGACTGGAGACAGACATCTGCAAGATTTGGTCAAATGGTCACAACCTTATTCAGTACCAAGAAAGGATTTATTTCTGTCCCAGTTCAGGGCAACTGCACCAATATTTTCCCTCTGTGAGGGTACTCACTCTAGGCTCCTGGCTCCTCAGCCATCACCTGTTTTGGATGAAGACCCATGTGTCTCCCTTCTTCATGGTTCTTTGCCTACCCTTAGTCAGATAATGAAGTTTTTGGATAATACTTTCAGATAGACAATGTCCTTTATTTTTTATATGAATAAGAATTTTTAACTAAACTAATAAAGGCTTTTAAAAATATTTTTATTTTCAATTAGCATGTTTTACTCCTAAAAGTGTAAAAATCACAAATTTGGCAATATACTAACACTGAAAAGACAGAAACTAAAAATATTTGACACTCCCTATCCTGTGGTTCTAACTTAGGCAAGTTATCATTGATGACTTGATGAGTGTAGAATTGGGATCATTAAGCATATCTCTATGGTGTATAGTATTACAGGCTTGTAGGCTGCATCTACACTGGCAAATTAAGTTGACTTAATTTGCCCTGCATCCACACTACACTTTGCTTAAGTCGACTTAAGTCAACTTTATTAAACCTGCTTTTTATTCGACCTAAGGCTTAATTGGACTTTCTAAAGTCGAATTAAGCCAGTGTAGACATGGGGTAGCCCTAAATCGACTCTACCAGGGATAATGGTCCCAGGGACTAAACTGATGAGCCATTAAGGACACAATGGGTGTATTCCTTATGTCCTTAATGGCTCATCAGTTTAGTCCCTGGTACATTCCTAAACATTAAGGACACAATGGTTTGACACACCCACCCACCTCTCTCAGGTATTTCAATAAAATAACATAAGTTAAAGTACAGATAGAATACCCAATTCCTAACTTCTAATCCAAATAGAATTCCTACACATAAACTATATAATCATTCCCAGCAAATTACTACCTTTCTATTGATACCAAACATGACATAGTTCCTATGGATTATAGAGCATTTATGAGATATCCATTGAAAATAATATAATAAATGCTTCCCTAAATCCAGACAGCGTCACACACAGGGTTCTGCCCTGCCAGGGTCCCTGTCCCCCTTTGTCCCATTGCACACAAGGGATGCCCCCCCCCGCCCCCGGGGACCTGCCCAAGGTCCCCCTAGCCCCACAAAGTCGACCTAGAGCATCCAGTGTGGACGCTCTAGGTCGACTTTCTAAGTTCCCCTTTAAGTCGACTTTAATTTTAAGTGTAGACACACTAAGTCGACTTTAAGTCAACTTAGTTAAGTCAACTTAGTTAAAGTCGACTTAAAAGTGCAAGTGTAGACATAGCCGTCGGGCATTTAGAAGACTTAATACTGATAGTTTGACCAATAATGAGTCAAATAACCAGAGCATTACCTTTTTTATGCTGTATCTTTCTGAAGAGAGTTTGGGCTCAGTTTTAAATTTATAAGCTTCTTTTGATTGTTAATATAATTTACACTTCTTAGTCTCTTCAAATGATATAACTATAGGGATCTTTCTGGCCAACTGTGTTTTTAAAGCATGCTTAATTTTAAAATATACTATTTTTTTCAAATACCATATTGTTTCAAATGTGTTGCATAGCTTGAAATTATTCATATTTTGTCTGAAGGAGGGTAGACTCTGATTAACACCACTTATTATATCTTTCTAATTTCTCTTACCTATTTCATTTTGTATAGCTAATCTTTTTTCTAATTTCCTTGTTTTTTCTATAAATCTATCCTTTTCTTTTTTCCTCTCTTTGTAACAGGTATAGGCAGAGTGTCTTTTGGAGCTTTCTTAGGTAGGTAGAGTTACAGTTTCCTCAAAGATAAAAAATACAATAGAGAAACAAAGCCAAACATGCTAAATAAAGACACCGCTGTTTCTAGTGTTCATGGGTGAGAAAACTATAGCTTCTTTTATAAACCCATTATGAATTATACGTATAACAATATGTTTTCCAAGATACTTAGCTTTGTGGCCTTTGCATGCAATTAAAATATAATCTGATGTTTACAATTATGCCTAGGATTTCTCTAGCGGTTTCAAAATGTCACAGAAGGCGGGAATTGAGATGTCTAGAATTGCTGATTTAATGGGAATAATGTAAGCCCCATCTCTTCCTATAATTGAGGCACAAGGGTAGGGAACCAAAGGAATTTAATTCTCCTCACTTGATCTACAACCAACATCTCTCTCTCTTGATGATACACTTCAGTCTGCTGCTGTTTGTGCAAGTGATGTCACTAAATGCTATATTGTCTCCTGTGAATATTCTTTTTATTTATTTTTTTTACTAATTTAATTTTAATTTCTGAAGTATTACAAATGTTGGCTCTAACTGATCACAGAAAATTAATCAAAAATGGAGTGTGGGATGCAAAATGTGTTTTAATATTAAAATTTCTGAATGTGAATTTGGATTATATCTGGGGAAAGACATTGTGAGAATGACATGAAAAATGAGAACATTATCCCTAGCCCTTCAACACATTAGTGAGTTTGACATTTTTTTTCCTAGTGAGAATGTGTTCTAAACTCATGCAAAATTGACTGAAAAGTCAAGTACAGATCAATTGCAAAACTTTTCTGTCCCAGTAAAGCAAGACATGCAAGAGTCTACCACTTCATTCATTGAAAACATTCTGTTTCTTAAGTGAGCACTCCATCCTCACTCCAGCCACTTTATGCTGAGTAAAGAGCCCTAAAAGCCCTGTATGTGGCCAGAACTGAGTAGGCAGCATTAACAAATAATAATAAATGGAAAAACTTTAGAGCTCACGGTTGTATCCCTGGTTTAGTCAGGGTTAGTTATAGCACTCTCTTGAATAACAGAGTATGAAAACAGTCTGAACATATTTAATACTTCGCAGCATGAAAGTGTAAGCAACTACCACTTCTCATAACTTTTCTCTTTTTATTTCTACAGATGTTGCCTTTATCACAACTGTGACCTTCCTGTGGAAAGTGTCAGCTATCACTGTTGTAAGCTGTCTTCCACTTTACATTCTCAAGTACTTGAAGCGTAAATTTTCTCCTCCAAGTTACTCCAAGCTTACCTTGTAACAGTGACTGTATCCTTACAGTTTTTTTCACCCATGCCACTCTGAGAATTGCTTAAGGTCACTCACTGTGCTTCAGTGGAAACATATTTGGGTGGGCTAAAGAAAGAAAAAAAATGGAGTAAACAGAGCACAAAAAGAGGAGGGAAGATCTGAGAAGTAACATACAGTACTACACTTTACTGATAGTACCGTCAAAAGTAAATTAACTTCATTTTTGTCATGTTGATTTTTTTTATTATTTTTTCAATTTCTACAAGTAGAAAATAAACTGAATTTGTATTTGAGTTGACAGTGCTTCTGATTGATTTGATTGCTATTGTAAAAGGGTTTTTTCCTACTGCACTATTCTCATGCAAATTGAACTGAAAGCTTAATTAATAGTAAATAATTTCCTAAAAGATTCAAATTTATTCCTTGTTGCTTATTTATAGGAATATTCATTCCTACTTACATACAATATAACAAATCTAGATAACGTAAAAGACATTGTCCGTATTTGCTGCTATATATTACTCATCATAAAACATTGATAATATGCACTATTTGAACGATGTACAGATGTCTACATAGCGCAGTATTACTTGAGGAGCTGTTGTTCTCTTTTCTGTACTCTCCATTCTTAGCACCAGTAAATATTAACAGATACGTGAATTCCATGCCATTGACATCTGTTCTTTAAATGCACATGGAAGCCAAGTTGCACAAAATCTGTAAAATTTTCTGTACATAATTCCATTGCACCTCTTTATTTGTACAGAGCATCAGACATTGATGTTCCGTAAATATGTTTTAAAGTTCATATCCATTTTCTATATGTAAAATTGCAAATAGATGGTGTTGAGGTACATTTCTATATATCAAAAGTTCAGTAAACATTGTATTGGCTAATATGTTTAAATTGCCTTGTAATCTGTTTACTTAAGTTACTCAGGTAAAAAGAAAAAAGATTAACATTAAAATGTTACAGTAGGAAAATCCATCATCTTCCAACAGACATCTTTTGGGGTTGTTTTATGAACCAGATTGTTGGGTACAAAACTTGTGAAGAATAGAGGCGCAAATCCTCCACAGGTATAAATTAAAGTAGTCCCATCGGTTTCAGTGGAGCTGTGCATGTTACACCAGTTGAGAATCTACCCTAGAAAGTGATATTCTCTAAACTGATTCAATCTGAGGAGGTCTAAATGTTATCGGTTCTGGGATACTGGATATGTTAATTTCCCATTGTGTGTCATTTGCTTTTTCGAGAAATACGTATAACAGATTATTTGACATGGTCTATGGTTAATCCATGCATCTCTGTTAATGAGATGCTTTATTTCTACTTTTTTTTAAAAAAATACTTCATATTGATGTTGGTTTTAATCATAGATGTTTTATGTTTGATTGTGTCTTTTCAACATAAATCCTTGTTTAACATCTAATCATGTCTCTAAAATCATAACTATATTGTATGAGTACAACTTTTGAAATGATGAAGACCCAAACCACTTCCAGAAACTGAGACTGTTGCAGAGCTATTTAGAGAGCACTTCATTCCATTTGTTTTGTTTTTGAGGGGGTTTCATAACAGCTACTATCTGCTTTTTATTTTATTAATTATAAAAGCAATAAAGTCTAATTTCTACCAAATATTTTGATCTATGTATTAAACTTTTGTAGTAGTGCGTCTTTAAGTACACGTACGTACCAAAATAGTTTGTTGTGACCGTATGAAAAATCATTTCTCTATATCCCCACAAGATGTCACTGTTTTTTGTACGAGCAGAAACCTTTCTTTATTTTATGTCAAGATTGCCATGCTATTCTTAGTTTATATTTTGAGTTAGTTTAAATGGTCACATTTCAGTTAGTTAAACATAGCCTTTTTTTGTTACTGATTTGCTTTAATTTCATCTTTCCTGCAAAAAAGCATCAAGTTATTTTGGACCATTGGGTGCACAGAAACAACTTGAATTAATCAACAAATTATTAGCAAAGAATAGTCCACAATATACAATCATTGTTAAATTATAATGATTGCTTTTAATGTGAGCAACCACATAATGTAAAATTGAATAGATAAGCAAACACTTATAGATGGTTGGTCATCTTGTTTCTCTCTCTGTTATTTATAAAATATGCTCACACAACTTTGGTGTGGGGTAAAATATTAAATAAAATCCTAAATCTAACTGGTTACATGTAAGAAATAGTATTACCTTAATGCAGCTATGTATGAGAGCTTGTGTGGGTGTGTGTGAAGTGTGGGTTAGCATGATAGTAGCTATTCAGAGAGATCATACGCACAAACAAAACAATTCTTGTAGAGAAGTTTATTAGGCCAAATACAAACCAACTGAAATGCATTATATGGAAACTGAAAGGTTTGATCATTTCTGTGGACACAAGGAGTTCATTAGATACAAAATTGCTTCACTCCAGAGTAAGAGTTTATAAATGCTATTTATTTTTTAAATCATGCTAATTACAATAGAAAACACTAACCATCAGACACTGAAGGCCCAGCCTAATTTTTTCTTCAGTGGAGTGGGTGTTTTCATGCATGTCCAGTTGCTCTCTGTATGTAAGAACTTAGTTACTCTAACTTAACTTGAGTTCCAAAGGGGTAGCCATGTTAGTCTATCGCAGAAAAACAAGAGTCCTGTGGCACTTTTAAAGACTAACAGATTTATTTATTGCATGAGCTTTCATAGGAGAAAATCCCATTTAAGGCTACCCCTTTGGAACTTGACTATATGGAAGGCACTGAATACAGCCATTTGAAGTGGAAATCTGTCATCTTCAAAGCATCTGATAAAGTGGGATTTTCTCCCACAAAAGCTCATGTGATAAATGAATCTGTTAGTCTTTAAAAGTGCCACAGGACTCTGTTGTTTAACTTAACTTGAGTTTCCTTGGGGCTTTTCTGCTCTGAGGTCCACATAAAAAGAAGAAAAGGTCTCTCTGGACTATATTATTTCTCAGGTATAGTCTGGATGGAACAGACTCAACAAATTCCTTGAATAAATAGTTTTAAAATCTCTTGATTCTAAAGGCTACATGGAACTTTTCAAACTCAGGCCTACTTTCCTCACGGCCCTATTGAAACAATAGCGTGCTTTCCCTGCACGAGGTAACTAAAGGGAGTTTTGTGCTCATTTGTTACTCAGCCACACTCCTATCAAACAAACAGGGCTCCATTAACAGTGGTATATGGGTAGCGATATCACACACGGCTCAGAAAGCACTGTATTACAGTCCTTAAAACAGTGTTAGTACATTATGGAATTTCATGCAAAGTTAATAAAATTGTAGAGCAGAGGTATCAAACATGCGGCCCGTGGGCCATTTGCACCCCATGAGCCACTCTGCTGCGGCTTGCACTGGTTGTACCAGCCCAGGATTTTTCCCATGTAAATCTGTTAAGAATGAGTTATATTTGATCATATCAAATGAAAGATACATAAAGATTTACCCAACTTCATCAGAGTAACTGGTTTTTTTTTTCATACTAACAGTCAAGCGACCACAGACCACATGTACAAGTAGTTGCTGTGAGGTTTATTTTTTCTTATATCGTTTTGTGGTCTTTCAAACTGAGTTGCTGACAGAATTGGCTCCCAAGGCTAAATGACTTTAACGCCCCTGCTGTAGAGCATTCCCTAGCTCGGCAAACTAATTTTCAGATTTAAAGCTAAAAATTAAAGCTAACTCACAAGCAAGGATCTGAGAGCAGAATGAATGGTAACACATTTAATAATAATATATTTCCTGAGAACCTGATTCTGCTCTCAGATCGCATCAATATAAATTAGGAACAAATAGCCTGGCTACACCAGAATACATAAGAGCTGGGCTCTGAATCTGTAAGTTGTATCCTCACGGGCACATTAGTGAGCCCATCATCAGTGTAAACTTGAACTTGAACCTGTGACCCTCACACCCTTTCCTGTTATTTCATTTGTTGTCCCCCGTTTTCAGTTGGTGCTGGGCCTAGTGCCTCCTCCCCTTAGGCTGGGGGAGGGGTTTTAGAAGTGGGGGGGGTTGCGCCCGCCCACTTCCCCAGTTTCCAAATAGGATCAGTGTAAAGTAAATGCTTATATTTCCTTGATTAGTTTTTGTATCAGATACAAGACAGATGCAATTTTGAAAATAATTAGTGATATACTTTTGAACATATTTTTAAGAAACCAGGAGATGGAGTGAGAGGCATAGCTGGATGAGCTGTGAATAGGATGGATCCAATAACAAAAATCATGCGCTCCTGTTTATGCAGTAATTATGACAGATCTTATAAATTAAACCTGGCTGAGTCTGCTCTATATTTGAAGGAGAGAGCTCAAAGACAAGTACAAGTGCTGCCAAAAATGATACTGGTAATTAAATGCCATTTCTTCTGACACAATATGAACCAATATCCCTTTGTGGGCACTGGGGGATGTTTGGCTACCAAAGGTGTGAGCTTCCAGATGAGAAATAAAGCCAAGACCCTGAATACTGACCAGTAAACACACTGTAGCATCTTTTTCGAGAATATTGACTTTAGCCATGCAACTTTCTAAATTCCAATTTGAGTTATTACCATATATGCCACCTGAATTTCCTTTGCTGTTTCAATTGCATTTGTTACTTTCTGTTTCCTTCTAAAGTCATTGTTCTTCAGTTGTTTATCTATGTGGACTCCATTTTTGATGCATTAGATCAGAGTCTTTTGATGGTCATATCCATGGAGGCCACACCTGTGCCATTATGTACCCTCATGCCATGGCATAAAGCAGTGGTTCCCAACCTTTTCAGTAACACAGCACACTTCAATGAAAGAAACAATTCCATGGCACACCCATTTTTTCAGCTGAATTGATTGCTCATAAATATCACATTTACTTACATTTACTATGGTTACAGTCTTACTTGAGAAATTTGCAACATAGTACATACAACAAGCTAAAGAACAACTAAATTAGTTGTTTGAACAACTAATTAGTGTTTGAAATCCACAGGAAAAAATACGTCAGCTCAATTTTGCCCTTTGGCCACCTGCATTTAGAATGTTCACGTTTTAGAATCGAAAGACCAATACCTCACTTTTAATTTGATGATTAATTTTCATGAGTTTTATGCATTGTAATTCTGGTTGGCTAGAATGTTGTTTGAGATGAAACAATGTTTTGCATTGATTTTTCATTAACTTTGTACAAAATTTCACGGCACACTTGGACAGTTTTCATGGCACACTAGTGTGCCCTGGCACACCAGTTGAAAACCACTGATATAAAGAGTAAAATGAGCCAAGTCATCCTTCCGTTTCTTCTTACTGCCAAACTGAACCCCTGCAATGTCTGTTTACTCTGTGCAAGCTGCAGTTGTTAGCCTTGTATATTGAACAATTTGCTACCCCTGAAATAAATTGGATTTACTTCAGTTCCACAGGGTCCATGCAGCAGCAATCTGTGCACATAACCTCTCAGTCCAGGGCTGTACTGTGTTCTCCCATCCTACAATGACAAGATCCCTTAAGAGCCTCATACATCCGTTTCCCTCAGATTGTGAGCCCTGCCTTCTTGGGACCTCAATACAGTGCTAGCAGAGTTGATGAGTTCACTTTCTGAGCCCTCAGAAACTTGTATTCTATACGACTTTTCAGTGAAGTCTGATCTTTCTGGTATCTAGTTGCAAGATGGGGGAGGTTCCGCTCATGACAGGTCCTTCATATTCATAGTCTCATAACGACAGAGTGACTCTTGAACCTCACACCAAGTTTCTGCAGCACATCTTGAGGAACCACAATTATTGTAGAGTAAGTAACCCTCCTTTTTGTATTGCTGATAGAAAAGTCATCACTGTACCTAAAAGGCCTGATTCTCTGCCCATACACACCAATTCTAACGGTGTAACTTCTTTGGAGCTTCCACTTATTTACACAGGTAAGAGAAAGAGGAGACCCAGGCCCACAGACTGTATGAAGAACTTTGTGGAATAATCTCATATCTAGGCTGGTAGTATAACTCAGTTGAAAGTTAAAGATGATCAAAAAAGCCCTTCAATACGTTAGCCCCCCTACAGAGAGGAAAATCAGTACCAATGAACACAGACAACCCATATCGAACATTATATGTAAACAAACAGGAGGCACAGTGTCTTTAGCACTGTGTTAAATAGCATAGGAGTTTCTTTTGTGAACAAAACACACTCAAAGCAATATACTTCTCAATAAATATTAACTACCCAACAGATG
The DNA here is from genome assembly GCA_007922175.1 of Pelusios castaneus. NCBI lineage: Eukaryota > Metazoa > Chordata > Testudines > Pelomedusidae > Pelusios > Pelusios castaneus. The sequence goes on from ML685766.1 coordinate 36,170,673, forward strand.
CCCTCAGCAGGGTTCACAGCTGTTATTGTGAGTGGAAATTTGCTCAGTCAATTGCTAATGAAATCTTTCTCAAATAAGGAATCTCACTCAAATACCTATTTGCCACTCCATCAACCAAAAACATAGTTTCGATCAAGATATTCCACAGCAAGCCAACATGGATTGATGCCTTGAACAGAATAATGATGGAAAGCTCTGAAATGGTATATAGTCTCCCAATCCATAAGCTAAAATAAAAGCTAAAATAAAATTGCAGCCTAAGCCTTCCCCTAGTTCAAATTCCTCTTCCCCTCTCTCCCCATCCCTCCAACAATCCAAGGACACAATCTGTGGCACTAAACCTCCTAGCAAGGGTCTGGGCCTTGGGAATATATGGGCCCTTCAGGCACTATTGCAATACAAATAATGGAAATGTCACCTGTTATGCCCAAAAAAGATGGTGGCTCTCTTAAACTGCTAAGCATGACAAATATTTGTACCCTTGGCTTTGTTCTTCTGGGAGGAAGCAGCTACTGTATTTATTATCACTGTTCCACCTGAAAGAAACACTAGAGGAGGCTATGGTCAAGAGGTTCCAATAACTTTAAGTGAACAACTAAAGAGGAGTTGTAAATTGTGCTTGTAGAACCATTTTCCATTGGTTCTCTTCTCTGTTCTAGACACTGAGTTTTTCCATGGTCTTGTTGCATTTTGCTCCTAGTCCCAAGCATTAGCTTACTCTTAAAAAAGCAAGCATTTTGGCAGATCACAGACAATTGCCTCACAAGTGTATTGCAAATGATTAATTTTCTCATAACTTCGGAAAATTGTGATACTCTCTGACCAGACATCCTAACAGGAGGTGGGTTGAGAATGCATGTGGGACATAGCACTGGCAGCTAGCCATTTCTGATTTGGAGGGAAAACTTGAAGGTTCTTTGGCCACACTGTGATTGATGCTCCTCTCTGAAAAATGGCATTACCTAGCCAGCAGGGAAAACTGAGCTACTGCCTTCTTCTATGTCCAGTCACCCACAGCAGCTGCCTCCTCTGCCCATTTCATTCCCCACTTCGATAAGGTCTCCCAGGTATGTGACACTGTATGAGGGATGCATATATGGGAGGTGGGGTGGGAAGATCACTGCATTGCCCACTTGTGTGTTTGGTGCTTTAAATCCCAGTTCCTAGGATCATGTGATTACAAGAGACTCTCAACTTTTTAAAATAAAAGTTTCTAGCCCTCATAATGCAGAGAAAAGCTTTAAAAGGCTTAATGGGTCAAAACCTGAGACCAGGAAGAATTAGTCCTCATGTTTCATCAAAAATCCTGGAAATTTGGGAGGGAGGCTAACGCATGATTTTTTTAATGTCCGAGGAGGGTAATGTTGGGGCGGGGAGGCATTGGCTGGATCTGGGAGCTAGAAGGGGTTGGAAAGGCAGAATGCTGGAGATAAATGACAGGGAAGAGCTGAGGGCTTAAATTTCTGAGAGTGTGATTGATTCTCGGTAGTTAAGGGAGCTGAGTGGTTGGGTAGAACTGAATAGCTGAGGTTCTGAATGTACTTTGGGGCACCTAAGAGCTGGATGCTCTTAACAGCATTGGGGTGGCCTGGGAGTGCTGTCTTGAGTATTGTTTTTCAGTTTTGAATTATTGTTTTCCTTTTCAGAAAGAAAGGTTGTGAGACATGGGGAGGGGGGAGAGAGACCCTGAGAAGTGGGAACAGAGCCACAAAAGGGGATACTCCCACTGGACCATCAAGAGGGCAAGGGAAGGAAAGGGGAGAGAGGAAGCAACAGTGTGTAAGCTCTTGGGGTCAGGGATGATCTTTTTGTTCTGTGTTAAAACACCTAGCACAATGGGACTCCCTCGCCACTATGACAATACAAACAGTAATCCATAAGACAGATACATGGTGGTGAGGAGGACTACCCTGGGGTTCAAGGCTGGAAGAAAAATAACAAATACAGTAAGGAAGAGACAGAGAGAGAAAAGGAGCCAGGAGATGAGGAAAGAGGCCCTGCAAATGAGAGATGAGGAAAAATGATAAGGTGTAACAAGAGAAGATAAAGCTGGTTGAGACACCTAAATGAGGAAGGAACACCCTAGCCATGAGAGGGGGCAGGACAGTAAGGTCACAGAAGACAACAGAGGGTTAGAAATGGGAAAGATCAGGACAGGGGTGGAGGCAGAACAGGAAATTTAATCAGAGGCAACAGACAAGCAGAGATAAAACAACCGAAAGGTAGATGAAGAGAGCAGAATAAATGCCAGGATAAGCAGTAAATAAGAGATTTGATTTATTGTTTCACAGAAAGTTGAGCACCCAAAACATTTACTGGCATTGCACCCGGACAGCATATGCTTTACAATAACATATAGGGTGTGTCTTCACTGCAGCATTAGCTTGAGATGGAACTCGACTGTAGCTCCCATCAACACACACAAATCTCTAGCTCAAGTTAAGTGATGCTTTAAACTCAGACTAGCCGCCCTGTAGGGCTATGTCTGCACAGCCACTGGGAGCAAGCTTGCCAATCCAGGTAGACATATGCTAACTCTATTCAGGCTAATACCAGCAGTGTGGATGTTGTGGCATTGGCTGCATTACAGGTTAGCCACCTCAGCACAAGCCACCTGAACCCCTGGGTCCATACCACTAATTTTAGAGCACTAGCACCAGGGGTTAAAGTAAGCCGGAACCGCCCACAACTTGGCCGGGCCAGCATTCCGGGGCCCAGAAAAGCCGAAGACTCGGGCAGAATGCTTGTCCCGCCCTGCCCTGCTCTGCTGTGGCCAGGCTGGGGAGTTTCAAATCTCCTGCCTGGCCAAGGAGCAGCTCCGAGCCACCTCTGCAGCTCCGGACCCCCGGCCAGGTAAAAGGGGCTGAGAGGAGCGGGGAAAAGAGGGGTTGGGGGGGCTGAGAGGAGCGGGGAAAAGGGGCCAAGAGGAGTGGGGAAAAGGGGCCGGGGGTGGTCAGGGAGCTGACGGGCAGGCTGGGAAAGGTGAGTTGGGGATCTGGTGAGCAGAGGGGGTGAGAAGAGCAGGGTAGAGGGCTGGGGGAACAAGAGGATGGGGGCAGGCGGGGAAGGGGCCCAGGGGACTTGGGGATGGGGAGGCAGCAGAGGGGCCCCATTGGGGGGACAACACCAAGGAGGCCCAGTGGAGGGGGATCTGCCACGTGGCACCCCCCTCAGCTAGTGCCAGTGCTCCCCATACCCCTCTGGCACCCCACCCCACCTCTGCCCTGTCCTCCCAAACTCCCCAGCCATTCCTCCTTTGCCACCCATCCCTGCTACGCTCCCCTGCCAGGGCACCCCTGCCTTTCCTACCACTCCACAGTTTCTATGCCTTGTGTAGCCTAAATTTGCTCACTGAACTCAGTGACAAAACCTCCTTTGACTTCAGTGTGACCTAAGATCAGGACCTGTATTTGTTGCTTAGAAGAAAGGGGAAAAGGTGAACAGTTTTTGCTTGTAAACAAAATGCAGAGCCACAAAAATATAAAACTGCCACAAAACTAATTCCTTTAGCATTAATAGCACCAGTTATGTGTATTGGCCCAGATTCCGCCACACACACAATGTTATTAATTGTGCCAGGTCATGTGATGGTTTTGTGATATGGACATATTGGGCCAGATTCACCCCTGATATAACTCAGCTGCCTGCATTAGAATGTGTCACACATGGTATCGTTTATCTCTGATGCAGTGGTTAAAGTAAGTTGTTTGGTACTGCTCATCTCTTATTGGAAAATGGCTAAGGTGTACAGGATGCAAACATTGGTCCTGTTACATTTTTTTCTTGATCTGGTCGAACTAGGCAGCAATGATGCTGATGGTGTAGAATTAGCTTTGCTGCAGTGTTTGACAGCACACGGGTTCACGGAGGAATTTCTCAAAGATAATTGGATTGGTTTAGCTGTAGATGGAGCTTCTGTCATATTAGGCAGTAAGGTTAAAGACATGATTTCCACTTTTGATAAGTTGCCATTGTTTTAATCACAGGTTGAAATTGGCTATGGCTGATGCTATCAAATACTGCAGTGAAGTTAATCACTTTAAATCATTTGTGAATTCATTCTATGCTCTGTACAGTCAGTCGCCGAAGTGCTTGAGAGAGTTGGCTGAATGTGCGAGTGATAGGAAGTCCAGCTTACTAGGATTGGACGCCTATTTGATGTACGTTGGGTTGCCTCTAGCTACCACACTGTATGAGCTGTTCGGTGGTCATATGCAGCCCTCCATAGCCACTTCTTGGAAAAAAGCAACTGATTTATCATTAAAAGAGAAAGATAAAGCAAAATTTGCTAGCATAGCAAAAAAACTGGAAAATCCAGTTTTTGTTAAAAACTTGGGTCTCATGCTTGATGCTCTGGAGGAACTTGCAGACCTGTCCTGGGCATTGCAAAAATCTGATGTAACATTATCTACAGCAAGTAAATTGATAAGTTGACTAGTTCAGGTGTTTATAGTTCGTAGAGAGTGTGATTCAAAGTTCTACCACGAGGCTTGTGAGTCAATTGCTGAGGTTGCTTTAAAGGTGTATGTGTAAACATGTCTCTGAATGCTGGCAAGCAAATTGAAATTTCTAAATGTCAGTTTTACCAGGCCTTAGTGGACTGTATGAATGCTAGATTGTTGCCAGACTCAGAAAAACATCTAAGCAGTGCTGTTGAAGCACTTGACTCATCACGTTTCACTACGGAGCTGTCACTGGAATTTGGTGACAGTGACATAAAATTTTTGTGTTCCAAGTTTGGCATTGCATTTAATGAAGTGAAATGTGCATATCGGGAATATAAAGATCACAATACTTATTGTGTTATGCAATGTTTGCTAGTAATTGCTATAGACATAAACACCATATAAAATTATAAATATTTTTATGGAGCAATAACCGATGCATGTGGTACTGAGAAGTGGTTGCAAATGCCTACCTAGGCTGGGACCCGGACAATATGGGAAGGGGGCCCAGAGATCAGGAGGGTTCCGGGGCCCAGCAAATTATACTTTAACCACTGACTAGCACAAAGGGAGCTGGCATGTGAATGCCTGCCCCCAGGCTGGGAGACATGCTTCCAGCTGCAGTATAGACGCTTCTCCAGGGGCGTGGGCTATAGTTTGTGCTGCGTGAGAGCTAGTAATGCAATGTGGACTCGATTACTCTGTGCTGCTATTACAGCCATGCCGCTTGAGTGTTGGTTTGCAGTGTGGCCACTCACACCTGAGCTAGATTAACTGGAGAACATTCCAGTCAACACTGCAGTGAAGCCCTAATTAGACGCCTGCAGAGTCATCTCCCTAGGAGGTTGGAAAGGGGACAGAGAGGCAGGCCTGGATGTGGACAGGGAGTCCACTGCTCCTATGTGTTGATTTGGGTCTTTTGAATATTTTTATCCATAGTTTCTATGTGATGGGAGAGGCTCAAGGACAGGGCTAGTGCCACCACTAGCAAATTGGGGGGTGGGGGCACAAAAAACTGAATGAACTATTCATGAAACTACATAAGGAAACAAACAGTCTTCAGCAGTGGGAATGAAAGGTCTAGAGCTACATATACTGACATACATATCGATTTTCATGTATTTACCTTGCAGTCTTTCCAAAAATTTCATATTCTATTCTTCGTTCTGTTTGTTGCCGTGGTATCATGGCCGTCAGAAAAACATTGTCCAGGGCACAATATTTCGTGAGTGAGTGAATGCACAAGCTCTTGCAAACGGCATTTCTAGTTTGTTTGGGTTTTTTTGTTGTGTGGTATGGCGTCCTCTGAGATCAATGACTAGCAAACAACTTCAGGGGGAGGAATTTGACATCCATGATGCCATTAATCAACTGACAGGAACCAAGAGGTTTCGTGTAGACTGAAGGAGTGACGATGGGTTTGAGAAAACACTGGTAGATGCACGTGAACTTGTTGAGGATTTTGCGATACCGTCACACTTTTAACCAGATCCAGTCTGCATTAGGAGAAAGTAGTAGTATTTCACATATGAAGCAGATGAGCCTATTCAGCGCCCCAAAAGAAAATTCAAAGTGAACTTTTATTTTGCAGTTCTTGACACAGCAATACAATCAGATGAAGGAAGAGTCACACAGATGCATCAAATTAGTTCTGTGTTTGGCTTCCTCTATGACGTTCACAGTTTGCAGAATAGAACATTAAATCAAATAATGGAATATTGCTTGAAGCTAGAGCAAGCTTTAAGACATGGGACTCCAAAGATATTTGTGCTTCAGATTTGTGCAGTGAATTGCAAGCTTTGCAAGATGAGTCCAAAGTCTGCATCACCACAAGATGTACTGAGCTTCGTATGCAAAAAAATAAGCTGAGATGGTGTTCCCAACACATTTATTGCTCTCCAAATCCTCTTGACCCTCCCTGTTTCTGTGACCAGTGGTGAGCAAAGCTTTTCCAAGCTAAAGTTGATCAAAACATACATTCATTCCTCAGTGAGGCGAAGAAAGACTTGTTGGACTACCTACTTTGTCAATAGAACATGAAATTGCACAAAACATTGACCCAAAAGAACTTGTCTACATTTGCTAAACTGAAAGCATGGACAGTTAAATTCTAAATTCCTATAATGTGCATTTCTTGTGCATGTCCTGTGAAAAACGTAGAACAATGAGAATGTACAATCAGTGTTATATTCTCCTTTTTCATGTAAAATAAATCTAATTATAAATGCAGAAATTTTATTCCTATTAAGGCACAAGATTTATTTTTGAAAGTTAATTGTTGGGGAAGGCGGAGCTGAAGGCAGAAGGTTTCGCCTGGGGCACCTAACATTCTTGCACCTGCTTACGGATACATCTTCAGGGGGAACTGAATGCTGCCAAATTTTGCGCAGCTCCCTGTGCGAATATTGATGCAAATTATTTAATTTGCTTATTTACAAGTATTTTGAACACAGCCATAAGCATGAGTTGTGAAATTGCTGTGCAGATTCAGTATTGGAGAATGACATTGGATGGAGACTACATTTCCCTAACAGGGCTTCTCCCAAGCAGTGGGAGCAAGTGTGGGGACTTGGGGATATGGCTAGAAGCACAGGCTCCTTGGGAAGCCAGAGGAAGTGTTGGGGGAGTAACCGAAGTATCTGTGGGGATTCTAAGGGAGGCTTTAGCCCTATTAGCTCGTAAATGCTAACTAAGACCTAGGTATTAATAATGCCTGTCACCCCTATTCTGTTCCCCCCATTAGAATCATAGAATCATAGGGATGGAAGGGACCTCACGAGGTCATCTAGTCCAACCCCCTGCTAAAAAGCAGGACCACTCCCACTAAATCACCCCAGCCAGGGTTTTGTCTAACCGGGCCTTAAAAATCTCCAAAGATGGAGATTCTACCACCTCCCTAGATAGCCCATTCCAATGCTTCACCACCCTCCTAGTGAGAAAGTATTTCCTAATGTCCAACCTTGACCTCCCCAGCTGTAATTTGAAACCATTGCTCCTTGTTCTGTCCTCTGTTACCATCGAGAACAGCCTTGCAACATTAGTGCTATGTTGGCCACTCGTTTTCCTGGGGTGCCAGGAGTTCTGGTACTTCTGGGGGTGCTGTGGGTTGCCCCCAATGGCATGGCCCCAGTCCCATCAACATGAGCTCATGCACACTTTGTGTGCGAAGTCATGCAGCACAGGGAGCACCATTTTTCAGAGCACCCTGCCAGTGTGACCTCACACATACATTGTGCAAGGTCATGCCAGCAGGGACAGGACGGGGCGTCCCTCAGCTGAGACTAGACAAAACCACTGCTGGGGGACAAATAACCCAAAAGAGGACTGTGCACTTCAAAACCAGCCAAATGGCCAGGCCTAACTAGGGCCAGCTTCCCACAGCAGCTCCTGCCCCCATTGGTAACTCCTGTTCCCACTTTCCCCACGAGCAGCCTCTCATCTTTTCCCCAAGATTTCCTATTGCCCCTCCTCCCCAACAGATCCCGTTTCTTGCTGATAGCTCCTGCTTCACTTACTCCCTTCCCCACAGTTATTTGCTCCCTACCTACCTGTCCTCCCACTAGTTCCTCACATACCCTGCTGGGGCAGGGACCCTGCCATAGCCCTCTCTTGTTCTCTCGGCTGGATTCCTTGGAGCTGGGAGGAGTGGGGAGGTAAAGAGGCCAATGGCCAAGTGCCTGCTCAGTATGTGTCACAGTGTCTGGCGGTGCCAGCCTTGCTAACTGGCAGACTGCATCTGCCTGCTTGCCTAGAGCCCAGCTGACTGCATGGATTCAGCCTGCGCTGTGGGATATGAGTCCTGCATGTGTGAGTGTCATGTGAGCCGCGCGACGCATGCAGGGCTGGAATAGTGAACATTTATTACTATTGCACCAGAACCTAAGCTGCCACCGTGCAGGCTTTTCCCCCTCTCCTGCATAATGCCAGCTCAATATCAGGAGAGGATTGACGGGTTTGGGGGGTTTTGTTTTTTTGCATAAAAACTTTTTGACTTTGAAATGTTTTAAAGGCTTCTAAAATACATGGAACGGAACCCTGTGTTTTAAAATATGCTGGCAGAGGACACAACCAACCTTTATAGTGACTCCCCAAGTGGGCATACCTAGACCCCTTTCTGTAATTTTTAATATGATGCTTTGATGCAGGGCCTGGAGTGTACTGGGCCTTTGTATATGGATCAGACCTTCCCATCCATTTATGGGAAAGGAGGGGAAGACTGAGCATTATAGACTCAGGCTCCGAAGTGTTGAGGTATGGATCCAAGGGTCCAGTTTGAGTTTGGCCCATCTGTATTAAAGATCTGCCAGTAACCATGTGAAATGTTTAAGCCTAACCCATGAAAAATAATAATTGAAAATCATTTCCCCGCTTAGTGAGCCGCTAGAACTTCAGTTCAGAGTGCTGTGCCTTCTGCTGCTAAGACCTTACATGTGTTTGTGAGGCCAACAACTCTGGCAGGAGGAACATAAAAATCTAGAATTCAGGTTTTGGCAATGAAGAAGAAATTTTTTTAAGGGAATGTATTTGTAATTTGAAGGCTACATCTGAATTCTTAAAATTAGAGAAACAAAAATAATGAAAGAACCTGCCAAAAGAGAGAGAGAGTAAATAGACTGATGTCTTTCAGCCAACTCTAGTATATAGCCATTCCCTATTAAAATGATGAGCCCCATGCAGGCGAAGACTATTCTGTTGTACACCCAAATTTCTAAGGGATATGTTCTGGCCTAACAATAAAGCAGCAATATCAGACAAAAACTCTGCAAATTCTCCCCAACGGTAGAATGTTATTCCGTGTGTGTTTCCATGTTACCTGTAGAATAGTAATTGCACACATTTGTCCTAAATACTTGTTAGGTGCAGTGAACATAATTGGATCAATAGAGGTGGATACAAGTCGGCCCAACTTGAAAAACTTCTACTGCTAAACTAATAATCAAGGCGCATACAAAGTGGATTGTGGATTATGAGACTGGAATGGAGAAGGGCAGAGAAAAATAAGCTATCCATATTTAGCCAGAAGCAGATTTCTTTTGTCAGAGAAAGGGAGAAGAGCCAAATAGCTAGTCGCACAACTATACCACTAGCCTATCATCTGTCCAAAAGCAATTACTTGGAAATGGCAGGTGAGCTGGGGCAAAAGAGGTTATATCTCAACTGTAATGCAGCGTCAACCATAGTCACTGATAGTACTCAGTGGTCTGTGCGTGTCTTTTCCTGACACAGAAGTAACTCATTCTGCCATTAAAGACAGATGAACAAAATGAGTAGTGGAGTTCATCGGTGGAGAAGGAAAGGACGGTTTCTTAAAGGAAAGTCTGTCTTGCTGGCAGCTACATCAGGATGTGGGTGATGTGCCGTGAGGTACAGCAGGCACAGTTCCTGGAAGACTGGCCAGCCACAGGAGACATGAGGGATGAAGGAATGGTGCACAGAACAAATGCTTGTAAATGTATTTAGTTCTGTAAACCAAACAAACAACACATCAGACAAAGCGTGGAGAAAAACATAAATATCACAACTATAGGCCAGCGCAACTCTCTGCTGCTTCCTGCTCTACCTCTGCCATCATGAAAGGAGGGAAGGCTGGTATTTAAAGGTCGTAGGCCCTTTGACCAAGGGACTACTTAATGCCAATTGACAGAGGGCACAGAGAGATTTGCAGGGCTCCCCTCAGCCAGAGGAAAATTTCACCATAATAATTCACTAGAGGTGAGGCATGGGAAGTCTACCAAGAACCCACTGGCCGTCATAATCACTGCAAAACGTAAGCACGGGTGTTTGTTTAAGGCATTATGTATCTGTACTGCAAACTATGTTCTTAAGGTATGTGAGTTACGGCAGGTAACCAGACAGTGACAAACATGGTCCTGTCAGACAAAAGGGCAGAGACACTTAGCTCTTTCTAGCTTTTAATGTGTGTATTGGCCACTTTCCAATAGAGAACATTTTGCATTACTGAGCCTGATGCTAATGAAGAGATTTCAAAATTGTAGGCAAGAAAAACTGAAGGGAAAAAAACGAAAACAGCAGGTCCGAGGGGGAGTAGTTTTCCATTTGCAAGTCAAGACAATGAATTTTAGGGGGTATACTTGATGGGGAGGTCTCTGGAGTCTTCATGGAGGACACTAACTGTCAGAGTGTTCCCTCTTAAGTAAGGAGGGTCACAGCCGAACTGGCTGGAAAATGCTGTAAAGACTTTGAGTGGCCTAAACTTCATTAGCCAGGAACCATATCATTAATTAAGTCTATGCTCTAGAGTCCACGCTATGATTTTATGTTACATATAACTTTTTTATAATGATATTTGGTATTTCTTGAATCTACTTAGTTTAAATAAACTTTTATCTGTTTTCACTATAATCATCTCTAAGGGTGTGTCTACACTGGGAACTTAGGTTAACTTAAGCTGCGTCCACACTAGGCTTTTATTAAGTCGATTTAAGTGCTTCCTGAAGTCGACTTCATAACAGCTTAAGTCGACTTAATAACACCACCTCTGAAGGTCGATTTAAGCCTTAAGTCAACTTCTTAAGTGGACTTTAAGCCAGTGTGGACAGCTATGTCTACTGTTAAGTCAACTTAACAAGGTCGACTTAAGTCAACCTAAAGTGTAGCCACTCTGTTAAGTCAACTCAACAAGGTCGACTTTAAGTCGACCTTGTTAAGTCGACTTAACAGAGTTGATTGAACTTCACAAGTGTAGACATAGCCTAAGTGCTGTGTGCGAAGGGGAGCTGTGAACTAAGCTGCTGCAGGTAAGATGAAGACACTCTTTCTTCAGCTGCAGCACCTCTGTGAGTACTGTGATTGTCCAGTGGGCCAGGGCTGGATGCTGCAGAGGAAAGGTCGGAGAGCTTGAGGAGTTGGAGCGTGCCTATCACTAGCCTGCAAAGGGACGGCAGAGCCTGCCTGGGCTGAGATGCGAGAGTTTGTGTTGCCTGTGATGAGGGAGTCTTTCTCGCACTAAAGTCAGGTGGTTGCAAGGTGCCTCGCAGTCCTGGGCTCCCCCAGGAAGCATCACAGGCCTCTGCTTCTTCCTGGGTTACTTCCCACTCTGATGATTTATCAGCTACCCTGGCTACTTCCCTATCATGTGTATTTATCAGAAAGATGTGCCCATCCTCCAGCCCAAAGATCTCTAGATGCAGGGGAAAGCCAGAGTTCACCTTTCATGCTCTCTCCTACTAAAAAAGGACCTACACCAAATGTTTTGTTTATGTTTGTCAGCTGCAGCAAAGTCCATAATTGAAACAGGGAAGTTATGACTTTGTCGAATATAGTGTCCTCAAACCAGTGCGAATAGATTTACAGGAGGGTCCCAGTAGACCACCTTGGAGCCACCTAGAGGATTTCCACTTGTGTGTCATCCCAAGCCTTTTGGGAGGTTTGCTGTAGACCCCACACCTGACACAGCATCCCCCTTAGCATCTTCTAGTTATTCCTGTCTCTGGGGCTATGTTCTGGGTAGCTCTGTTCGGTGAGTAATCTGGATGCCTGTATTCATCATGAAATTGTAGCGTGCCAATCTTGTAACTGTTGATTCAGGCACAGTCACATCTCTGGATGACTATAATAGAGCACTGGCTGTTTTTAAATAAAAGAAGGAACAGCAAGTAATTCCATAAAAGACCTAATCATCTGACAAGTGCGTAATGAGGGTGACTGAGTGAAGGCTGATGGCCTGAGCTCCTCTTTTCTTCTCTTTGGCAAGCAGAATTCAACACACATTCTGCTGCTTTAGTTTAGGCAGAAATTTTGGAGGGAAACACCAGATAAGGTGCACTCTGACAATTACTTGGATAAAGATAAATGTAGGCAACGCAAAGCACTTTCTGTAGCCCTCTCCTGTTACCCACCTTTCTCTTTTTTTCAGTTTCAGGCTTCTCCTGTGTCTGCTGCTGTGGCTATTTTGGATCCCTCTCCTTTTCTATTTCAGCAGTTCTCCAAGTCATGGGAGATGTGAGAACTGTTCAGCCTCCAAAGAGAGAAGGCTGGTGGGTTCCAGGCAGTTCAGAGAGAGAAAAGGCTACAGGCTTCATTCCAGAAAACTTTTAAAAAGAGAACCAATATTCTGTGGTGCTGTTCTTGTGTGCAGAGCAGGTAGGGTGGGGAGAGAGTAAGAGTTTGCATCCTTGGTTTTCTGCTCCAAAAAGGTTACCTATTTTATTGGTTAACTTTTTTAAAAGTGACCAGTGATTTGGGGTGCTTCCAGGTTGGGGGTTCAACTTAAAGACAGGGGCCTGATTTGCAGAAAATGCTGAGCCGCACTCCATCTGAAAAATCAGGCCTTTTCAAGGTGGGAACCCTAAATCTTGGTCTTCATTGTGCATGGATTGTGATAGCATCTAAAGGTATCAAACCAGATTTGGATCCCACTCTTCTGGGCACTGTACAAACACATCGTAACATGTGTTGTGCTAAAAAGTCTCATATAAACTGGGACAAGATGAAATAACTGAGTGCCATGAATAAGACGAGGCAAACAAAAGAGAGGATAAAGGTAACAAAAATAATGTTTGTTGTAGGTGTGACAGTGAGAGGGGTCTTGAGGAAGGAAATGAGGGAGAAGAGGGCGGAGAGTAGCTTTATAGATTAATTTTGAAAGAAAGATAGGCTAGGTCAATGCTACAGGCTATATTGGCAAAACTTATGTTGCTCAGGGTGTGAATGTTCCATCCCGAGTGACAAGTTATATTGACGTAAACACCCAAGTGTACAGCTCTGTGTCACTGGGAGAGCTTATGCCGCCCACAACTTCTGCTGCTCGCCTTCACCCAATACACTGCAACAATACAGCTGTGTTGGTACACCTGCACCACTCCATGTATAAATAGACATGGCCTACCGGGTAATTCAAAAGTGTGGCTTTAGGCACTACCTGAAGAAAGCACAGCAAGGACACAATAATGGAGAAGATGTTAATTAGGTGGACAAGACTGGCAAGGGTGAAAGAGACAACGTGGAGCGTCTCACGGGAGGGGACAAATAAGAGAAGGGTCAAAATTGTGAAGGGTCTTGAAGAAGACAAAAAGTTTGAAAGTGATGCTGTTAAACTGAGGCCCCATGAAGGGATTCGCCAAGGGGAATGAGATATTCAGAACAGCAGCTAAAGAAGATGATCCTAGAAGCTGCATTTTGAATGAATTGGAGGAAGGAAATTGTACCTGCTTCATTTGCCTTGCAAGGAAACAAACTGGTCTCTTTAAGATTGTAAACATGATCATTTTAGACCTGCAGTCTTCTTTTGTGCTCTGTTTGACGTTTATCTTCACAGTATTATTTACACAGTGCCATGGGGAAGGCTTTTGCTCATTTAATCAGTAATTTCATTGCTCAGGTCTGTTTTAGTCTGGCTGGTTTCCCTGGGCTTTGGGCCCAGGATTGGTTTAACTTTTTGACAGAATCTTCTATAGTTTCCTGGAAATCAATCAGTCACATTAGCATAATACACAGACTTGTCAGTTTTGGGTTTTTTTTAAAAACTACTTGACTGTTGCCAGCCTCCCGCACACACACATTTACTGAGCTGCTCTGGGTCTCTGGTGTGGCCCAACCTCACCTGTGATTTCTACAGAATCTCAGCGCCAATGGACAGTACGGCCCTTGTGTGTGACAGAGGGAGATTGGAATGGCAAAGCTGCGGCCTCCAGGTACACATATATACATCTTTGTGGAGAACGGTGTTTCTAATTTGAATTCGAGGTAATCAGTAATGATCCTTCAAATATAATTCATACAACATAGAAAATACCATATGTGTATTATAAAACACAGGAGAAGGTATACCCTAAATGTATTATAAAAGTCCACCTGAGTGTGGAGGGCCCTTTGTGACATTTAATCCCTCCGTTGTGTGGTGGATGGGTGCTCAACACCAGCTCCAAACAACTGGCTCTGCGGAGATCATGGGGGCAAGCCAGGGGAGCATTTGTATGGGCGTCCATTTCAGGGCATTGCTAGAAAATGGCTGTAGTGAAGCTTCACAATCTGTGATTTGGAGAGTCAGCCTTATCCCCTAACCAACACAGAGCAAGGTTACTCGAGTCAAACTTTGCCTCGTCCTGCCCCACACTTTTTTTGCATTGCACAAGCCATACAAAAATATGATTTTTATCCTAACAGTGGAAACGATGGCTGTGCTGCTTGAGTTGATTAATATGGAATTTAATTGGTTGTAATTAGCCCAAGATAAAGACAGTAAAGCTCATTAAAGTAACTGGTTTCATGTTTTACAGAATGCAAAAGAAATTTCATCTCTCCTGCCAAAATGCTGCCTGTAAACTAGTAACTGAGCTCCACTCACATACTATTATTACTCCTGGAGCATACATGTTTAAGCCATTCTTTTCCACAGGCTTGCGGTGTCCACTTTGCTGCTTTATAGTGTTTTGGAGTGGGACTGAAGACACAGTCAGACACTGATTTATACTTGAAGAATTTTAAGTCATTTTTGCTGCAGGCATTAGAAAGTATTAGAGATGTTCTGCTTTGAGAAAGGTTTTGATTTTGGAGCAAAGAACCAATGATACAGAGAGCATAGATATAGAGTGAAAACTCGCTAGCATGATATGCTGAATTCAGTATGTCACTCGTGTGAGACCGTTGGAGAGAGAAGGCTTTTACGGATCCACAACACAAACCTGTATGTTATAAACAGTACATCTATCCCTACTCTGTATTGACTTTTAAACTGATCTGGAAGAAACTCTCTAAAAAACAATGCACACACATGCCAATATAATATTGGAGTACTCTAGAAGAGCGTAGCAATTCTGTTTGAATTACTGGGACCTATGGGAATGTCATCTTCTTTATATCATTTGTTTACTTGGGTTTGAGTAAATATCACTAAATATATTTTTTACTTTAGCCTTATCTTAGTCATAGCTATATCTTCATTCTAATATTGTTTGCAATATTGTTGTAGCTGTGCTGGTCCTAGCATATGAGAGACAAAGTGGGTGAGGTAATATAAAGAGTTGGTCCAGTAAAAGATACTACCTCATCTACTTTGTCCCTCTTCTTTATAATGACTTAGCAATCCAGTTTTCTTGCTATGACTGCAATTCTAGAACAGTTCAGCAGGGGGCGATAGAAACTAAGAAATCGACTAGCAATAATACCAACGGACGTAATGGTGCTTTTTTTTTTTTTTCAATAGCAAACAACAAAATCTTGTTTCAAGATACTTGAGAATTATTTTAAAAAATCATATTTCAATCACTTTGCAGGTAACTGTTCTCTTGATATCTTTCTGTTACATCCATATATTAGTGGGGTTTACTCAAATAGAAACCATTGTTCCAAAAAGGAATATTAAAAATGTAGTTGTCATCAAATCATATCTTCTTTGTACTCAAATGAAACTCAGACATGTTCTTCACATAATAATCTATTTTAAAATAGCTCAGGAGATTGGTAATGGGATATGAAGGTTATTTCTTCACCGGTTTGCCTGCAGCCCAGATATATGACGATCAAAAGTCTTTGGGTCTTTAGTGCCAGTGTATGAAATGAATGTGTGGCCTCAGTCTATCTTTTAATGGATGAATGTCCTCACTGTGGGTGCGTCTACACTTACAAATTAAGTTGATTTAAGGAGGCTTAAGTCGACTTAAACTACTCTGCGTCCACACTGTGCTTTACTTACGTCGACTTAAGCATTTCCTTAAGTCGACTAAAGGAAAAGTTAAGTCGACTTAATAACACCTTGATTTAGGTCGACTTAATGCTTAAATCAACCTTATTAGGTCAACTTAAGCTAGCGTGGACAGGGATTAGCGCCTAAGTCCCCCTTAAGTCGACTTAAAGTGTTAAGTCGACTTAATAAGGTTGAAAAGGGGCTATGTCTACACTTGAAAAGTTAAGTCGACTTTTGTTAAGTCGACTTAACAAGGTCAACTTAAAGTCAACCTTAAGTCGACTTAATAAAGTCGACTTAATTTTTCAAGTGTAGACATAGCCTATGAAACCCTTGTCGGCAAATCCCTGGGCAGAGCAGACAATGTTCCGGTGGGTCTGGAGACTGGTCACACTCAGGGTCAGGTGTATTGAGGGGTCAGTGCCAGGGGCTGGTTTTACAATTTTCCCCATTCACACAAAACAATAATAAGCAGTCAAGAAATGTGCTGCAGCATGGATTCAATCTTTGCATGTGGGTTATGTTGGCTGCAATCTGTGCTTCAAAATAAAACAAAGACTTTCTAGTGGTGACAGAGGAGGAGTCTGTTTCATTTCAACAAAACTCTCTCTCCTTTTGTCAGTTCTTGATCAAAAGAGTCATAGAATCATAGAAGATTAGGGTTGGAAGGGACCTCAGGAAGTCATCTAATCTAACCCCCTGTTCATAGGAGGACCAACCCCAATTATATGATCCCAGCCAAAGCTTTGGCAAGCCAGACCTTAAAAACCTCTAAGGCTAGAGATTCTACCAACTCCCTAGTGAACCCAATCCAGGTGCTTCATCAACAGGGGGGTTAACACAGGGGCTAAAGGAGCTGAAGCCCTGGGCCTTGGCCTGAAGAGGGGCCTCAGGCTCCAGCCCCCATGGCCCCGCCTGATCTGCCCCCGCCACCCTGCTCAGACCACCCAGCGCTGGAGGACACTCACAGGCGGTCTTAGTGGGTGGGCAGTGCAGGCAGCTTCCCATGGTCCCACAGGGGGAGGGGCCTCAAGGTGCACCTGGCTGCCGCACCTGCTAAGACCACATATGGCAGGGAGAGGTGGGGGACCATGGCAGGGCCAGGGGCCCCCACGAGGGGGGGGCAGCAGGGGCCACGGCAAGGCCAGCAGGGGGCCCGTAACAGGGCCGGGAAGGCCCAGGAAGGCTGGCTGCAGGGCAGGGGGAGCCATGGCAGGACTGGGGGGGAGGGAGCAGGGGCCACAGAGGGGCCGGAGGACAGCAGGGGCTATGGTGGGGCTGGGGAGGCCCCAGCAAGGCTGGGGAGCTGGGGGGGGTGCATAGTGGGGCTGGAGGGGCAAAAGTCAAGGATGGGGCCTCTGAAAAATCGAGCTATAGATTTTGTAGACCCCCAAGCCCTGGTGCTGACTGGTTGTAAGGAGTCTGACAGTAATCTCTGCTCTTCAGAGAGAATCAAGAACAAGCTTTCGTTCCTAGTGACAGGGTTGTATTGTCAAGGCTTCCTTCCCCCAGAAAAGGGCTAGAAACCTTTTGCCCCCATGTAAATAAAGGCTAAGATTCACCTTTACGTTTCTAGTTTCCTCAAAATCAGGAAGGCCTGTATTGTGAGGTATGTGGGCCTCTAAAGGCAACCGCTCGACAGTGTATGGGAGATTGAGCTGCCTTTGTTGTACCTGTTCTGTGGCTAACCAGGAGGTTTAATAGCCCAAGGCTGTGCTTTTTATGTGTATGTTCTGCCTTTTTATCGATACACACTAGTACTTGCAGGGAGCATCTTTTCCATACAGTACATTTGGAAAAGCTTTTTCCCTTGTGCAACAGCTTACAACTTACATTACTTATTTTTTTTCAAAAACAAAGATAAACTAAGTTGATTGGGAGGCTTAGGGAGACGAACAAACCCTTCACGCCGAAAGGAATTTGCATCTGTGTACATTCTAGGGGACATATCAGACCCCTGCTAAAAAGAAAAAATGTGTGTGTGTGTGTGTGTGTGTGAGAGAGAGGGAGAGCGTGCAAAGCGGAGCTCAGATGCTGGGGAAAACTGAGCATCATGCTGTCTCAGTACATGATAATATGTCACAACGCACTTTGTGGTGGAAATATCACAACAAGATGTCCAGGAGAGCTCCCTGGGTACCTTCTGAAGCTCTCCAAGGTAATTTGATGAGGGAAATGGCTCTTTGGCTATGCAAAATTGAGTACTCTGTCCAGGAATCCTGGACTGGGTGAGCTGATCCTGCAATACATTAGTGGGCATTGTGAAAAACTTCTGCTTTGTACTCAATGCTCAGCAAAAAGTCACACTTACTTTTCAATGATTTGGTTAAAGGGTCCTAGCTCTAAGTTAGATCATAATCACTTTTTAAACATTCCCTGTCCTACTTGCAAGTGGATTCTGACTTTCAGCTACAGTTTTGAATGTGACCCAAGAGAGGACAGGTCAATGTAAGACTTTCCAGGTCTGCATATTCCCTTTGGAGATCATTTTAATGCATTTTAATTGCCTGTTTTTCTACTTGGTATCTCTTTAGAGGCACCCATCAAAATCTGACTAAACTAGATTTCAGCCACACAGGGAGACTTGAGTCCCAAACATTTTTTTTATTATTCGTTTTCCATAAAAATGCTGCAAAACCTGAATTCTGTCATTAAGCACTATAGCAAACATTTTGTGCTTTGCTGTTCTTTCTGTTGTGTCACACACAACCTATCTCAAACCACATTTAGGGCCTCAGCTGGGTCCCATTCTAGACAACAGATGTTTTCCCATTACCTTCAGGGGAGCAGGTTTGAGTCCTCACTGACAAATATTCCTGACAGAAAAACAGCCCTTTTCTAATCGAAAATTTGAGTGAAAAGGACGATATCATGCAGGGGAAGGGGGAGGAGATATTTTAGATGTGTGGAAGTAAAGTGGTAGATTATATGATGGGATTGCCTGTGTTAGTGTTAGCAGAGGATTGGATTTGATGAGTCAAGAGGTCCCTTTTAGGCCTCTGTTCCTATAGGCTGAGATTTACCCATGAATTCAGCTCCCTAAGGAGTCCTCCTGCCTACAGGGAAACTGCTGATGCAATAGAGCTGCTTAAGTGGCTCCTATGAAACACCTCCTCCTAGGCAGTTTAGCCAAGGTGACCCATTGCCTCAGTTATCCCCTAGAATGCCCCTTAGGGGACTGGTACAGCCCATGTTAACTGCAGCAGCCCTGCTCTACTTTATATCAGGGACTGGATCAGCAACCAGCTTGCCCAAGATCAAAAGCCCTAGGGGTGGCTGTAAACCACTTTGAGCTGCATCAAGTACAGTTGAGACAGTTTAGGGTCAGGGCACCTCAATAAAATTATTTTAATCAATAATCAATAGTAGATTATAATCAATAAGTGTGCCTCTACACTTGTAAATTAAGTCGACTTAAGCTTGCTTAAGTCGACTTAATTTACTCTGCATCTGCACTATACTTTCCTTAAGTCAACTTAAGCAGCTGCTTAAGTCGACTTAAGGAAAAATTGTTTATTTTGTTTATTAAACCTTTTGTTTGTTGTTAAACCTTTTAAGTCGACTCGCTAAAGTCGACTTAAGCCAGTGTAGACGTGGAGTATCCCTAAGTCGACTCTAAGTCGACTTAGGGGCCTCCAGGCCTTCCCCACTGCCCTCCCTGCCAGGGTAGCTGGCACAGCCACAGCCTGGCATGCCCCCCCCC